>JAZKJV010004723.1:0-560569 GCA_037367405.1 Ottelia alismoides | reverse complement strand
TAGCACCCAAGTGAACAATCACTTGGAAATTAGGCTCAAGAGTCCAAGTCCGGGGGTACCTGTATTATTACAAATATAGGTCGCTCTCTTACTTAAATTACAAAAATAAATGCAGGAAATAAATTCTACAACTAAAGGTGGAGCTCGGTCTTCAAAAATCTCTCCTTGTCTCCTCGGTGCTAAGTTGGCAGAAGCCGGCTTCACGTGGGTGCGTAGGCGCCTAGGGTGGAGCGCCTCCTCGATCCGCGGTACCTCACACAATGTCAAACAGGAGAGGGGTTAGACAACTCAACAGATATATCAAAAATAAAGAAAATAAAAATAGCAAAAATGAAAGCCGCGAAAGAGACAATCAATCACAATCACGAACAAGACCCGAACTACGCGTTGTTGCTCCCCGGCAACGGCGCCATTTGTTGAACAAGATTTTTCATAGGTCTAAAGTAATCCACGCAAGGCGGGATCACAATGTCGCTGAGGCGACCCGCGATAAATCCTAATTCAAAACAACAATTAACCCACAACAATTAAATCAAGCAATGAAAGTAAATGTACGGAGTTAAAATTTATTATAACTCTACAACAAGATGTGTATAGTGCAAGTATGTGTAGAGGTCGAACACAGGGAGCATATAGGTAGAACGTGGCAAAAAATGCTCAAAATGTGTGTGTATGTGATCAAGAGTCTACTAGGCTATTTTTGTGTGGGTTTTAAATTTTTAATATTTTTTTCTAATTTTTAATTTTATAATTTTTGTACTTGGATTTTTAATTTACTGATTTTATATTTTCTTTTTATATTTTTTTATTTTCTTTTTCAATATTGGAATATGTATACAATATAAGAAAAGCGGGAAAGAGGTATTTATAAAAATAAGTAAAAATGCACAAGAATTAGCAAATAAAGTCTTTTTAGTCTTTTTATACTTTTTTACTATTTTTGTGATTTTTTGGGAATTTTCAGAATATTTTTGGTATTTTTAAATAGCAAAATAAAGAAAACAGTAAGTAAAATGCAAGGCTGAAAATAAAATGGAGAAATAAAATAGAAAACAATAGCAAAAATTCTCCAAATGAAATTTCACTTAAAGACAATGAGACAAAGAAAATTTAAAGACAAAGTTTATATTTTTGGGATTTTTGTAGAATTTTTAATATTTTTATAAAGGTTTTTGTAGTCTTGTGATTTTTATGAGTTTTCTTTTGTAATTTTTAATGATTTTTGGCTGGGAGTTAAAACAAACTAAAGTAGACAAAATATATTTTTTTGGGATTTTTTGGAGTGTTTTTATATTTTTTATGGATTTTATAATCTAGATAGTGCACAAAATGGATGTTTTTTATTTTTAATAAATATGAAAATGCAATAATTATAAAAAAGAAAAAATATGCCATTAATCTATGATGCAACAGAGACTTAAATTAATTTTTGTAGATTTTATTAGGGTTCTATAGATACATGAACAAAATACTAGAAGCATAAGGAAAATTCATGTTCGTAGGGGCATTTATGTAATATACTGCAATTAAATGTTTAAGCACTAAAAACATATACTCAAAAACCCGGGGGGGTAGCCTGCAAAAACGCCAAGGCTCACACGCGACGCACACGCCTGGCGGGGGCTTCCAAGCAATTACACAAAAATCCGGGGGGCTGGTTCGCAAATTAGAAAGCTTAAATAAACTCAGAGAAAGGCTTTGAATATCAAATGTTAAATAGCAAAATAAGCTGGGCGAAGTTTGCAAAATACCCAACTTATGGGCTGACGGCGGGCTAGGCTTTACGTAAAACACGTGTCAAGCGCCTGGCCCGCGATGCCCCTTCATCTTAACGACTTGGATTAAAACTCTGAAGATGATCGGACGACACTGATGCACCCAATCCGACGCCACCTGTGCGTCGTGAAGAACTCGGCCAGGATCGACGGTGCGTAGGCGCGCATGAAGAACAACCGATGAACTCGGCGTGGATGGAACTAAGGCTTCAAAATCTGCACGCCCGGATTTATCTCCCCCTTTCGATGACAATGAGAGCCTCCTGGAAGCGGCCAACGATCGATCGACATCTTCAAAAATGCGGAGAGCCCGCCGGAGCACCGCCACAGTGGTTGAGGAGGAGGCAGCCTTCCAGGTTGCTCGGGTGCCCGTCAAAAATGACCCTAGGTGGGGGTCCTTCGCTCCTGGAACCTGCAGTTGAAAGAGCACAGCAACAGAGGATGGTCCAGGGCGAACATAAGGGTGTTTAGAGGAAATGGGCGGCGGAGGTGAAACTCACCGGAGCAAGCTCCGGCGAGGGTGAGATGGGTGACGCAAGGGGTGAAGTGCGAAGTAAAAACAAGGGTTGAATCCTAGAACTGTTGCAGGTAGAGTAAAGCAAAGAAAACGAAAAAATCGACCTCGATTGGCTTTAAAAGCCAAGAGATATGACCTCGACGGCGGCGGCCGGAGATGGGAATGGTGGAGCGCCCAATCAACACATAATCGCCTCCCAAGAGGGCTGGAGGTCTCCCTGTCACCGAGACCAGTCCTGAGCTCAAGCAAGGGGGACTGATGAACGCGAAATTCGCCTCTTTAATAATGTGGAATTGTAGTATAGGAGGCGGATTTCGGTCGTCAAAATACCACAAGCTTTGAATGTTGTGGACTATTTTTACTTGGCAAGTTTACCAAGGTCGAACTCAGGGAACGATGATTTTTAGTTGCGCGGTGTCGAATCAAATTAAATAATCAATCAATGGTCGATTAATTTCTGTGTCGAAAATAATATACAATGCAGTGATGAAGATGTGAGTATGATGCAACGAAAATAAATTGAGAGAACTATGCCCAGGATTTGTAATTTTTGAACAAATTAACTCCCCAATAATATGATCTTTATCTCCGCAAAAATTACCACAAATCAAAATGGATTGCTCTTAACTTGATGCTCAGGGGTAATGAATTTAAGCTCAGAATAATGAGATATCAGGCCTCCAAATATCCTTGATTAAATTCCTCAAAATAGTCAGCAAAAGTCTGAGAGGAATAAATGTGAATTAACCACGGGTGAAGATTTTACTAATTAAAGATTACAACGGTTAATCAGAGTAAAATCATCTTCCGAATTCCCGCAAAAATGATCATTGATTTCTCAAGCACCAATATGTCAAAGTTAGCCTGCAATAGTCAATGATGATCCTCAAATAATAATTGACAATAAACACCCTCAGATCTGATCACAAGCTATGCTAAATTATAGAGCATAAAAATAGCTTCAAAATGACATATTATATGTAAAAATCGGAGTCTGTATGAGAAAGATATGCCCATTTGAAATTCCAGGGACTAAATTGTAATTAAAATAAAGTTTTCCTTTCAAAAAGGTCCCAAAGAGGACTTATCTGTAATTAATAAAACTCGGAGGGGCCTGGATGTAATTTACCCTGGCGGGGGTATTTTTGTAATTTCCGAAAGTGCAAGGGGTATGGCTGCAATTTACCCCAAAAACACGTGCGCCACACATGCGTGCGTAGGCTCGGGGACGAAGCTGGAGGCTCGGGTGGCGAGCCTAGAGGTTCGGGCCGGACCTGAGGCTCGGATCCGGACCTGAGGCTCGAGTGGAGAACCTCAGGCTCGGATGAGGGGGCGGTGGTTCGGAAGCCCCGAGCCTCGAGGCTGGAGCTGAGGCTCGGGGGGGCTGACGTGGCGTCTCCGGGGCCGTTGGATCAAGGGCTGAAGGCCCGATCCAACGGCAGCTGTACGCTGCGGAAGGGGGCGGAGAAGCTCGGGGCTGGCCTTGCACGCAGGGCGGCGCCTCCGCGCGCGGAGGCTGGTCGGAGGCGAGGAGGAGGGCTGCTGTCGTAAGTGGCGGTGGCGGTGGCGCCGGTGGGCGCACGCGGAGGCGCCGCGGGGCGGAGGAGCTGGGGCTCCCTCGATGGCGATTGGCGACTGAGGAGGCGCGCGAACGCTCGGCCGACACACGGCCGAGCTTGGGCGGGGGCGACCGGCGAGCGAGGCGGGTGGAGCGCTTGGGAGGCGCGGGCGTCCGACAAGGTGGAGGCGAGGTTCGCGCGGAGGCGAGTGCGGAGGCGGTGCGATGGATGAGGATGAACCTGCAGAAATAAGAAAGAAAAAAATTAAAGGTTGCGTGATGGAAGTCGTCGGAGGGAGGAGAGGCGAGGGCCTTCTCCAGATTGTCGCTCAAAGCTCCTTGGCGAAGGAGGCGATCTTAGCAGCTCGGGGAGGAGGCCGCAGCAGAGCTTGGAGCTCTGGATCACGCCAGTTCAGCAGCCGCTGTCACCGGCGCTTGAGGGAGAAGGGGCGGATGATCGGAGGTGCTGACGACGAGGTGTTCTTATAGGAGGATGATCGGAGGGCCGTTACGTGGAGGGGCTTAATGGCAGGCCTCGTAACGGCCGACGGCGGGGGTTATGGAGGAGGAACGGCGGGGGGGGGGGGGGGGTATGTTGGAACGACTGGAGGAAGGTGGAAGAGGTCACGTGCTAGGCACGTGACCTGGGGGCAGTGGAGAGAGAGCAAGTGGGGGTGCCACGTGGCACGCCCAGGGGGTGCCACGTGGCGCCCCAAAAAAAATTTCAAAATTAATAGCAAATAAAAATAGAAAAGAAATAGCAAGAGACCTCGGATCGAAATATTTCCTTCATGAAAGTTGTTCGTCTTGTCGAGATCTACAACTTTCATGAAGGATCTGGGAGCAAAAGAGGTCACCTGTGCAAAGTGGTATTTTTGGTGGTTCTCCATGTATATGGAAAACCGATTTTTGGGATTTTGTATTTTTTTTTAGTTGTTTTAGAGAGGATAAAAAATCTAAAAAAAATATGGTAAAATAAAAGAAAATTAATTACACACTAATCTATTTTTTTGGATTTTTAATAAGTAAGAAAATAGGAAAATAAAATTAAAGTAAAAACGGACAACTTTTGTACAGACCGACAACGGACACTCGGACTTGGTCAGTTTCTTTGATTTCAGTTTTGATCTGGATTTGGATTTTCACGTCGCTTAATAAAACTTTCATCAAAGAACATAAATGAAAAAGAAACAAAATTAAAAGAGTTAATTAAGCACATAAAATCTCAGGTCAAAATTAGCAAGAAGTTAAAATGCGCAAAAGAGGCCAAAACCCAACTTTCACATATGTGCTCCGAATTTTATGAAATTGGTCTTGTTTTGAAGGTATTTGAAAATGGAGTACTTTAAAAGTGAGTAGACCAAAATCGGACACTGTATGTAGGAGATATGCTTATTTTAGTCCGTCAGATGTGAAATTTGACTTTGGGCTTATTTGACACTTATTGGGGTTAGTAATTTTTTGTATTTTTTTATTTAATAAGATTAGTAATATCTACACAATGGAGGTGGTTTTGGGTCAATCGGAATTAGGATGAATTAACTAAAAATGTGAGAAGTTAGCGGCTTTTTGGGCTAATTTACACAAGGGATTTTTAAATGCAATTATGCATGATAAATTGCAGATATTATTTACACATGCATGATGGCTAATAATGCTCTATTAATGAATAATTACAGGTAGATGATGGGGGACAGAGCCTAAATGACCAATTTTAGCATGATGAATATGAGGTTCATCATACCCCTATACTTAGACCATGCTCGTCCCCGAGCATGAATGAATGACTTAGTTGATTACATCCTGACTGTGCATGTGAATTTTCAAGGCTTAATTCTTAGAAGACCCTTAATTTGAGTGATCCTAAAATTCTGGCTCAACCAAGCTTTGATCAAAAGGAACCCAACTTCTCTAATTTTCAGACTCTCTGTTTGTACATATAATATAAGGATATGATTTTAAGTGTACTGCATTTCATGAGAGTCGAGTTGGAGCATCACCCAAAGTTCCAATCCAAGAGACTCTCCTCTAGACCTGACCCTCAACCTAGGGAATAAGTCTATTCTTGCTTCAGTCAACCGTCTCATTAGTTTGTCAGACTTGAAAGTGTAGATGGACGGCCAGTTGATGGAGGGCATAGGATTTTGTCTGATTTTCTCTCCCTTTCATTGGAACAAGGTGCCTCTCGAGTGCCTTATTACTCAACACAAGTATATTTTATTTTGTTGATCAATGTGTCCGTCAAGAGAATTTGGAGTCGTCTGCACTTGTTTTTCTGGGAGTACACCGGGGTGTGTCTCTTTTGAGTATCTAAGATACCTTCGACACCCAGACTTGTATCGCTTACGATGCAGAGCCCTTTTATGGTGTCAGCCCGACTCTTTGGTCCTAATTAGCGCTTGGTCCAAGTGGACACTTTGAAAAGGTTTGGGAGCGCTCGCCATTGGTGGAAGCTCATTTGACTTTGGATGATAGAGCTTTTCTTTGACATTTTTTTTTGGCTAGCTCCACTGCTTTTACCAAAAGTTGGGCGCGCGCGGAGGCGCCGCGGGGCGGAGGAGCTGGGGCTCCCTCGATGGCGATTGGCGACTGAGGAGGCGCGCGAACACTCGGCCGACACACGGCCGAGCTTGGGCGGGGGCGACCGGCGAGCGAGGCGGGCGGAGCGCTTGGGAGGCGCGGGCGTCCGACAAGGTGGAGGCGAGGCTCGCGCGGAGGCGAGTGCGGCGGCGGTGCGATGGATGAGGATGAACCTACAGAAATAAGAAAGAAAAAAATTAAAGGTTGCGTGATGGAAGTCGCCGGAGGGAGGAGAGGCGAGGGCCTTCTCCATATTGTCGCTCAAAGCTCCTTGGCGAAGGAGGCGAGCTCAGCAGCTCGGGGAGGAGGCCGCAGTAGAGCTTGGAGCTCTGGATCACGCCAGTTCAGCAGCCGCTGTCACCGGCGCTTGAGGGAGAAGGGGCGGATGATCGGAGGTGCTGACGACAAGGTGTTCTTATAGGAGGATGATCGGAGGGCCGTTACGCGGAGGGGCTTAATGGCAGGCCTCGTAACGGCCGGCGACGGGGGTTATGGAGGAGGAACGGCGGGGGGGGGGGTGGTATGTTGGAACGGCTGGAGGAAGGTGGAAGAGGTCACGTGCTAGGCACGTGACCTGGGGGCAGTGGAGAGAGAGCAAGTGGGGGTGCCACGTGGCACGCCCAGGGGCTGCCACGTGGCGCCCCAAAAAAATTTCAAAATTAATAGCAAAGAAAAATAGAAAAGAAATAGCAGGAGACCTCGGATCGAAAAATTTCCTTCACAAAAGTTGTTCGTCTTGTCGAGATCTACAACTTTCATGAAGGACTTGGGAGCAAAAGAGGTCACCTGTGCAAAGTGGTATTTTTGGTGGTTCTCCATGTATATGGAAAACCGATTTTTGGGATTTTGTATTTATTTTGGTGGTTTTTAGAGAGGATAAAAAATCTAAAAAAATATGGTTAAATAAAAGAAAATTAATTACACACTAATCTATTTTTTTGGATTTTTAATAAGTAAGAAAATAGGAAAATAAAATAAAAGTAAGAAACGGACAACTTTTGTACAGACCGACAACGGACACTCGGACTTGGTCAGTTTCTTTGATTTCAGTTTTGATCTGGATTTGGATTTTCACGTCGCTTAATAAAACTTTCATCAAAGAACATAAATGAAAAAGAAACAAAATTAAAAGAGTTAATTAAGCACATAAAATCTCAGGTCAAAATTAGCAAGAAGTTAAAATGCGCAAAAGAGGCCCAAAACCCAACTTTCACATATGTGCTCTGAATTTTATGAAATTGGTCTTGTTTTGAAGGTATTTGAAAATGGAGTACTTTAAAAGTGAGTAGACTAAAATCGGACACTGTATGTAGGAGATATGCTTATTTTAGTCCGTCAGATGTGAAATTTGACTTTGGGCTTATTTGACACTTATTGGGGTTAGTAATTTTTTGTATTTTTTTATTTAATAAGATTAGTAATATCTACACAATGGAGTTGGTTTTGGGTCAATCGGAATTAGGATGAATTAACTAAAAATATGAGAAGTTAGCGGCTTTTTGGGCTAATTTACACAAGGGATTTTTAAATGCAATTATGCATGTTGAAATGCAGATATTATTTACACATGCATGATGGCTAATAATGCTCTATTAATGAATAATTACAGGTAGATGATGGGGGACAGAGCCTAAATGACCAATTTTAGCATGATGAATATGAGGTTCATCAGGGACCAAAATGGATCAAAATGGGTTCAAAGGACAAATGGGAGGATGGGGTCGGTATTTGAAACATGGCCGAGAGGGCTCCTTGATTGAGGTGCCAGAGGCGGCACAGGCATCCAATGCCCAAGAAGAGATATAGGCATGTAAGAGCTAGGGACAGGGGTCAAAAGTCGTGAAGGACGCGACTCAAGAAGGTGAAAGGCGTGGTCTCCATAAATCCGAGAAGATGGGTGCTTGCACTAGTCCAGCGGTCTCAGACCTGGGTCATAGAGTTGACCCATGGTCAACGGATGGCGTGGCCTGATTGGGCCACGTCATCCGCAAAAAGACGAAACTTAAATGAATACCTTGTAAATTTAATTAAAAATAATAAATGATGTAATTAATTTTAGGTTATTTAATAAAAAATATTTATTATTTTATATAGTATTTTATTCCGATTTTTAATTATTTTTATGAGATTTATTTTTACAAGTTGCTTATATACCCCTATATAGGTATATTATCTATATATTTGACTATTTGATTTTTAATTTGTGATTTTAATTTTATTATTTTTATTTCTTACTTTGTAAAATTATAAAATACTTTTATATACACAAATATATTTTTATTTATTTTTCTGATATGTTTTGTATATTTAATAAAATAGAAGTGTATTTTATACAGGTGTGTCTATAGAATTATTACCTATGTATTATACATACATGTATTTTATTTTGAGTTTTATTTACATTTCTATTCTGATTTTAATATTCAAAATTATTATAAGTAATATCTACAACATTATAAAAATATAAAATTATAAAAATAATGAATAAAGAATAAATTGAATATTTTAATCTGTACAAGTATACAATGAGGGTCCAAAACTCAACTTTCAAACCATAGCTCCGCCAAATGCGAAATCACCGCCATTAAATAGCTTATTTTATTCTATATACAACTAAAGGTGAGTTTGATGCATTTGGAGTTTTCACTTGTGAGATACGGGTATGGGAATTTGGGATTCTGGATTTTTATTCAGACCATAACTTTTTACCTGTACATTATTTTTCAGTGAAATCAATTTTGTATTTTTCTTTATTAAATTATCTACAACTTTCATGTACAAAGTTTCTTTATTTGATGCACAAAAAGTAGAACCAAAAATAGGTCCCAAAATAAATAAAGAATGAATAGAATAAAAGGAATATTATTGGTATTTTTGGCCCTTATCTCCCCCTACTTTATTCCTTGTCGACCTAGTCATCAAGATGCCTAGGTCTCGGGGTTTCGGGTCATAAAATATTTACAATATTTTATTCTTTTTCTTTTCTTTTCTTTATTCTATAATTTTGGCATTAAAAATCGTATTTTATACAGTATTTACACACATATGCATGAATGCTAAAATGCATGAATTAATGCTATTTACACGCATTTACTAGGGTTTTTAAGGCCAAAATGATAGAATAAAGATGATGAAACGTAGATTCATCAGAGAGTCCTAGTAAAATCAGGACTAATGGTGGAGTACCAAGCTTCTCAAGCTTGGATGTCCACTGTATTCTAATTGATGTACAAATTATCATCCCAATTTATGTTGGTTGTTGCATTATCTTCTTGAAAATTCAATTATCATAATTGGGAAAATTATGAGAGTCATCTCAAAATTTATGAATCTTTATTCATAAAACAATGTAAATCCAATTTACGTTTAACTTTCGATGTGAATCACGTTCAAATGTGTGCCTTAAAATAACATATATATGAATTATAATCAAATATGGGTAAAATGGGGTTGCCCTGAGGGGAGCTAATTTGACTACCTCCATCCCATTTTTGTCATTTTTTTTATTTTTTTATAAATGAATCAGTGGGTTTTCATAAATATATCCCTATATTATGTTATTCATGTTTTGTGTGATATAGAGACTATTACAGCATTCATCCAGACGATCAATTTTAAAGATTTTAGAATTGTTGAAATTGATCTGGTTTGGATGGAGGTCGTAGGAGTTTCTGTTTCGCAAGAAACTTGAATGGCATAATATAGGGATATAGTTATGAAAATATACGTTAGCATTTTTAAATAAAATAAAAAAATAGGTGAAATTGGGGCAGAGGGAGCCAAGTTAACTCGCCTAGAAGGTATCCCCATTTTACCCTTCACATGCACACACACAGATATATATATATATATGTGTATTATTAATAATAAATATCCATATTTATTAAATATATATGATATGGATCATATCCACAAAATCTTGGATATACACATACTAGGGTGAATAACAGTTATTATCATACTGTTGATATCATTAAGTATGAGTCCTACTCCAATTAAGAATCATGAGCAAAAATATTGGCAACTTGGATATAATATCGATGAAATTATAATATACACGTATAGTGCCTTGAAACTAGGAAAACTTTCCAATGTTAGGATTTATACCATTTCTGTTGAAACGTAATACACTATATCTTTGAGTTTGAGCTGAAACGGTTCACACTTTATGTCAGCTCCACAAAATGCATAACACTCTCCATGAGCTCAAAAAATGATAGAAGTATGAATCAAAAAATGATAAAAGTATATGATTAATATTTTGTCCCAATTATCGAATAACAAATCTATTGATATGTCTTGAAGAATACTGCCAAACTAGAGTTTCTACTTAGTCCATATCAATGTCGTCCAGTATAAAGGATGAATGATTATTGGGAATACTCTATGTTAAATCTATATTAATAGATCATCAGCCATGACACATCGATTCGAAGAGAATGATGAAACCTAATGGATTTTAGTGACTTCACTTCTTGGCTTATTGATAAGAAAACTAATTGGATCATGGCTCATTTCATTTGATTCCAATTTTCAATTCTTATTCCAATTTCAATCCAAATGTTGGAAAGAGAAATGATTTGGACAATGATTAAAAACGGAGTTGGAAACTGATTTGGATTTCCAGTAATATGTTGATGATAAGAAGTCAACCTCAAGGTTCTAATTCTTGTTGAACAGAAGTGCTCTATGAGGTTGCAAGAAGAAGGACACTATGATTGTTTTCACAATGTATATCATTGGGTACATAAGTTGTGGTAACTACTTTGGATGTAGTTAATGTTCACTTGGGGTAAGTAAGTTTGTAACATAAATTGGCATAGTTGTCAGTGACAGAGTGACTAATCAGTATACCCTACTATTTGACAAAATACTCAACGATTAGCACAATATGAATGTCTCTAAGGATTAGTGGGAGAATGTTGGACTTGTAAGACCTTGATGACCCTCTAATGCAATAAAAACTATTATTTTATCATGTCCATCTGAAGAAATGAATGAATGTGAATGTACTTCAAACATGTGATATTCAATAAAGATCTCCAGTTTCAGAAAGAGATGAATGAATGTGAATGTACTTCGAATATGTGATGACTATCTACTGATATAAGAGAGGTTTTCATTATGACTGATGATGAGACCCGAGAATTTCTTCGTAGGAAGGAAGATACAGAAAGCATAGACCTTGGAGTTTCCTCTTCCTATGACCGACGTTGTGTTGATGACGTATGCATGATTACAGGATTGATACTTTAGAGCAGAGGGCAAGCATTGTACACACTGATGAGGCAAAATTTGATATGATTGCTTGTAAATATAAATTCATGCCTTTTATTATATTGATGACCCAGTTGAGACCTCAGAGGACGTATATAACCTTACTACTTCCACAGATGAGTTCGTCCCCTGTTGTTTTGACCTAGTTAACCTCTCCATGCCAAACTTGACCTTACTACTTCCACTGTTGAGCTCGAGCCTTTTCACTCTTATATTTGTGAGACACCCAAGGCTGAACATGACCATACTACTTCCATTGATCAATTCGTGCCTTTCCGCTTTGACACTATTGAGGACACCTTCCAGGTCAACCATAATAGGTATGTGCCATATGAGGACCTCGATGTCGACCTACACCTTGTCAGATCCATCCCTCAGAGGTCCCGCAAGAAGGTCTGCTTTCTATGTTCTTGATCCTTTGTACATCCACCTCTTTGTATGTTCATTTTTGTTTTACCTCTGTCCATCCACCGTTTCGCTCGTCCACCCCATTTCAGTGTATTTCCTTAATCAGGACTTATTTTGTCCTGAATATAGGTGCTGCACAAGCCAGATGTTCTTTCTTTGTTTCGTTTCATCGCGCTTGTTGTTGCCTATACTTAGGTCTCTTTTACCCTAAGTATAAGGGGAGTGATGCGTACATTCTCTTTGATCCATTCTTCTATCTTTATCTATTTTTTCCTCTTTTCTTCTTTTCTTATTTTCATTTTTTCTTTTTCTACCAAAAATGTATCACCCCTTTTTTGACCGTTGCTATACTTAAGACGTACTTTGTCCAAAATATAGGGGGTGTGCGCACCGAGTTCTTACATTCTTTGAGTTCATCTACTGTCTCCTCTTCTTGTCTATACTTAGGGATATCTCAACATATGTATAGGGGGAGATAGTCTGAGTACAATTTGTGTATAGTCTGATATACTTTGGATTAGTTTATCCTAAATATAGTGGGAACGATCAACTTCTCCTTCATTCTTTTCTTCATTCCTTATTCCTTTATTTTTTAGACTTTTATATACTCAGTATGAGTTATTTCGATTTGTCTTTCTGATCTATGAGGACATAGCTCAAGATAAGTATAGGGGGGTCTTATATACTAAGTATATACTTTAAGCAATAACTCGTACCTTCGTTTTTACATGAATTTTGGCTAAAATACTATATAAAAGATGATACATATATACAATTCATTAAAATAACTTATTAGAAGATGTGTATCATTCCTCAAAAATTCTTTTGGTACATACTGATTAATAAAACAGGTAACAATATTTTTTACAAAATTTTGGAAAAATAGTTTGAAAATCTTTTTTGAAAAATCTATTAAAAGCTATTTGGAAAATGTTTTGTTAAACATTTTCAACCTTAGTAAAATATTTCGATTACAAAAATTTCTTTTCTTTGTGTGAAATAAAAAATTTCTAAAAACTACTCGCTAATGATTTGGAAAATGGTTGCAAAAATAGTTTGAAAAATATATATCTATTGTTTGAAAAAACCTATGCAAAATAATTTTCAAATGTTTGTAAATATTTGTGAAAATTATATGTAAAAATTATTTTGGACTATAGTTTTTAATTTTTTGTAAAATCTTTTTCAAATTAGTTTGAGGAATATATGCATCACACAAAAATTATACACTAATTGTATATGCATATCTATAAAAATAATAGCACATCCCAAGTGTAAATTCTTAAAAAAAATCTAATTCTTGTAGATATAAGATGCATCCCCGTATAAATATTTGTACCTAGTTTTCTTTTCTAAATCCTTTTGTTTTAAAAAATCCCAAAAAAATTGCAAAATCGAAAATTCCAAAACCATCTGCAAAATATTTTTAAAAAAAATCCATAAAAAGTTCAAAACTTCAAAAATTACATCACAAAAATATTTTCATTGCATTATACATAGCATTTGCATAGCATTCATATTTTTCGGATTGAGTTTAATAATTGAACTAGTCTGAGTAAAGTCGAAGATTGGAGCTCGGTTAGACCTTAGTGCACCTAACTCCACTGCAACCATATGGGAAATAGATTTGAGGTACATCAGGTCTATTTAGACTTAATTCTTTGAGAAAAGGGCTAGGTTGAAGTCACCTCAACTGCCTAACTAGAACTTTTTGAGACGCACACATAACTCTTGTCGGTCGTGACCTAACTTTTATATTTTCACCTTTCACTTGGCTCGACTCAGTTGGAGTGTTGAGTGGATTGGATTTCTAGGTATGAGATGCACACGAGTGGAAACATTCATCCCCGTCTAAGGAGAGAAGTGCACCCCAACCGTCCAGTGGCATTGACGTCTAAAGACAGGAGAGTGTGTGTTGCAATAAAGCATCAAACGAGGGATAGTCTTCTAGCTCAAGAGGAAAAACTCTTTATGTAAATGTTGTTGTGTATAGTATTTCAAGAAGAAGAAAATAAAAGAGCAAAAACTCCAAAAAAGTGTACAAGCCTGATTGAAAATAAAATGCCAGTAGGAGTATACATATTTATATAGTCAATAAACAAGCTTGAGCTTCAAAGTCATACCATGTGAGCCTGTAGCTGGATGACTTGCGGACACTAGTCATGAATTCCCAGATAGGTAGTTACACTGGCTACCGTCCATTCTTCTCTTCACCCCCTCCTCTTGAGTTGAATGTACCTGAACTTAGAAGGGAATGCCACGCTCCTCAAGGAAAAAGTTGTTGAATTGGGGAGTCATTGGGTTGTCATATAGGAGAAGTCAATTATTTTGTCATTTCAGTTGAGGAGGGCCACTATCACTTACACTATACAAGTCAGCTTCATAGTCATAAGGGTTTACGTATGATGTAGACTGGTTCTGACATGGCTATTGAGGTAGTTTGAACCGATTGTTGTGACTCTCGAAGAATGTTGTGTTTTAAATCCGGTTCCCGACCAGGTTCCACACACATTCTCACTCCAAGATCTGACTAGAGCTCCAAACTTTGATTTTGTGAAGACAAGTTTGAGAATTAAATTCAATCCACTTTCTTGCCTTTTCTTTTCTTTGTTTTAATTTTTCTGCTCTTATTGCATAAGTATTTGCTAGGGACCAACAAAGGCAAGTATAAAGGGGGTGATGAATATCCATTTCATCACCTTTATTCTATCATTTTGGCCATAAAAACCCTAGCTAATGCATGTCTATAGCATTATTTTGTACAAATTAACATTCATTTATTGTATTTATTATATATAAATTATTGTTTTTAATGATAAAATTATAGAATAAAGAAAAGAAAAGGAATAAAATGCAAAAGGTATTTTATGACCCTAAACCCCGAGACCTAGGCATCTTGATGACTTTGTCGATAAGAAATAAGGTAGGGGGAGATAAGGGAATATAATACATTAAAAACTCCATTTATTTATTCATCAATAATTCAATTTTAGGACCTATTTTATTTTCCATTATTTACGCCTCAAATAAAGAAACTTTGTACATGAAATTTGTAGATAATGATTTATAGAAAAATATAAAATTGATTTTTTAGAAAAATAATATATAGTGTACTTTTTATACTCTAAATAAAAGGCCAAAATCCCAACTTCTCAGACCCGTATCCCATCAATAAAAACTCAAAATGTATCAAAATCACCTTTAATTATATTCAACTTTCAATAAGCTACTAAATGAAGGTGGTTTTATATTTTTCTGTAGTTAAGGTGTGAAAGTTATGTTTTCGATCTCTATTGTATAGTAACCTATATAAAATATTCATTTAACTATTTTTTATTATTTTTATAATTTTATTTTTTTATAATTTGTAAATATTATTTATAATATGTGTACATATTTAAAATAGAATAAAAACATAAATAAAACAAAAAAATACAAAAATACATAAATGAATTACCTATACTTATACATATATAATATGCGCCTATATTTATTTGAGTGTATATATTGTATCATAAAAATATATTTATATGTATAAAAATAAGTCATGAATATAAAAAATAGGAAAATTAAATAATAAAATCAAAAATACAAAAGAAAAATAAAATATACAAAACATATGTAAATATTAATATAAATAAAAACCTAAAAACTAACTTGTAATAAATAAGTTCAAAAAAATAAATAAAAATCATATTAAAAAACAACATAAATAATAAACATTTTTTAATTTATAACTTAAATTTTATAAAATCATTTATTATTTATCATAGAATTTTTTATTGAATTAATGGTTGGGTAGCTTCGTTAGTTGACTATAAAACAAATAAAAACCCACAAAAATACATAGACAAGAAGAAGCACACATGTTTGCATTCACTTACACCAAACTTCTGTTTGCTCCCTGTGTTCGACCTCTATAGTACTTGCTCCTATACACCTTCATTGTAGAGTTATATAAAATTTAAATTCCACATATTTTGCTTTTCACTGTTCGATATATATTGTTGATTAATTGTTGATTGAGTCAGTTCCGTTTGAGGGCGCTTTGACGACTGTTGATCTGCCTTGTGGATGCACAAGACCTCAGCAAAATCTTGTTCATCAATCTCCTATACTCTTTTTGTATTTTGAAATTTTCTCATTTTTTGTATTTTGGGAGATTTCAAGCTCTCATGGGTGTCCTCTAGTAATACATGAATCCAGAAGGTGAAGAAGCAGTGTGGTTCTTCTTTAGGTTAGTGAGTTCATCTATCCGCTGATTCATTTGCTCCACTAACTGGACCATGTACTCAAGAGTGATATTCATAAGAGGTGACTCCAATAGCTTTGACTTTGGAGGGTGAGATGGTGGGCAATGTGATGGTGGTGGTGTCAGATAAAAATCGAAATATGAAGTCTGAACTACGGATGAGGTGGATATGTACAATAAGAAAAATCAGGATCAAAGTCCTCCTGATAAAATGGAGGTGGACCAGCTGGAGAAGAAGAAGGATCCTTGAAGTCCAAGTAAAAAACCACTCCAGTTAGCCATCTCCGAAACAAAAGGCAGGGATTGCGAGAGCGTGAAGGTCAAGCCAAGCTATGCAAGAAAAAGGCACAAATGTGCAGAGAAGATCAAGTACGCACACAAACAAACACATATATAAACCAAAAGAACCCCTCAATTCACCCAATCAACACAATGATGATCGTGAAAGTTTTATCTTTTTATCTTGTCAGATTTTTATAGTTAGGTGAATTTCAAGAAGTTGTACAAGCACGTACATAGGCTTGCTATTGGGCATTAATCCTTAGTGTATACGTATCAAGTAAAAAATGTTGAATACAATGAGGCGGTTACTCTCCACAAAACAAAGACTTTTTTTAATTTTTAGGGTTGTGTAGAGATAGTGTTCCCAATTTTATTAGTTACAACTTTTTTGGATTTTTAATAGAAATGCACAAATCCTAATGAAGTATCAATTCCTATAGTATACAAGGTGGTCAAAATCAGAGAAATAGAGTCGGAAAAGCAATGAAAGCGGATGAAATCAATGATGCATGCTCAGATAAGGATTCTCACTTTTCCTTGAGCTCTCTTCATTCGGTATGCAAAGTAGAATTGAAACCTACACTATATGCAATGCAAGCTTATGAAAGCACACTAGAATCTGGAGTTGCTATTATCGTGAAGAACCAGAGTTGGCTATCTAGAAAAGAACGAAGAGTCCAATCTTGGAGACTGCTCTGTGCCGACTACAGCGGGTCCGGCAAACATTGTATGGAGTCTCGTGTGGAGTGTGGTTTCTAATCCAAATAACCAACAATTATATTAAAACTAGATCCAAACGTGAACTATAGATACATGAAATTTAGTTAGAGCTTTGGACCTTAATCTATCGAGTAAGAAAGTCCTAAACTAGGGCTCAATCACACAAACAAATAAAAAGAAAGGCAAAAAATGCAAAACTCATGAAACAAAGAAAAAGAAAAGCGGTGAAAAATGAAAAACACGACGAGGCCCCCATGTGAACAATGTCTTGGGTATTGGACCTCATGAAAAGTGAAGTGTTCAATGTCGTACAAAAATTAAAAAGAAAAACACTCCTCACAAAATAAAAATAAAAGAGACTCCTCAGTCTCCTTCTCTCTTTGCTTCCTTCTCATGCTCACTCCTAGTTGACTCAGGTGCATCAATCTCCTAATAAGTCATCGTTGTCATCAAGTACCTCACAAGAAATATTAACAAAGAAAGTGGTCAAAACAGTCAAATAAAATATCATAAATAAAATGCAAAAATAAAGGAGAAATAATGCACAAAAATGAATGCTACACTCTGTTGCTCCCTGCTAACGGCGGTATTTGTTGAAATGCTTCTGACGAGGGTCTAATATATCCTCACAAGTCGAGAACACAGTCGTTGTGGTGACCTCTCACAAGAAGCGAATCAGACAACAATTAACCCCAAATATGTATAGCAACGCAAAATAAAGGTGGGGTAAAAATTATTTTATTTATGGAGTTATAATTTATTTGATTTAACTCCATAAAATGTGTGTATAGGTGCAAGTATGTCGAATATCAAATAAAGAGAGCAATACGTGGTAGCACAAAGTATTGTCTACAAATAAATAATGAGTAAATAAGAAAGTTTATTTATACAATAATCACTCAAATAATAAATTAATGAATTATTGTTTAAATGGGTTTCTAAATTAAATAAAATAATTATTTTCTATATTTATATTTTCTATTTTTAATTTTATAATTTTGATTTTTTATAATTTTTGATTTTTAGTTTCTTTGACTTTTTAATATATATTAAAGAAATATATAACTATATAAATAAATATAATATAGGGTAATATACTTATAAATAAAACTAAAAATAACAGACATTTGCAAAATAAAATATTTTTGTGTTTTTTATATTTTTCTAATGTTTTTGTTTTTCAAGGATTTTTGCTAATTTACATTTTTTTAATTCCAAAATATGCAAAATTAGGGACTTTATAAATAGGACAAATTGTTTTGAATATAAAAATAATAAATAGAGTCAAAAAATTCCAAAAATAATAATAAACAAATATAATAGAAGAAAATTTAGAGATAGAAATAAATATTTTTGGATTTTTAAAAGCTTTTTTATATTTTTTATAAGGAATTTAGAGCTTTTTTGGTCTGGAGGTACAAAATATAGTATTAAATAATTTTTTTTTGGAATTTTTAAATATTATTGTATAACTTTTTGGATTTTTAAAGAAAATAAAAATAAAACGTGTTATTTTTATTTTTAATAGATAAGAAAAATGCCTTAAATGCAAAACAAGTTACAAAGTGTGGGAGATCATGCAAAGAGGCTCATAACCTTATTTTTTCATAATTTTTGGAGTATGGATGATATTTTTAGAAAATAGGAAACAAATACAAAAATCGAAAGAACTAATAGGGGTATATTTGCAATAAAAATAAAAGTCAGGGGTTACAATACAAAATACCCAAAAGTTTACAACAAATATTCAAAATTTAAATACTACTTGATAATTAGAAAAAGTGTAAGGCTTCTATGCAAAATACCCAACTCATGTGGGTCGTCATGTAAGTTGAGCTAGCAAGGACCTAAATGCAAATATCAAAAAGCTCAAGGGCCCTTATACAAGATTTACAGAAAATATAAAAAGGTTTAAAATATTTATAGGACTAAATGAAAATGAAACATAATGGGGGCTATATTTGCAATTTTCCTTATGTATGTTGGATCGAGTGGCTAGGATTTCTTTACTTGACACGTGGCGCTCTACGGTTGCACAATGATGCTTCGGTAGGACATCTTAGATTAGATCTCAAATAGGGATCCAATGGTGGAGGCTCGCTAGATTGGATATCTCTTGCACACTTGGGGGTTGGTGTTGATCAGACGGCTCTGGATGGACCAGGAAGAACATGAGACAAACTCACCCTTAACAACTTTCGATTTGTTACAGCTTGCTCCTCCTCGTACCTGCAACTTTTCCAATGGTCTCTTTGTGCCCTAGAGATGGAGGGTTCTAGCGAAGGACCTTGGACCTGCTCTTGTTGCAAAATAGCCCATAGATGGGCTCTTCAAGACTTGCAAAAGAGATAGACAAAAGGGAAGGACACAGGGGAAGGTCTTGGCTATTATTTGGTGGAGGATCGGAGTGAAATGTATGAAAGATACAAGTTCCATCGGAGGGTGATGGAAGTGGACCTCGAAGGACCAGATCTGAAGGATGTGGATGAACTAAGAGATGCACACGGTGGAGAAGCAGGTGAGGAAGGAAGTGAGGCATTTATGTGGGTCAGAACGGGCACAAACAATATTTAAAATCCTAATCTAGGCTACAACGATCTATTAAAAGCTAAAATAAAAACGTAAAATGATAATTAAAACTAAAACCTACCTAAAAACAAAGGGAAAACTGAACTCGACCTGGACAGAGCCAAGAAGGTGGATCTGACGACGGAGTACCACCAGAGATAGCTGGGACCACCTATACACCACCACTCCTCGCAGAGGGGGTCAAATCAGAACAAAGGTAACCTAATTCAAAAAATGGAGGAGGTAGAGGATACATATAGTGAAGAACGGAATATGTTGACTTTCACGTGGACCAAGAGTTGTACGAGGAAGAGGAAGGTTTCACGTGATGGGTCAATGTGTCGATAAGATCATTCGTGAAGGGAGTCAACTACATCGGGCAGTGAATCATGCAGTAGAAAATTGAGAAAAGAGAGGGTTCGTCAGGTTGGCACCGAGGTCAGAGGGTAGGCAAGATAGTTGACCTGAGATCAACTGTCCAAGCCCCATCATTGGTCCACCTAGGACGCTACGCGACAAAATAGGGAGAAAAATAATAAATAACTAAAAATAAAATAATAGATGAATTCATTAAATCAAAGTTATATATTAAAATATGTTTATTAATTTCTGTAGTATTTTAATATGTTTTTATTTTTTTTATGAGTCAATTTATTATATGTTACTTTTTACAAGTTTATTTATAAGTATATTTACCTATATAATGTGTATTCTATTTTTATTTTGCATTTTAGATTTTATTTTTTCATGTACATATATATAACTAGTTTGAATATACACAAATATATTTTCATTTTATTTTTCTGAAGTTATTTGTACACTTAAATAAATAAAAAAATAAATAATTTAGGTATAATTATAGCTAACTCATCTATATATTTTATACAATTATTTAATTTAGTATATTTTTTCATTATTTTAGTTTATTTTTTCTAATTGTGCACATATATTATAAAGAATATTTATAAAGTTACAAAACTATATAACAATGAAAAAGATAAAGAATATATAAAATGGATATTTTATTCAGGTATATAATGCTTAGGGTCCAAGACATAACTTTTGCATATGAACTCCAAATTAAATGAAACCATCCTCATTAAATAGCTAATAAATGTTATATATAATTAAAGTGATTTTGATACATTTCGAGTTCATATGGAGAAGATATGGGTGTGGAATTTTAGGTTTTGGATTTTTATTTTGAGTGTATAATGTACAATTTGTATTATTTTTGTATGAAATCAATTTATATTTTCTATGTATTTTTATCTGCAACTTTCATGTACAAAGTTTATTGATTTGAATTATAAATGATAAAGAATAAAATAGGCCCCAAAAGTGATTTATTGGGCTTTTATGAATTAGGGTTTCTTTTATTTTCTAGCCCTTATCTCCCCAACTTTATTCCTTGTCAACCCATTCATCTTTATGCCTAGGTATTAGGGTTTAGTATCATAAAATACCTTTGACATTTTACATCTTTTTTCTTTTCTTTATTCTTTTATTTTGGCTTTAAATACAATCTTTTATGCAATATTTACATAAAAACTAATATATGTTAATTTATGCAAAGTAATAATGTCTACATACATTTAGCTAAAGTTAGATGGCCAAAATGAAAGAATAAAGGTGATAAAATAGATATTCATCATGAAGTCTCACATTCTAGATATTATTAATTCAAGAAATAGGACATTGCATGAAATGAGAATATATATGTCTAATTAAGGAATACACATGCCACATCAAATTACAAAATAACCATTAATATGGACATTCAAACATCAAAGCATTCATATCACAAATCTACACTCCTACACAGTATAACATGAAATGAATTACATAAAATGGTAAATATTATAGTTATACATTCCTTGGCAGGATTTTGAAAGGAAGATACAACAGAGGCAGTAGTGGTTGTCCTCATAGGAGTGGTGAGGTGTTGTGGCTATCCTTCGAGAGACGTTTGAGATGGGAAGGGGTTTTATGGGGAGGAAGTGGAGTAGAGGGGACGGGGAGGAGGTGGCGGAGCTGGGAAGGGGAGAAGGATCCGGAGGCGTGATGAAGGGGAGGAGGTGTGGATACTGCGGAGATGGGAAGGGGGAGGAAGTGGCATGGAGGAGAGGTGTTGGAGATGGTGAAGATGTAGAGGGGGAGGTGGGGAATAGATGATGATGGGGAGATGGGGCGGAGGGAGATGATGGGGAGATGAGGGAAAGGTGATGGAGGGGAGGGAAGTTGCTGAGGGAAGAGGTCGTAGGAGGGGAGGATAGTGGGAGGGGAGGAGGGAGGAACATGAAGGTGGGGAGGATCTGGAGAGGAAAGTGATTGGGTTACATGAGGCAGGAGAGTGAATTGTTGGCGCCGGAAATTTGGGTTGAAAATTTTCGGAGATCTTAGCAACCACCAATAATCAGTTACATCGGAATATGCATTTTCAATGGTTTGTTAACCATCAATTATATCGTGATTATATGTTTCAAAAATACGAGCCAAGTTTTACAGTGGCTACATCTGTAACTGTTGAAAAAGGCACTTATCGTCGGCAGCTACTGTCAACCACCGATAATGTATAGATGAAAATGCACATTTCCATTAGTAATGTATGCATATATGTATGTATTGCATTTTACATTCATATATACATAGATAACACATATGTATATGTATATAAATGTAAGTATGTATGCTTGCATGTGTATGTGTATGTGTGTGAGTTGTTGATGACTAAGTATCGAATATCAAATAATAGAGCAACAAATATTTGCCTTAAAGTCTAGTAGGAAAGAACTCAAATTTAAGATTTCTATTCCAGTTCCTCGCCATAAACATATTTCCATGTTCCCACACTCCTTGCCTCATCTTTCCCCTCTTGTTTATCATTCTTCATTATAGATCCATTAACATTAGGGTAATGGTAGTGCTCCCACTTCTACCATGTGAAAACATAGCCACATTTTGTCAATTTCCCCCTCATGTATTTCGTGATTTATGACCTATTGGAGTATTCTTCCTTCATTTTCGTGTTTTGTAAGATATCCTTACAAGGCAATCCATGGTGACAACTATCATTGTCATGATGGCATTGATCATTATCTGAGCAATATACATGTTCTTCTTGCCATTATGCTAGATTTTACATTGTATATTGAAAATCTTGTGCTATTCATGAATCTAGTTTTAAGATAATGAAGATCATCATGATAGATGAAGTGATTTATCTTGCTAAATTATTTTTTGTCATTCTTGTACTTTTAAATAATAAGAAAAGTTTGTATTAATTTTCTATGGAAGCTTGGTATTATCTTGCTTCAACATATAGTTGTTAATATAATGTGTTCCATGTCCCTGATTTGTATTTTGGCTTACCCGATTTGGAATGGTGTCTCCTATACACTATAGTCAACATACTATCCTTGAACCCTTAGAAAAGATGACGGCGTCCTGCATATGAAAATCTCTTTGTGTCTCTTCGAGGTTGAGCTTGAGAAGTCTTGTCTAACTAGATCATGCCTTATCTTTCCTTTAATTCCCATTAATCATCAATACATTAGCTATCTAATGAGGAACCTCTCTACCTGGTCTAGGAGTCTAACTTACCATATTTTGCAAATTCTCTACCAACCATATAATATTAATTCCTCCTACGGTTGTTAAGTTGCAAGAAAGTCAAACAAATAAAAGTGTTGAGTTCCCTAATGTTGAACTGTTTGGACTATACATGTGCAATCTAGAAAATCTTGATGCTTGCATTAAACCGTTGGGGGGAATCCTCTAACTGAGATCTTCTTCTAAGGATCCCGAATTGAATGAATCCTTCCTATGGAATATAAGAGATCTGGATAAATAATGAGATGATAAAGAATGGGGCCAAAAATGGCAACTAATACTTAAATTAGCCCTATACATACAACTAGTTTGATGTGAGTAAGGGAAAGGATGTGTATGAGTTTAACTGCAATGGATGATAACAATCAGTGATTATGTAGCGAATCAGGGATCTAATTTCCTAGGGGATGGAGTATTCTTCGTCCCTAGTTGAGGGAGAAGAAGGACAATAATGAGAGGAGATTCATAAGGCCACTAAACACTCACTTGGCCGCTCAAGCTCCACATTTGAAGTTTATTATCCTAACCATCTCTTATGCTCTATCAGAAATATTCTATCCGTTTAGTAAGTCTTATATGATTATGTATACTTACATATTTCTTTTGTCATAGAAAAAAATATTAAATTTAGATTTCATAAGATAATTAATATCTGTAAAAAAGTAGATATTGTTATGTATTATATATTATTTTCTAGGTATATTCTTTGACTATATATTTTTTTAGCTTCTGACAGTAATGTACATTAAAAAATAGAGTTATAAAATAATATCTTCAAAATATGTTATTGTTTATTCAAATAACTTATATAAACTTTAAAACACTAGTTAACATTTCAAATTCGAAATAAAATGAATCAAATTTGAATATTTAAAACTCAAAATGAATTGAATCTGAACTAAAGCTTGCAAATTCATTTAAAATTCTATTCAAATTTGCATTAAAAAATTCAAAATGAATCGAATATGAATACTAGCAAATTTGAAGGTATTCGGTTCGATTAGCTCCCCTGAAACAAAGAGCGGTGGACTGCTACTTGATAATTTAGACTTATCCATTTTCAGTGGTTGTCAATGTGGCTAATCAGTCCCGAATACAACAAGATGTCAATATTAGTTTCCCCAAAAATGATTTGAGGATCGAAGGGACCTACGGTTACAGTATGAAGCTGGCACTATCTCAGGGAAAAGGTGATGAGTCATATCACTACAGGATTTTTAATACTTTGCACCATAGAAATGCATAAAACAGGTACAAACTATTAGCAATTTCTAAGTATGCATTGCATGAACGTAAGTTTTAGCATAACAAAACATTTGTGCGAAGAGAAACCATAAACTCAAGAAAACAATTTCCAAGCATGGATTCTTATATTCTAACAAATATTAGGAAGAGAGTGGGGTTGCCTCTGGAAGTGTGCATCTATAAAAAAGAGACCTCCTGAATGAAGTTTGATCCAAGGACTCGCCTCTCGCAGGCATGATGATTTATCGTGTAGCTTCCCACGAAATTTGATATCTACTTCTACTTCAAGTTGTCAGAAAAGATGAGATTAAGATGATACCAAGCTCCTGATTTTGTAACGAGATTGATTCCTTTGTATATACACGAAGCATAATGAAGAAGAAGATCTTCCCTCTCATGGGGTCATGCTTACGAAGAGAAGATGGAGGATTGATGGTGGAAGTTTATGGTGGTAGAGAGAGATGGGTAGACATGTATTTGAGAGTCTACAACTCTCAAGAAATCTCTCTCAATGATCAAGGCAACTCATGCTCTCAAAAGGCAAAGGCAATTCATGTATGAGAAGAGAGCGATGTGCCCTCTCTTTCATACACAAGGGGGGATGATCAAGAAGTCCTAATCCTTGTGTATACTTCCACTTGAGAGTCCTTAGATGATCAATCAAGGGCAAGGAACATATCCTTGTCCTATTAGGATTGAGAGGCAAGTTGCCTTCCAATTATCATGAAGAATAAACAACAAAAATAAATAAAACTAGGAGAGTCCTAGTCAAATGAGACTAATGGTGGAGGACCAAGCTTCTCAAGCTTAGATGTCCACTGTATTCTAATTGATGTAAAAATTATCATCCCAATTTATGTTAGTTGTTGCATTATCTTCGTGAAAAATTCAATTATCATAATTGGAAAAATTATGAGAGTCATCTCATAATTTATGAATCTTCATCCATAAAACAATGTAAATCCAGTTTACATTTAACTTTCTATGTGAATCACGTTCAAATGTGTGCCTTAAAATAACATATATATATATATATATATATATATATATATGAACTATATTCACAGGGGTTGGCCTGAGGGGAGCTAACTTGGCTACCTCCATCCCATTTTCCCATTTTTTTTATTTTTTTATAAATGAATCAGTGGGTTTTCATCATTATATCCCTATATAATGTTATTCAAGTTTTGTGCGAAATAGAGACTGCCGCGGCATTCATCTAGACAATCATTTTTTATCGATTGTAGAATTGTTGAAATCGATCCCGTTTGGATGGAGACCGTACGAGTTTCTGTTTCACAAAAAACTTGAATGGCATAATATAGGGATATATTTATGAAAATATACGGAAGCATTTTTCAATAAAAATAAAAAAATGGGTGAAAATGGGGCAGAGGGAGCCAAGTTAGCTCCCTCAAAAGGTTGCTCCATTTTACCCTTCACACAAACACACACACACATATTTTTATTATTATGAATAAATATTCATATTAATTAAATATATACGATATAGATCATATCTACATAACCTTGGATATACACATATTAGGGTGAATAACAATTATTATATCGTTGATATCATTAAGTACGAGTCCTACGTCAATTAAGATTCATGAGCAAAAATATTGGCAACTTGGATATAATATCGATGAAATCATACTATCTACGTATAGTGCCTTGAAATTAGGAATAGTGCCTTGAAATTAGGAAAACTATCCAATTTTAGGATTTAAACCACTTTTGTTGAAACATAATACACTATATCTTTGAGTTTGAGCCGAAACGGTTCACACTTTATGTGAGCTCCAAAAAATGCATTACACTCTCCATGAGCTAAAAAAATGATAGAAGTATGAATCAAAAAATGATAAAAAGTATATGATTTATATTTTGTCCCAATTATCGAGTAAGAAATCTGTTGATATGTCATGAAGAATACTGCCAAACTAGAGTTTCTACTTGGGTCATATCAAAGTCTTCCAGTATGAAGGATGAATTATTATTGGGAATACTCTGTGTTAAATCTATATTAATAGATCATCATCCATGACATATCCATTCGAAGAAAATGATGAAACTGAATGTATTTTAGTGACTCCACTTCTTGTGTTATTGATAAGAAAACTAATTGCATCATGTCTCATTTCATTTGATTCCAATTTTCAATTCTTATTCCAATTTCAATCCAAATGTTGGAAAGCGAAATGATTTGAACAATGATTAAAAATGGAGTTGGAAACTTATTTGGATTTCCAATTAGATGTTAATGATAAGAAGTCAACCTCGGCGTTCTAATTCTTGTTGAACGGTAGTGCTCTATGAGGTTGCAAGAAGAAGGACACTATGATTGTTTCAATAATGTATATCATTGGCTACATAAGTTGCGGCAACTACAATGGATGCAGTTAATGTTCACCTGAGGTAAGTAATTTTGTAAAAGAAATTGGCATAGTTGTCAGTGACAGAGTGACTAATCAATGTACCTAGCTATTTTACAAAATAGTCAATGATTAGCACAATAAATATGGGTTTGAGAGTTGTACATGAATGGCTCAAAGAATTAGTGGGAGAATGTTGGACTTTTAAGATCTCGATGACCCTGTAATGCAATAAAATCTATTATTTTATTATATCCATCTGAGGAAATGAATGAATGTGAATGTACTTCAAACATGTGATATTCAATAAAGATCTCCAGTTTTAGAAAGAGAGGACAATCTTTCTCTAAAGATTGATTTCTGAGTAACTTCTTGACACAGGTTCTCTGCATAAGAATAGAGATTCGGAAGCGTTAGAATAGTCAAGTCAAAGATTTGACATGAGGTCAAGATAAACTAAAAGTTAAATAAAACTATCGTGATCAAGCACACATTCTTTGACGTGAGATAGATATGCATATATACATATGTGTGTCTGTATACATCAGTATGCACATTTAACAGACCAATAGGTTGATGACCAAGGTGCATATACCGACGAGTTGGTGAGAATATGTGAACATATGAGAATTATGATCACTCAAAGGAATCATACTGGTTCATAGTTTATGAACCAGGAGATAGAGCTCACTAATGAGATAATTTGGGGTCATAATGAATTCCATGCATGGTCATACTTTTTATGAAATGAGAAACAATTCAATATATTAATATATGCTTTTGGAAAGTAGATGATTAATACTATCTCCCAAATTTAAAATGAGGAATCTATTTATTTATTCTGAAGAAGACGATCAAACTAGGGTTTAAACTTCAGATATATCAAATGCCATCTAGTGTGAAGGATGAATGAGTGTTTGTAATACTAAGGGTTGAATCTATCATAATAGATCATATACTATGACACTTCATTTTGAGGGAGTTATGAACATGATGGATTTTAGTGGCTCCATTTAGCTAGATCATTTGAGATTTAATTGGATTAATCGAAATTCATATGAATCCAATTTCCATTTCCAATTTCAGTGTCCTAATGATGGAAACAAAATTGGTCATGGAAATAAAAATATGCATGCTCCCTAAGCTCATTTCTAAACTCCAAAATATTTGGACTATGATTAGAAATGGTTGAAGAAGTTGGGTTCAGCTCATCGATACTTTCTCGAGCTCACATAGATTGGCTTGCAATTCGTTGTTATCACTTAGAGTGTGAAATGTTCCACTCGAGATGAATTGATACAAGTGTATAAATTTCAAGCTAAAATGATATAAACCCTGAAATTGAATTGATATCTAAATTTCAAGTCACTATACATGGATCGTATGATCTCTTCGACATTATCTCCAACTATCTACTTTTGTCTCTCATGAGTCCAAGCTGGATTAGGACTCATACCATTTGATGTCATTATTAAGACAATAATTGTTATTGTCAAATTAAGGGTATTTTTGTGAATATGATTCACAAATATAATTCATTAATTTTATGATTCATATAATTAATATTTATGTGAATATGATTCATACAATTATTTCAAGGCACATATGTGAATCTGATCCACATTAGATTAAATTGATGTAAATTGGATTTATATCTTTATTTGAATTTATTAATATGATTCATAGGCTATGAGGAATATTCTCATAAATTTATCAATTATGATAATTGGATATTATAACTAATAAAGAAGCAACAAACTCCTTCTATTTATGAAAAGAAGGGGTTTATGTTGAGAGAGAGAGAGACACTGCTCTCTTTGTAAGAGACCTAATTGGATTAGGCTCTCAATTTATTGCTTAACTTACTAATTAATTTTAGTTGTTAATTAAAAAGAGATAAAATTTCTATATCAGCAAGGAGTTAATCATAACCATTGACCCATGATCTAAGGGGCATCATTGTACATGCCTACATGAAGAGCAAACTCTTCATAGACGTGTACAATGAGTATAAAAGAGAGGGCATGCCTCTTTTCTTACTACTCTATTAATTATATGCTTAGTCCCTTGGAAGATTACTGCTTTGTAGAAGAAGAAGAGTCTTGAGAGTATATATCTCTCATATGCATCTTTGAAGCATTGTTAGTGAAGACGACATCCAAGTTTGTGGTAAACAACGTGATTCATCTCCATACACACAAGAGAGACATTGTGGATCAGACTTGACTTGGGAGGCTTCTTTTACAAGAAATTCATGCTTCAAGAGGTTACCCAGACCTATTCTTTATATTCATTATGAATATCAAGGTTGCAGAAGTCGGTAGTCGATACTCGGTCGGCAGGGTCACTGACTAAGGATTAATCGTCAGTCGGGAGAGTAATCGGATTTAGTCGGGCGTTAGTCGGTTTTGAATTTTTTTAAATTATTTTTAATATATAAATCAAATTTTATCACATATATTATCATTTATCTTCACATTTTTAGCAATTTTAATATTTTCAAGAGCTTAAAACTGAAGAACAAGTATCTAAATTAACAAACATTTGGAATAATATCTAAGATCAACCTAAGAAAAAGAAAAAAAAAAGAAGAAAACCCAACCTAAAATTGTTATTGGCTAACAAGTAACAATAACATATTAACATCTAAGTTCAACATCATCAACCTAAGCAAATCTAAGTAATAACATCTAAGATCAACCTAAGCAAAAACAAAAAAAAAATTGAAGAAAACTAACCTAAGATTGTTATTGGCTAACAAGTAACAATAACATATTAACATCTAAGTTCAACATCATCAACCTAAGCAAATATAAGCAACATCTAAGATCAACCTAAGCAAAAAAATTGAAAAAAAATCTTATCTAACATTATTATTTGCTAACAATAACACATCAACATTTAAGTTCAACGTTATCAACCGAAGAAAAGAAAAAACAAAATATAAGCAAAAACAAAAAATAAAAAAACCTAACCTAAAGGTGGGGGTGGCGAGGCGCTAGAGGCGGGGGCGGCGAGGCCCTTGAGGTGGGGCCAGTGAGGCGCTGGAGCCTGGAGGCGGCAGGGGCGGCAAAACACTAGAGGAGACACCGACGAGTCACTGGAGGCGGCAAGGTGGCGCGGGGTCGGGGCCCTTGAGGGTCTCGCACACTGGAGGGGTCGGGGTTGTCGAGTGGAGTGGAGGGTTACTGTCTAACAGTAACCCTTTAAGTCATTACCTGGATCCGAATCTCGGATCCTCTATGCAGATCGGCGGATTAATCGGCCGCCTAGACCGACTATACGCCCGCTTAGTCGGGCTCAAGCGACTATAGACCGACTTGGCCTATTCGAGTCGAGAACCCACCCGAGTCGCATAGTCAGGCCGACTAGTCGGCCTAGTCGGCCGAATTTTGCAACAGTGATGAATATTAGAAATTTTTTGAAAAGTGTTTCCTAAGAATTAATGATTTTGAAATTCACAAACCGTTGTGCAGAAATTTCTTATTGATGCAATGAACATACAATGTTTAGTAGAATGTTTGCTAAATATTCCACATTTCCATGATGCAAGTTCTCGAATCTTTAATTACTTCCTTCCAAAGGAATCATATTGGTGCATACTTGATGAATCGGAGGACATCTTTCTATAATTTGGGATCATAAAGATTTCCATGCATGGTCATCTGGTTTATAAAATAAGATACAAATTTGAGATAATAATATATGCTTTGGAAAGTATATGATTAATATTGTCACCTAATTTGAGATAGTAAATATAAGCATGGTCATTAATTGTATTTGATACATCATTTATTTTTTTCTTTTCTTTATTCTTTAAATTTAGATGTAAATATAGGTATTTTTCTGTTCACTATATATGAATGTTCGATGTTAGTTTATGCAAATTAATTGCATTTACATGTGTTTTACTAGAGATTTAAAGCTAAAATGGAAGAATAAAGGTAGATGAATGGCTATTCATCACTATGGAGAGAAACACTAGACTGCAGTGAAAAGCATCTTCAAGTACCTAAAAGAACTCAAAGCTACATCTTGGTTTATGGAGATAATGATCTCCAAGTCTTAAGGTACTCCATTTCTAGTCATTGTCCTAATAATTTCTCTTTCCAACATTTGGATATTGAAATTGGAATAGGAACTGGAAATTCGAATCAAATAAAATGAGACCTGATCCACCTGGGGGCAGCCAACATGGCTGCCCCCACTACATCTTCTGCCTTTTTTGTTTTTTTCTTCAAAAAATACCATCATGAATTTTCCTCACTATATCTCTCTAATATGCCATCTAATTTCATCAGAAACAAAGACTCTTATGCCTTCCATATAGAATATGTAATTTTAATTGTCTTAGAATTGTTGCAATCGACCTGTTCTATATGAGGAACATAGGAGTATCTGTTTCTAACAAAATTGGAATGACATATTATAGGGATATAATGATGAAAATACATGGTGGGATTTTTGGAAAATAACAAAAGAAGCCAGAAATGGGGTGGTGGCGGCCATGTTGGCTACCCCAAGGGCAGCCCCATATAACCCTATATATTATGAATCAATATCCATATTAATTAAAAATATATGATATGGATCATATCCACAAAACCCTGGATATACACACATGCATGTGAATAAAAATTATTATCATATCATTGATATGATTAAGTACGAATCCTATTCCAATTAAGACTCATGAACAAAAATATTGGTAACATGGATATAATGTGGGTGAGATCATACTATCCACGTATAATGCCTTGAAAATTAGATCACTATCCAATTTTAGGATTTATACCACTTTAATTAAAATGTAATACACTCTAGCTTGAGCTAATTCACACTCTACATGAGCTCCATGAAACGCATCCATGAGCTCAAAAAATGATAGAAGTGCGAATCAAAAAATGATAAAAGTATATGATTAATATTGTTTCCCAATTATCGAATGAGAAATCTATTGATATATCTTGAAGAATATTGTCAAACTAGAGTTGCACTTCGGGTATATTGTCAAACTAAAGTAAGGGAAGATAAGGGCCATATATTGTACAAATTATTCAAAACCCTAATTTTATTCTATATAATTTGCCGTGTAAATAGCTAATTTTACACTATTTTATTCTTTATTATATACATCTCAAATAATAAAATTTTCAACACAAAACTTGTCCATAATAATGTATACATAATTATAAAAATAATAGCCAATGAATAACATACAAAGTGCACATGGTACACGGATGAAAAAGCCACGAACAGAATTTCAGTGATAAATATATACTCCATATGAATTGAAATTTAACAAACTCACCTCCAATGTAATTCAAAATAAATTATCTATCAAATGAAGATGATTCCATTGAAAAAGGAGTTAAGATACAAAATCCATCTTTTTAGGTACTATTGTATTGGGGGCATTTCTAGGGATAGCCGATTATTTTATTTTTTACATTTTTGTTGTCTTTGTATTTTAAAATTATTGTATATATTATATAAATCATATTAAAATTATAAACATAACAAAAATAAAAATACACTTAAATAATTAATACATTTAAATACAAATGTGTATTATATTTATAATGTATATACATGTAATTATTTACACACATACATAAAATTATTAAAATCAAATAAAAATAATTAAATATGTATTTAATAATACTATTAATAGATAAAATATGTAAATGTGGAATTATGTATATTTAATATAAAATAAAAATATAATATACAAAATACATGTATATATACATATATTTATGTACATATAAATATTAACTCCAAATAAATAATATTGTAAAAATAAATAAAAACCGTGACAACATAGTTTATAAAATTAGAAACACTCTTAACGTTTTGAGCAATTTTAAATAATATACTATTTCATTTACAATTTCTTTTCCTTTTTATTTTATATCTTGTATTATTCGGTCCTACATGGACAAATGGGCTCATGAGGAATGTTGACCCACCCGATGAACAGCTCCCTCGCATGGCCCCCTAGCCTATGCATTATCAGAACCCTTTAGCCCCTCACCTTCTTCCAATTTATATACCTTCTCCATGCCTCCTTTTCCCTCAATTTCTTCATACGTTTTGTGCACCCATCTCTCTCTACCATTCCCTATGCATATATCTCACCAACCACCATCGCTCTTCACGCAATCTTAGTCACAATATCACCCATCCTCCTTATATATAAAGAGGTTGGGGAGCTTGCACCAAGGTGCATGTAACCTTACATGCACTGGTGCCATAAACACCCACATTTTATTATTTTTTTGAAATGAAATCATGTGGGATTTAGATCATATATATCACCATGTTGTCATTAAAATTCAACTTAATTCGAGACTCCTAAGCCATCCATCAAGACTGTGAAAATTTAACGGTTTCAGAATTATTGAAATTTAGCCGTCTTGATGAACATGTTAGGAACGTCTGTTTTCCACGAAATTTGAAACACGTATTCCACTAATGTTTCTAAGTAGATCCTCAAAGGTTTCGTTTCAAAAAAATGGGCGTTTATGGCACTGGTGCATGTAAGGTTACATGCACCTTGGTGCAAGCTCCCCAACCTCATATATAAATAAAATACCTTACCTTCAAACCAATTTGGATCCAATCTAGCTACTCGTATCCATAAGAACCATCACATGGAGTAAGACCTCAGTGACAGAAAGGTGCCCCCTAGGTGCAGCAACGGGGATAAGAACAACCTGATCGAGCACCAATCAGTGAATCAAATCTTAACTTCATTGCTTTGCTGGAGATCTGTAACCCCCCTCATTTTCTGTGCTTTCAGCTTCAATCCAAGGACGAAGTCATAACTCTCAAAACCGTATATCTTTTGGTGTAGAAAAGGGCTCTAGAATAAGCATTTTGGAGCTTAATCGATTGAGAAACCGAAGTCCCAGGTGCCCGGAGGAGAATCTACCTCCAGGCCTACTCCAATGAGATTGAGATCAAGTGAACCGATGTGTGCCTCCAACCACTCGATTATAAATGGATCTACATGTCGCGCTGACAATCATCGATCAACACCCCATGCTCCTCATACGCGAGCCATCTGAGTATATTGCAATCGAACACTCTCGTATTTTCGTATTTCAAATTAGTATTGTAAATTAAATATTATGTGTACAAATTTTAGGTTTATTTGCAGACTGGAGCTTAAGCTTTTCTGTAATTACAAATAGGTCCTTCCACCCCAAAAGTAGTCCAAGGTGATGCATTGTATAATTTTCATGTGTGCCCTTAAGTTTTACGAATATGTTATGAATTGCATGTTAACTTTGTTTTAATTGCAAATAGTTCATGTGAACTGTGTATTTTATTTTTGTGCATGTTGCTTATATTAAATATTTTCTTTGTGCTAAAAGTTGTAGGAAACATAGGATAGATGCATGGACCTTGCTTATTTACACATAATACTTTTAGTTTTAAAATTAATTTTCCAATTTTTAAAATACTAAAACAAGAATTATTTCTCTATTTAGATATTAAAAACCCATAAAAATTCAACAATTCCTCCAAAAATTCCTAAAAAAAATATTATCTATATTATAGTGTATCCTACCACATCCAAATATCATTAAAATACAAAATAGAAAACATGAAAATTACAAAACCCTAAAAATCTTATAAAAATTAATCTATATAAAGCCGAACATATATCTTCGTTTTTGTAATTTTTCTTTATTATATCTATTATATATTAAAAATATTTTGTGTTTATTTTAAAATTATTTATATTTACTAAACCCTAAACAAGTTTGGATATCTAATATATTCATTATTTATACATTTAATCACTTTAAAAATTCATAAAAATTAGAATAAAAACATTAAAATTATAAAAAAAGATATTTTTTTTAATTCTGACTTTATTTTTGCGTAAATAAAAAATAAAAATCTACATTACATACGTATACTATATATTACATATATATAAGATATAATATCTATTATTATATATAATTAATTTTCTTTTTTAAATTATAAAGAAATTAAAATTTTGTAAAATAAAATCAAAAGATAAAGATAAAAATAAAAAATATAAAACAATTTGAAATCTCTAAAATCTACATGTAATAAAAACACAAAAAAACATGAAAAAGAATAAAAACACAAAAAATAATTATTATTTATAAGTAATAATTAATAATAATTAATACACTCCATTTCACTTCCCAATGTTCGACACTCTATTTACCTAAGCCTATATACACATTTATGTAGAGTTATAATAAATTTTGACTCACACACATAATTGCTTAACCTACTTGTGGGTTAATCTTAGTTTGAATTAGAGGTTGGTTGTGCAGTGATTGCCGGCTTAGCTCGTTAGTTTATTAGATCAATCCTCTACTCAACAAATGATGACATTGTTGGGGAATGTAATGATATTTTAGAGTAGTGTACTTATATTATCTGCTTTATTTTATTTACTTCTATTTCTTCTATTTCTTTATATTTTGCTTAAATGTTATAATCCATATCTTATCTGACTTTGTTAAGAGGGCTTGTGGAGAGAGGGCATATCATCTAGGAGAACTGACGCACTTGAGCGAGGCGAAGGTTGGCTCATTCAGACCAACCCGATGGGAGAGAGCAATAGAAGTCGATAAAGAGATCGAGAAGAGCAGTAGCTTAGCATAGTATAGATATTTTTTGTGAGTGTGATTCATAGATAATTTTAATTATTGACACTATCAAACATTTAGATACTCACAAGTCTATTTTACCAAGTGATTGTTCACTTGGGGACCTATTCGATTTTTATGTTGTTTTTTTCACCTTCTATTTTATCCTCTCTATTTTCCCTTTAATTTATTTTGTTTCTCGTGTTTTGTGTATTCCTAATTTCTTTTCCTTTGTTTTGTGTGCTTGAGCCTCTATTTCTAGGTTTCTAAGTAGTTGAGCCAGGTAGCACTAGGTCCATATGCTAACTCAAGAATTATGTCCCTATAGTTTGATTGGACTTAGTCAAATTAATAAAAATGTACTTCCCGAGTAGAAGTTCCTGCTAGGCCAGTTCTCGCTTGCACACATATAGGATAGATTTATTTTATGCGTGGATCATATGCATGTAGATCGCAGGAGTCAGGTACATGTTTCTTACTCTAGCATTTGCATTCATTGATTGTCGTGCATCAGCTTTGGTGAATTCCTTCCCCTTGATTTCTTGGATTTATAAAATAAAAAGGAACTGAAAAGTTCCTTAGAGATTCAGTTGAAAATACTAAAAAAAGTGAAAACCTAAATAGAATCGGAACTGTTATATCCACATGACCCCAAAAGCAAACGTAATAGATTCATTTGTTTGCAAAGAGCAACTCCCACATTATACACAGGTACTCTCCTAATCAAGTGAGGTACGTACACTTAAGGATTAGAGCCCAAATCTCTAGACTTGTGCCATTAGTGCTTGAAATGACTTTTGGGTCATGTTATTGCTGTAAGCACTCATCTCCGATCGTAATTCGAGTAGTCGTGTGTTTAAGTTGGTGTGCTTCACCAACTTGGACATAAACTACTCTAAGAGACAACACATGTGTGTACGACTTAAATACTTGGTTGAATCACCTAACTCTAAAACAGAAAAGATAACGACTGAACTCTTATGGTCATCACTGAGTTAAGTAGGTGAATTGAGGGTTTGCTTTGTGTTTGATTGTGTATGGATCCGTTGTGTTTTACCTTTCATTGAGTCAAGAAGTCTTCGAATCTTTTTAATTTTTGTTTCTTTTTCTTTTTATCATTATCTATATCTGATGATGGGTCATTTTTCCTCTCAGCCATATCTCACAGCTTCTTTTAACCTACATCACCCCCATCTCCTTCGACCGGTTCAAGATGAATCTCTTCTTGAACCACAATTTTGTCTCGCTCTGTATGAGATCAATCTCCATATGGTTGAGGTCTTATCCGATATTTTGCTTCATACTTTTCTTCCTCGCCCTCTTCATCCCACCTGTGTCATATCCTCTTCCTCCGGAGCATGCTATGCTACTATTTGGAGCTCGTGGTTGGGATACCACTTATATTGAACCAGGCAATTGTCAGGCTAGAATGAGAGTGCAATTTTTATGACATGCGGTACATGATCGATGTGATGAGCTTCTTGATGAATTAGTGAATGAGCACCAATCATGGGAAATGACCGATGTGACAATTCAAACCTGACAATTTCCTGGTTCAATATAAGTAGTATCCCAACCACGAACTCCAACTAGTAACATAGTTTGCCCCGGAGGAAGAGGATATAATACATATCTCCCTAACGAACGATCGTTGATCTTCGGATCGGACTTGAGACAGGAAGTCTCTTACTTTAGAGACAAGGGATCATAATCACGTTTCAAGATATATTCCTATAATTCGTTTGTGATCTTGATGAAATGATTTGAGAAGTGTTCTCAAATCATGTGGTTTCATCTCTTTAAAAGAATTTAGTTTTTGCTGCCACGAGCAACTAGGATGACTAGTCACACTCGATCGCATGAGATGTGATCTTCATACTTCTGTGATATACTAAGGCCTAAACCCTAGCCTTCAAAAGCCTTGTTCTCTTTAGGAAGATTAGTGGTCATTCTTCCTTGTTCTTGATAGGAAGAAGCACCCATAATATTAGAGTAGTGCTCCAGTTCTACCTCCAATAGTTGGATCGAGCATAGCCTTAACCGTCAAATCCATCTGCGGATCTAATCTGAGGTGTCCATCCACGAACCTTCATCCACCTTCTAAGGAGTGCCACGTGTATAAGTGAATCATATGCATCATTGGATCGCGTGTGAGGGATATTTTGATTCTTACCTCTCCTCCTTTTTTTGTTCTAAGTCATTAAACTTCCATCTACTATGTAATATTTTTGTATAATTTACACTACAGCCCTTAAGTTTTCTTCTTATTGCATTTTGGTCTTGTGTTAGGCCACCTCACTGCATATACACGTGCGTCGGTGGGTATTTTGCGTAGATCCCCTCCGGGTTGTCTGTTATTAATTAGTCCTAGAATTTGTATAGTTAGGGTTAAACTTTTGGGACAAATTACACAACTAGAGTAGTAGTTTATTTTATTTGCATTTATACCTCTACTAGGCGATGAATATATTTATTGTTGTAAATATTATTTGTAAGCCTCGGATTCCTCTGATATGTTATTAAATGCATTGAATGTTCTAAGAAATTGCATATAGGTCCCTATGTCGATGTGTAATTTAAATTCTTGTATTTTATATTTATTAAATGGTTCTAATTATGCATAATCTCTAGGAAAATTAGGGTAGATGACTGGTGACATGTGAAGGATAGGGTTTAGACCTCAACACATCACGAAAGTGTATAGGTCGCATCACATTTGACCTAGGTAACTAGTCATACTACACGCATTGAACAGCAAAAAATAAAAAATTTAAATAGATGAAACCATGATTTGAGAACACTTCTCTAATTTATTCATCAAGATCACAAATTAATTATAGCAATACCTCTTGAAGCATGTTTGCGATCTCTTGTCTCTAAAGTAAGAGACCTCCTATCTCAAGTCCCATCCAACGAAGGTCGCACTTGCGTGCGCGTGGATGAGACTCATGCTTCCCGAAATCTAAGTTGATGATTTGAGCAAGGAGTCTCCCGATTTTGTCTAATGAAATCCGACTCCTTCACGAACAAGAAGCATCGAAGATGGAGTATATCCATGAGTAGTTGATCCCGACAATATAGTGGATGGCCACAATATTAAGAGTGAGAGAGAGAGAGTGGACATGTATGAGAATATGAGAGAGAGAGAGAATTGTTGGTCTTCAATTTTTGTAAGTCGAAAAGGCTAGGGCTACCCCTCCATTTATACTAATTTGGATGTCCATGGATCTCAATCCATGTGCACTCATAAACAAGGATCTAGATTATTTTGTGCTTTCAATTAGTGGACATGAATTTGTTGCATAAATTTCCAATAACAAAAAATAAATTTAAAATAAATTAAATTTGTTGCAAATAGTCTACAACACATTCAATTTAATTCGAATTAATCTCATGTGGAAATAAAGGAAATTGAACAAGCCTCCATCCTTTAATAAAGTGGACGACAATACATGGAGTATGACTACATGCCCGTCCACCATCTTAAAGGGGAAGGTGGCTTTCATCTTCCTTAATAGATATGCCTCATATCTCTCCAAATATTCCACATGCGCAACAACTTTTGTTGCAAAAGTATTCACAAAAATAATCCCAATTTATCTCGTGATAATTTTAATCATGACATCAACAATTTTGAATCAAATTTAAACATCCAATATAAAATGTAAATTACATTGACAACTAATAGTTCAATGTGAATCCAATTCGCATTAACATTTAATTCGTAAATATTATTTACAATTAAATCTCTCCATCATATTATAAATCATATTTATAATAATTATGATTGTTATGGATAGTGATATCCACATAAATCATATCATTGATAATTATATCATATTTTGCTATCTTGGATGGCTATTCTCGTGTGTGTCCAAATAATACGAATCATGTTAATATTATTCATGGTAATTAAATCAAATTAGTCATCAATTTCCCAATGCGCAGATACATTATCAACAATGGATTTATTCTTGAACTCTTTCAAGAATAATGTGCTTTCTCGACGGATACATGGATATAAGGATAGGGTGATTGTACATTCCATGTATAATGGCTTGGATGTTGAGATCATACCTCTAATCCAGATCTTAGGGATCTCTCATAGATGTCTAATGAAATCAAAGTGTAAATCTTATCTTCTCATGGCATCCAAGTCACATTCAGCTCAATGTCCAACACTAGGACTAAGATTAATTTATTGATCTAATGAAAGGAGTCACTAAAATCCAAACCTCGTTCATAACTCCCTTGAAATGGAAGTGTCATGGTTATAAAATCATTTATAATCACATAACCCTTGAGTAATCCTAATACATGTACATCCTGTATACTGAAGACCTAGAATAAATCTGAAGTTTTTGATCTTGTTTAAATTGTCTCCATCAGGGTTTTATCATTAAGTTTCTCATTTAATCATCATGAATTGATATCGATCATATACTTTCCAAAAGCACATATCATACCCAAGTATTGATCATATACTTTCCAAAAGCATATATCAAACATACAAATTCAGTCAAGCTTCCAAAGTGAGATGGTCATGAACAGAATTTGATCCCAATATCTCCTGAGTGAGCTCATGTCTTCCTATTCAGTAACGAACATGTATGATCCCTTTGAGAGATCGTATTACTCATATGTCCTTGTATGCACACCAGCTCGTCGATATATAGATCATGAATAGATTATTAACTTATCGGTCTGGCAAATGTACAAACTCAGACATATAGTAAAACATCTGTCTCTGGTCTTAGGATGCGTGCCTATATAGTGAAAGTATACAACGTAGGACTTGTTTAGCTCGATCTTGTTAAGTAAACTCTTTGACCTATCTAACAATGATGGACATGCGAGCCCACGATGAGCCATTATGCAATAAATGTTATTGCAAATATCATTCCCTGATCTGAAATGAAGAATAGTTAATTTGCTTAATAGGTCTCCTAGTACAATTAGGGTTATGTACCACGGACATCTTAATAATCATATAACTATCGATTCAATTGTTGAATCATAGAGGCCGATGCTTGGATGAATATCTAAAGAGTTAGATTGAGGACTCATCAAGCACCATCAAATGATTATTAAGAGATGATATCCATTTGAGTAGGAGATGGAAATCCTTTCTCTTTTCGTTGAAATCTGACCGACCACTTGATCAAGATCCTCTGCATAGGAATAGAGATTCAAAGGTGTTAGATAAGTTATGTCAAAGAGTTGACTTCAAAAGATCGAGATAACCAAGTCCTGTGTACTATACTATAATGATATATGCATGCATCCTCTGACCAAAGACGGATGTGTTACCATATGTTTGAGTACGTATATTAGGTAGACCAATAGGTTGATGATCTAATCAAGGTCTATACATGACGAATCTGCATTTCGTCATCTTATTCATATATTTTTGCTTAAAATCCCTTATAAAGCACCTGTAAATAGCAATAAATCCTTTCTTTTACGAACCCTAATTCTTGTGTAAATATGGTATATTTATCACTATTTTAACCTAAATAAATAAATAAAGAAAACTAAGGTAAAATAAATAAAATAGAAGACCGTATGTATATATATGTGTGTAGTAGATACAGGTTGACTCTGACCCCGAGAGAAGGTCAAGACTTGACCTGATCGACAAGGAATAAAGTAGGGGGAGAGAAGCTAAAAACACAAAAAATTCTGTAAATTCATTTGTTACTTGTATATATTCATCATTTATACAAAACAATCTATAATACATAGCCTTTTATTTAATTTATTCATTAACAAAATCTTTTTAAATAAAATCAATTTCTTCTTGAAACTTGTACATAAAATTTAGTGGTAAATAACAAAAATAATTGCAATAAAAATATGTGTATATTGTGTAAATAACAACACTCTCAAAAAGCTACAAAGCTCAACTTTCAAGATCAATATCTTCTCCATCAAAACTCCAAATTCATCAAACTCACTTTCATTATACTCCAAATTAAATAATCTTTAAAATGGAGGTGATTTCATAAAAATCAGAGTTAACGTGTGAAATGTGACTAATTGGGGCATTATTGTATAATATACCTATATATATTACATATTTTATTTATTATTTATTTATATATTTATTTTCTTGTGTATATTTGTAAATATTTTATTTGACTTATATAAAATACAAATAAAAATTACAAAATAAAAAATCAACTAAAATAAAATCATGTACGTATTGTATATGTATTACTATGTATATATTGTACATATACCTATTTAATTAACCTAATAAAATAATTCTTAAAACCTAATAAAAATTTCAATAAAACCCTTGTAAAATATAGTAAATTAATAACATTATTAATTATGTATATATTTGTATAATTAATTAACTAAAAATCAAAACATTTTGTATATATAGGTACACATACCTATAAATAATCCTTCATATTTATATTAACTCTTGTATATACATTATTTAATTAATTAAAAATCACTTAAATTAACTTTATTTTTTTCTTAACATTTTTGTTTACATTATTTATTTATTAATTCATTTTTTTTTAAATCATTTGTTTAAACATTTATTGACTTTTATTTTTATCCCTAATTTGTCCTATTCTATGGGTGCCCTAAACGGTCGACCCCGGTTTGTTGAACACGGTCAACTGCCTGGTCTGCCCTCTAACCCCGCTCATCTCGCACATCTCCCGCTCTTCACCAAAAATTTTGACATGCGTCCTAATCACTAACTGACCCTGATTCATTCCCCATAGTTATAGCCAATTCATTCCTCTTCAAAGATAGACTTCCACATCCACCGTCCTCACCTCTGACCACGCTCATTTAGAATTTCAAAACCCACTTGAGTAGCATCTATAAATAGATCACTTCCACCTCCGTCACAAGTTTGATCTGATTTCACCCAATATCTTCCTCGAGCTTGAGTTCTAGAGTGTTGATCAGTGACAGAGGTTGACATTCTTCAAGAGAGAGTATGAGGAGTTGAGAGAAATTCGTGATCTAGCGATGTGATGGAGTTCTACCTTGTGTTGCCAACTCTTTGCTATGCGCAGCGGATCGAAGACGATTACCACATATTTTTCCATCTGTAGGTAACTTAGATCTTTTATCTTCAGTTTTGCATTTAATTTTCAATTTGATTTCCATTGAATCACTTAGATTAGATCTTCATCTTCAACCTCGAATCTGCATGATCGGAGGAGTTTCGATCATCATCAATCAATTCTGACTATGCCAATACATTCATCAGATTTTCTTCACCTCTTCCAACCTTTGCTCCCCTTCAGATCCTCACAGGTCTGAAGATCAACTCCTCTTCCAACCACCTTTGCTGGAGATTCCTCCCATTCATCATTTTCCCATCTTCTTGTGCTAATAAACCTAGCCAAAGTTTTGCCTCCGAGCAAGGAACTCCTTTGTAGGGAACATGAGAAACATTTGGAGAGAATCGCACTCTCTAGAGGTCCACTTGAGCTTCCAGACCTCTCGACCTTCAGAGAGGTCATCAGTCACCGTCGTCTGCATTTCAGCTACTGCATAGAGAGAGGAGGACAGTAGGAAGTTTCAACATCATCTAGTAGCAGATTCGGTGAGCCACGAGCAAGATCTCCTCGCTCGAAGTTTGTCAGAGTCAAACTTCTTCCACATTTTTCTAGATAGCTTCAGCACTGCACGATCAAGAATGGCCATCCAGATTATGTCTCTATCGTTGATTTTGTCCCAAAGCTGAGCCATGGATTGAAGTCTCCATATCAAATCTCATCCATCCACGCGAAGTCTATCATCAACTATTGGATCAGAAGGTCAACACATCAAGGTTGTCCATAGCGCCACATATTTTAAGGGTACACTTGTGCCTCTACGTTTGCCTTTATTTATTTCGCAAAAAAGTCCTACAATGACACATGTGTATATTCTATATTTTGAACTTTTGCATTTTATGTCCTGCAATTTATCTTAATTACATACAAGTCCTATTTAAACTGTGAAGTATGCATAGTATGTGACTTTTTGGGTATTTTGTAATAACTTCCCGCATGTTTTATGTTATTGAATGGTCCACTATGAAAAATTATTTACATTTTGGTCTTGTCCAACGAGCGCACGTGCATGTATACGAGATTTTTGGAAATTTTGCATAATTTACACTCACATTTATTTATATCTTATCATTCAATCTGCGACATTAAAAATTTGCATTTATACCCTTGTGAATCTGTATTTATTTTGCATGTTAAAAATTAAATAAAAATTATCAAACCTCATTAAAATTTCCACAACAAAATATTTTAACATTCTATTAATTAGATCTTGTATTAAAATTTTGTATTCTGCATTTTTATTGTTTCTATTACTTATAAAAATTAAAAAATAGTATAAAATTTCCATGTTCACATTGAATAATCAATGAAAAATATAAAAAATCTCAAAATTCTAAAAAAATCATGCTTGCTTCTTTTGAATTATTTTAATTTCTATGTCGTCTTAGCATTTTTCCTCATATAAACCATAAAACATTTAAAACATAAACATATCATAGAAATTTAGAGAAAATTCTAAAAATAAAATACCTTTCTGGATTTCATTATGTGTGTATTTCATCTATTTTAGATTTTATTTGATAATTTAAAAACCCAAAACATCCGCATTTAGTTCTGTTTATTTTATTTTCTATTTTTGATTTATTGAAAGTCTTAAAAATTTTTGGAAAATTATGGAAAAATCATAAAAACTTTAAAAAATTAGCAGAAACTCAAAAGAACTTTATTTGAATTTTTAGTTTATTGTATCACTTTGTAAAAAGCTCACAACTTTTCTCTTTCTTTCCTTCTCATTAATTTATTTTATTCATTTTTATTTTCTTTTGTTTTTTAAAATTAAAAACATTTGCAAAAGCTGAAAATAAAAAACATAAAATCAGAAGACAAAATAAAAATATAAAATTAAAACTCTTAAAAAATAAATAAATAATATAAAAATACAAAACCAAGCATACTTCTCATAGATTTTCCCTTCTTTCTTTTCATTGATTTTTCGTTGAATTGAATAACCCTTGGGATTTTTGTAGCCTCCTTGAGTTCGACCTTGTACGCTATACAAGTAAATTAAATAGAAAATTTCTCTTGTTACATTTTCTCTATTTATTTTCGCTTGAGATTGAATAGATTTTTGTTGAGGGATTTTTAGGGTTGCAACGACATTGCAATGTAATTCCATTATTTAAAACCCCGATTTCCCTGCTCAGCAAAATGGTGTCGTTCTCGGATAGGCATGAAGAGAGTAGTGAGGTTTCTCTGTGGATCTGTTATTCTTGGTTGTTTATACTTATTTTCTTTTTATTATTTTTGTCTATATTTTTCTAACATTCATTTCATTGTGTATATCATTGTAACTTATTCTTTGTATACATTTTTTGTCAATTTTTTCTTTCATTTATTTTGTCTATATTAATGTGTACAAATATTGTGGATTTGCATCTTGTTGAGGAGTGAGCACTCAAAATTGAATACTGTGTGTAGTTAGGGAACTGATACAATGCTTACAAGATCCGATTTGTTGGACACCGAAAGATCCCCAAGATCGGACTTAGCGATTCATTTGAGATCTATTTTCACTTACTCTTCCCATTTTGCTTCAGATCCACCTCAATGTTTTCTTGTCTCTATTCACTATAATTTATTTCATACTATTTTTTCTCATATTTTCATAAATGTGTCTCTTACACATTCCTATGTTTCCTCTTTCTTGTGAGGGCTTGACGAGCGAGGGAAGCATTCTTAGGAGCACAACGCACCCGAGTGAAGAAGAGGCGACTTGTTTCTTCATTAAGTTGTAGGAGAGCGTAGGAGGAGGAGAAGAACAATTGGAGGAGATCAGTCACTTGGATCACACTACATAGAAATTTTCTATTTTCTTTTAGCATTTTATTCATTCATTATTTTTGTAAAAAATTATAATTAAATATTTGGCACTTGCATCTTTTTTATTTTATTAAAGGTCATTATAACCTTGTCTTGCGAGGTCTGTTTCACCAAGTGTCGGTGCACTTGGGGGACTTTACCGATTTTGTTTTCACTGCCTCTTCTATATGAAGTAGGTTTTATTATCTTGCTTGATTCGGGCAATTAATTAGGTCCAAATATCCTAAACAAGAATTTTTATACCTATAGAGTAGAGCATAGCTTTGACTTAGTCAAATTAACTTTTTCTTGCTCGTTAATAGAATCTGATTTTAGGACGATTCTCGTGCATCATATAGAGTAGTTTATTTTTCTGTCTTTTATTTTCTGTGCGGATAACCCTGCATGTAGAGTGTTGGTGACAAGGTATGCATCCTCTATCTCCTGCATGCATCATTGATTTTCTCGTATATTGGCATTTCCGAATTCCTTCACTATTTTAACTCATATTATATCAAAAGGAAATTGGAAAATTTGATAGCTGATTTCTTGAAAAACCCTAAAAAAGTGACAATTGCCTAAAATCATGATTGCTAAAGAAAACTTGACCCTAAAACTAAACATCAGGACTAATTCATTGTTTTGGGGGGATTAACCCCCTCATTGTTTGCAGGTACTTACCTCCAGATAGAGTGGGTGAGGATGTAGCTGTAAAGATAGAGCCCGAATACCTGGACGTTTACCTTAAGTACTTGTACATCACTTTTGGTTTATGGTTGCAACGGTAAGAACTTGCCTCCGACCATACAAAATCGTTTTGGTGTCCTAATCCTCTTATATTCCTTTGGACCTGATATTGAACCTGACAAACCAGGAAGATGGTACCTCTGTTTGGGGAGGTCTGAGTATGTATACTGGGCTATAGAGGCAACTCACCTTGTGTGTGTGGTAGTAAGCAACTTTTTTTATAAATTCACTAAACTTAAAATAGAAAATATAAAAGATTGAACTCTTAATGTCTCCACTTGTGTTTAGTTGGTGAATTGGGCATTTGTATTGTGTTTGTTTGATAGTGTAAAGGTCCTTCCAAGCCCTTCATGCCATTTTCTCACTTTCTTCCTGTGTTGACCATCGTGTTCTCGCATCTTTCCTCTTGAAATCGAAGATGTCGATTTGGAGCATTTCTCATTTGAACTTTGTGAACTCATTTCATACTCCAAGATGATCTTCTTCTATTCAGGAAGACTCACCTCCCAAGTATTCCTCTTTCTCCACTTCACCTTTCACATCATCAATCAATCCATTGTTAAAGATTGACTCTAATCTTGAACTATCCTTTGAGACTCCACCATTATTAAGGACTAATTCAGTGCCATGTACATTTTCAGAAACCTAGTCAGTGCACTTGATGCCACCAAGGGAAAGAGTTCCATGGCTGAGTAGAGCGAGATTAACAATACAATGTTAGCCTCCATACAAGCCATTCAGGCATTGTTTACCAAACAGGCTGACATCCAGGCTGGATTGAGAGACATGATCTTAGAACTGAGGTAGGACAGACAAGATAGGAGAGAGGAGGATAGAATACCTAGAGGAGGTGGGAATGGGGGAGATAATCCATTACTTGAGTCAAAGGTTAAGCTCACATTGAAGGATGCCTATAATCCAAGAGTAGGACAGGCCAACTCATGGATTAGAATCCCTGCGATTCATGGGCATTTTGAGATTAAGCCCGCTATTTTGCCACTTCTCCCAATATTCCACGAATACATAATTGAAGAACCATATGTACACCTCAAACAATTCGATCGCATTTGTGGCACTATACACTACCTGAATGTCCCATTACAGGTAGTGAAGATGATAGTCTTCCTGTTCAGTCTCATGGACAAGGCTTTATACTGGATCAACCACTTGGGAAGGGTTGTCCTACTTGGGAAGAGTGAGGTCCGTGTATTTGAACAAGTACTACCCACTTAGATGACTCGACCAAATGAGATCATTGATTGCCAACTTCTCCCAGATGTCCCATGAGCCTATTCACGAGGCATGGGAAATATTCAAAGACTTGATGGAGAAGTGCCCCCATCACGACATTCTAAAGATGAGCCTCGTGCAAAACATTTTTTGTGTATTGAGCATTGAGATGCAGAAGCTAGTAGATGCTGCTTGTGGGGGTAGTCACTTCAACAAGGACGAGGATGTCCTATACAAGATTTTTAAGGAGATGGAAGAGAGCTCTGCAACTCTTTCTTCTTCCTGTGCATTCTAGAAGCATCATGTTCCTTCTTTTTCTTCTGTGACTCCCCAAAAGGTTGTCAACATGACGACATCACAGGATGTGGATAGGGTGTAAAGTTCAGATATGACCATCATCGCCAACCATCTTTCCAAAGTGTACATAATTGAGAAACGGTCCAAGGAGCTTGAGAAGCTCCATGTGATTGAAAAGAGGACAAATAATCTAGATAAGTTGGATGAAATAACCAAGCATCGGAGCTTCTTGTGAGTACGATCAGCGCATGTCAGATTTCTAGAGCAGTAGTCAACACTTCTGCTCATGAGCAGACTTCTTCCACTTCCACACAATAGAGTATTAGAGGACAATCCACAGTTCATCACGTTAACTACGTGCATATACCTGACCAAGTCCAGCAACAATCACTCTAGATAGTACCATACTAGCAGGAGGACCCATATATTTCTGAGCAGCAGTCTCCACCTCTCATTTAGGATGTGAATGATATTTGGTTCGATCGAGAGTGCAACCATCCCCGTTCGTCAGGGCAAGGCCAGTTGGGTTCCCTGCAAAGTAAGAAACCCTACCTCCATTCTCAGGAAGGTAGATAGTTGTACACCAGCACCAACAATTCCAGCCTCACTATTAGTCTTCACCTCACTTCAAGAACTGGAGACATGACCAGTAGCAAAGGCAGTCTGCATATTTTACACAGCCTTACCACAAGCAGCAGTCTGCATCGAATGGACAATATTGACATCCTCCTCCTTTTTACTAGCCACAATATGGATACTAGCAACCTCCTCTCTACCATTCTCAGTGATAGCCTATCGTTGAGCATCTTGAGGCACCTTTAGTGAATCTTATACTTAATCAGCTAGCATTGTTGATGAAGAACATGAATGATCTAACTCAGAGAATCGATGACCTGACCACCACGAAGACATTGATTCCAGCACAGGTCGAAGCCAATCCTAACAATTTCAAATGCAAGGAGCAGGTAGCCAGCCCCTGATCCATACACACCCGAGACAGGTATGGCCCTTGATTTTACATGTTTATCTGACGCCATTCATCTCAAGAGCAGTAGGAGATTGTCATCACCTGCACAGCAGTTGGGATTGGGAGATCGAGGCACTAAGAAAACTCCACTTCCTCATCATCTTCTTCACCAACAGTACAGAGGTCCAGTGTAGCAGCACTCGATCCAAGAGTTTCACCATTCGTCTCTACCACCACTACCTTCTTCAGTCAGAGAGAGATGCGGTTCTCAGTCAGCAGAGAAGGAGCACACACCTGTCGTGGAATCTCCTTATACACCAATAACAGCAACCCGTCCTGTTTTTGATTTTATTTCTTCTACCCCTGTTTTGGATAATACTGTACAGACTGATTCGGGTTGTCTAATTATATATGAGGATTCTATTTTGAATAAGCAAAATGAGTAGTTGAATATTTCTTCTGATTATGTTCGATTCCCTTCTTCTTTGAATAAAATAAAAAAAATTTAAAATTTAAAACAACCTTATCTGATATTGGAGTGGTAGAGATCCTATAGAATATCTTTTTAGAAATGTCACTCCTTAAATCCATGGAGTACATGCCAATAGTGAAAAAGGGAATGAAAGAAGCATGTACTCAAAAGCATCAATCCAAGAACAACAAACGAAAGAAGACAGAGAAACACATCTTAGCCATGGCCACAGTTCATGCCATCATCAACCTCCCACCAAAAAGAAAGATAATGGAGCACCTCACATTTGTTGCCACATATTCGATCAAGAGTTTGATTGTACTCTTCTCGGTAGTGATTTCTCCATTAATCTTATGTCATCCTCGCTACTCACTGAGTTTGGGGTTGGGTCTCTTAGATCCACTAGGATGATCTTTTAATTTACTGATAGAATGATCAAGAGGTCGAGGGGCATATTAGAGGACATTATTGTAACAGTGCAAAGATTGAGATTCCCAGTTGACTTTGTTGTTATGGATATGGATACCTCTACACCGTTACTCCATACCCCGACCATACTAGGTCGTTTGTTCCTTCAAACAACCGAAGTAGTTGTTGATTATGGTAATGGAGAGATCATCTTTCACTCTCGTAGTGATAAGGTGAAAATTGAGAAGATCCCCGATCCTAGGCCATCACTGCCACCAGCAGCAGCAGATGAGAGAGAGATAGTTACATATTATCCTGAGGACATGGTTTTCTTACTGAGTTTAGAGAGACAGATCATTTCACTGATTTCATGGATACCCAAGAACTCCTTTCTGAGAAGGAATTCTTAGAAAGCATAGTCGGCATGAATTCCCTTGTTGATCCTACTGAGTTGTTTGATCATGGACAGTTTGAGCTGATTCTTAGGACCATTCTGAGATATTGGAGGTACATTCTGATATTCCTTTGACACATCATTTTGAGATTAGTTTTTTTATACCTCACACTAAGATATCTGAGCCATTTGTTGATTTTTCTGGGATATGCAGTGATGAGTGAAACCTTTCTAAGACTATTGTTGAGATATCTAAGCCTTTTGTTGATGAGTTACAGAGATCTTTGAACATCCTGACGCACCATTCATTTCTGAGCAGAGAGCATTCCTTGAAGATCTATCTGATACACTTCTTCGTAAGCCCATAGTAGCCACAGTGGATAGTTCACTGAGTACAGATCATATACCATCTACCAATGCAGTTTCAGAAGTTGTCATGAAGCCGATTTAGACCCCACTTGATCGCAAGGTTTTACCTTCTATGTTGAAGTATGCATTCCTTGCGAGCTCCCCCCCCCCCCCCCCCCAAATGCTTCCGGCCATCCTCAACTCATAGTTGACTGAAGACATGAGTCTCGCGTGCTAGAGGTTCTTGAGAGAAACTGCAAGGGCATTGGATGAAATATTTCGGATCTCTAAGATTAGTCCTGCTTTGTGCTCGCATCATATCTATTTAGAGGATGACAACATACCCTCCCATGAGAGTAAGAGATGTCTCAATCCAAATTTTCGAGATGTTGCCATGAAAGAGATCAGGAAATGGTGTGATGTTGGATTTATTTATCCAATTTCAGATTTCAAGTGGGTCAGTCCTTTTACATGTGGTCTCGAAGAAATTCGGGATTACTATCGTAAAGAATTATCGTGATGAGGAGATTCCGACCCATGTGCCTACTTCATGGTGTGTCTATGTAGATTATCGGCACCTGGATGCATATACCAAGAAAGATCACTTTCCACAACCCTTTATAGATCAGATTATTTAGAGGTTGGTAGGAAAAGAGTTCTTTTGTTTCTTGGATGGGTACTCGGTATATAACCAGGTTGCTATCGCTCCTAAAGTTCATGAGAAAACTACTTTCACTTGTCCGTTTGGCACCTACACATTTAGACGGATGCTCTTTGGATTGTGTAACGCCCCACTACATTCCAAAGGTGTATCTTGGTCATTTTTGCTGGCATGGTGGGTAGTTTTCTAGAGGTCTTCATGGATGATTTCTCGATCTACAGGGATAGTTTTGACACATGTCTTGCTCATTTAGATCAAGTACTTCAACGTTGTTGTGAGGTAAACCTAGTGCTCTTGTGGAAGAAGATTCACTTTATGGTGACTAATGGGACTCTATTGGGCCACGTCATCTCCAAACATGGTATGGAGGTTGACTCGTATAAGATTGATGTAATCTCCAAGCTAGAGCCACCGTAGAATTTGAAGTAGTTGAGGTCATTTCTTGGACATGTTGGATTTTATAGACATTCATTAAGGATTTCAGCAAGATCACTAGATCATTGACTGAGCTTTTATGCAAGGAGAGTGAGTTTGTTGTTGATGAGAAAGTTCTCCTTGCATTTCACAAGATGAAACTATGGTTACTAGTGCTCTAGTTCTACAACTGCCTAATTGGTCTCTTCCCTTTGAGATCATGACGGATGAATCATATTTTGTAGTTGGAGCTGTGTTAAGGCAGAGAAAGGATGGGATGTCGCTTTCTATAGACTATGCAAGCAAGACTCTGGATGAGACACATAGTAATTACATAGTCACAGAGAAGGAGATGTTAGCAGTGGTGTTTGCATTAGAGAAGTTCAGATCCTACCTCCATGGTTCATATGTAATTGTATACACTGATCACACTACCATATGATCCCTACAAGAAAAGAAGTATGCCAAATGATGCCTTATCAGATGGATCCTTCTTCTCGAGGAGTTCGATTTAGATATTCGAGAAAAACCTAGAATGAAGAATGTTGTGGCAGATCACCTTTCCCGCATAACAGATGCAGAGACTTCTAAGCAGAGCATACTTCCTATTTCAGAGACCTTTCCAGATGAGATCATTTTGTCTGTGGACTCACTCCCATGGTATGTCGATATTGTGAACTATCTTGTCTCCAAGAAAGTTCCACGATATTGGTCGAAGAACAAGGTAGACAAATTCCTATCAGAGATACATTTTTACCAGTGGGTGGATACGTACTTGTTTTGTGAGGGTGCACAATGTATCTGGAGAAGGTTCATTCCTCAGGAGTACACCAACATACTTGAGCATTGCCATAAATTAGAATCTGGTGGGCATCATCCGAGGAAGCACATGACAATAAAGGTTTTACAGAGTAGCCTTTGGTGGCCAACTTTATTTAAGGATGCTACATAATATGTTCGAGGTTGTACTAATTGTCAGAAGATGGGAGGAATTGTTGGTTCCAAAGATACCATGCCCATGAGATATATACAGATTTCAGATGTTTTCGATGCTTGGGGCATAGACTTCATGGGCCCATTTCCTGTCAGTTAGGGATTTCAGTACATCCCTCTTGTCGTGGATTACGTTAGTCGATGGGTGGAGGCTATCCACACCCGAGCTATTGATAGTCGTACGGTATGTTCCCTTCTTAAGGACCATATTATTGTGTGGTTCGGGATTCTCAAGACACTCATTTTAGATTGGGGAAGCCATTTTATTAATTGAGAAGGCAAGAAGCTTGTGAAGGAGTACGCCATTGAGCACAGAGTTGTGTCTCCTTACCACCCATAGACTAATGTCTTGGTTGAGATTTCAAATAGGGAGATAAAGATGATATTGCAAAAACTTATACGTCCATTTAGGAAAAACTGGTCACATATTCTTGACTAAGCTCAATGGGCTTATCGGACGGACAAGTCACCATTGGGTACGTCTCCTTAAAGATTGGTGTATGGAAAGCCTTGCTAACTGTCAGTTTAATTAATCACAAATCTTTTATGGGCACTCTGTGTATGCAATTTGGATTATGAGAGACATGAAAGAATAGGAAGTTTGATCTGAATAGATTGCTAAAATTATGAGATTTTGCATATGACAACTCACTCATGTATAGGAGAAAGTCAAGCGCTGGCATGATAGACACATTAGAAGGAAGACTTTCTCCCCTGATCAAAAAGTTTGGTTGTTTTATGCTAAATTGAAGTTGTTTCTAGGAAAATTTAAAAGCAAATGGTTAGGACCGTTCATATTGAGAGTTGTGTGTGACAATGTTAGTATTATCATATCTTGGTTGTCATCTGATACATATCCATTTGTTGTGAATAGACAGTTGCTGAAGCCATATCTAGATCATGATACATTCATGTTCGTTGTTGCCTCTATATCTGTGGTATTAGACGATGACTTTTTGACATCTTCTAAGCCTGATACAAGAGCTGACTTTCTCTTGTATACATCCTTCTATTGTATTCCTTCTTCATCCGTTATTACAGTTCACCTCTTTTCTGTGTCTAAATGTTATAGTTAGGATGTAATCTACCTTAAGTATATGCAGGTGAATGATTTGAGTTGTTCCATTTTTGTTATGTTTCATCACTCTTGTTGTTGCCTATACTTAGGGATACTTTACCCTAAGTATATGGGTCATGCTGTTCATTCTGTCTCTTGTGTTTTTATTTTCTTTTACTTCTTCAGTTCCCTTACTTGTTCTTCAACTTATTGATATTCTTTTCTCTACTTAGGGATATTTTACCCTAAGTATAGGGGAGGACAATTTGAGTCGTTGAGTTTGTTCATTCTTTTCCTTAGTTTTTCCCCATGTGTAAAGTCTTTTGTACTTAGGATCATTTGATCCTACGTATAGGGGGTCACTGACTTATATTCTTTTTGTCTATTCTTTGATTTATTGTTGTATAGGATTCTTTTCACTTTTCTATACTTAGCACATGTGATGTCTTCCTTTGTATCTCTTTTGTCATTATGAGGACACAGTTCAAGCTAAGTATAGGGGGTGTCGTGTATATTGTAAATATACTTTAGCCATAACTCATATTTTTATTAATAACATGGATATTATTATTTTTACAGAAAATGTTTTGAAAAATGATTTGTAAAATGAATTGCAAAAATCTTTTGAAAATATTTACAAAAATTGTTTGTAAAATATTTGCAAAAACCTTTTATAAAATTGTTGTAAAATTATTTGTAAATTTTTTTATAAAACTACATTTGTACAAAACTTTAAAAAATTATGTGTAAAAATTTTTTGTTTGTAAAATGTTTGTAAAATTATTTTCTATATCAAAACTAAGTATATTGTACAAAATGTTTGTAAAATTTTTGAAAGAAAAATGTTTGCAAAAACCTGTATGTAAAATTGTTTGTAAAATGATTTGTAAAAATGTTTGTAAAATGGTTTGCAAAAATATTTGTAAAACTCTTTGAAAAAACTTTGCAAAATGTTTTGAAAAATATTTGAAAATCTTTTGTAAAATGTTTTGAAAAAGTTTGAAAAATGTTTGTAAAATTATCTTGTCATGTGGGATATAAAATATGGGATGTATATATATTCGTAAAATCCACGGGTGTATAAAAACCATAATCACTTATCCTCCTGTAAATAAAATTCTTTCTTGTATATAAAATTCTTTTATAAAACTTATATCTAAAATTGTACATAAAGTCCTCTTGTAAAATTTTGTATAAAATTTGTATAATCCTTGAAGTGTATACTTGTATAAATTCAGTTTACTAACCCTTTTTCTTTCTTTAAAAAATGCTTAAAACCCATTAAAATTTGCAAAAAAATCTTTTGAAAACTTTTTTCAAAAAGTATGTTCTTTTATTTTCCTTTTCTTTCAAAAAAATGTTTTGTATATACTACTCGCATTTGCATGTGAATTTTTCAGAATGATATTGACACTTAAACTAGTATGGAATAAAGTCGAAGAATGGAGCTTAGTTGGACCTTGATCCACTTAATTTCAGAGGAACCTTATAAGAAATGGAATCGAGTTAATTCTTTGGGTACCACAAGACTTAGTTCAGTGTCATTTTTACTGCCTAAGTAGGGTACTTCGGAGCACATGCATGATTGTTGTCGATAATGATCTGTGTTGCACACATGCACTTACACTTTGCTCACCTCAGTTGTAGTGGTAGAGGGCTGGATTTGCCGACATGAGACATAAGAAAATGGAAACATTGGTAGTCACACTTTTGTGGACTAACCACTCTAGTAGCAGCGAGGTCTAAAGATAGAATGTTGTGGGTTGCAATAAAGCTTCAAAAGAGGGATAGTCTAGTGGTCCAAGAGGAAAAACTCCTTACGTACATGTTGCACCTTATATATATTCAAAAAAATGTGCAAAAATAAAAAATTCCAAAAAAGTGGATAGGCCTGATTGAAAATAAAATGCTTGTCGGAGTATGTACATTTGTATATTCAAATAAGCAAGCTTGAGCTTCCAAATTAGATATTTATGAGCATGCAAGTGGATGACTTAAGTACACTGATCATGCATCCAAGGATAGGTACCTATACTAGCTACTGCCCATTCTCCCCCCCCTCTTCTTGAGCTGGTTGCACCTGAACTTAGAAGGGAATACACCGCTTCTTGAGGAAAGAGTTATTGGATTGGGGAATTAAGATCACCATGTTGGAGAAGACTGACTTTTACCGCTTCAGTCGAGGACAGCTACATATCTCTTACAGTGTACAAGAAAGATTCACAGTCATAAGGGTTTGCATATGAGTTGATATATTCTGACCTGTCATTGAAGAGACTTGACAAGAGTTGTGTGGTTTCAATAGGTTTTTGAGTATCAAGTCTGTTTCCCACTAGGGTTCCGCTCAAACTAATAATCTAAAGGTTTGACATAGCTCCATACCTTTATTTTATGAAGATAAATTTAATACTTTTAATAATCTTTTTCCTTTATTCTTTTTCTTTTTCTGGTAGTCACTTATTCTTCAAATAAGTGTTTGCTAAGGGACTAGCAAAGGTAAAGTATAGGGAGACAATGAATATGCTTTTCATCATCTTTATTCATTTATTTTAGCTTAAAATCCCTTATAAAATACCTGTAAATAGCAATAAAACCATTCTTTTAGTAATCCTAGTTATTGTGTAAGTATTATATATTTATCACTATTTAAACCTAAATTAAATATAGAAAGAAAATATAGGAAAAATAAAGAAAATAGAAGACTCTATATATGTAATATATACATGTTGACTCTGACCCTAGGAGAAGGTCAAGGCTTGACCTAATGGATAAGGAATAAAGTAGGGGGAGATAAGGCCAAAAACACCAAAAATTCCAGAAATTCATTTGTCACTTGTGTATATTAATCATATGTAAAATATTATCTATAATACACATTCTTTTATTTAATTTATTCATTACCGGATTCTTTTTAAATAAAAATAATTTCTTCTTAAAACTTTACATAAAATTATGTTGTAAATAACAAAAATAATTGCAGAAAAATCTGTGTGTATTGTGTAAATAACATCACTCTCAAAAGGTCACAAAGCTCAACTTTCAAGATCAATATATTCTCCACCAAAACTCCAAATTCTTCAAACTCACTTTCATTGTACTTAAGATTAAATAATCTTTAAAATGGAGGTGATTTTCTTAAAATCAGAGTTAAGGTGTGAAATATGGCTCATTGGGGTGTTATTGTATAATATACATATGTACTATATACTTTGTTTATTTATTTTCTGGTGCATAATTGTAAAAATTGTATTTGACTTATATAAAACAAAATAAAAATTACAAAATCAAAATCAACAAAATAAAATCATGTACATATTATATAGCTATCACTATGTATATATTATACAAATACCTATTTAATTAACCTAATAAATTAATTCCTAAAATCCTAATAAAAATTCATTAAAACTCACGTAAAATATTGTAAATTAATAAAATATTAGATTATTTATATATTTGTATAATTAGTTAATTAAAAATAAAAACATTGTATAATTAGGTACACGTACATGTAAATAACCCTTTATATTTATTTTAACCCTATATATACATTATTGAATTAATTAAAAATCATCTAAATTAACTTTATTTTATTCTTAATATTTTTTATTTATAATATTTTTTTAATTCATTTTCTATTTTTAAATCATTTATTTAACCATTTATTGACTTTTTGTCATTATCCCTAATTTGTCCTATTCTACTGGCGACCTGATTGGTCACCCGGGTCAGTTTCCTGGTCTGCCTGCTAACCACACTCATCTCGAGCACCTCCCTCTCTTCACCTAATTTTGCCATGCGTCCTAATCACTAACTGACCTCGATTCCTTCTCCAAATTTATAGCCAACTCATTCCTCTTCACTGCCATCCTTCCAGATCCACCATCCTCGCCTCTAATCACGCTCATTTTGAATTTCAAAACCCGTTGGAGTAACATCTATAAATAGACCCCTTCCACCTCCGCTGCAAGTTTGATCCGATTTTACCCAATATCTTGCCCGAGCTTGAGTTATAGAGTGTTGATCAGTGATAGAGGTTGGCATACTTCAATCGGGAGCGTGAGGAATTGAGAGAAATTTATGATACAGCTACGCACCGGAGTTCTTTGCCACGTTTCTGACTCTCTGCCACCTACAACGGATCGAGGATGATTACCACTTATTTTCCATCCATAGGTAACTTACATCTTTTATCATCGATTTTGCATTTCATTTTCACTTTGATTTCTATTGAATCATTTAGATTAGATCTTCATCTTAAACCTCCGATCCACACAATCAGAGGAAATCTGGTCATTGTCCATTAACTTCGACTATGCCAACACATTAACTAGACTTTTCTCCAAGTCTTCTGTCCTCTGCCTACCTTTAGATCCTCACAGATCTGAAGATTAGCTCCTCTTCCGAACACCTTCGTCGGAGCTTCCGCTCATTCATCATTTTCATGTCTTCTTACACTAATAAACCTATTCGGAGTTTCACCTACGAGCAAGGAACTCCTTGAAGGGAACAAGAGCAATATTTGGAGTGAGTCACACTCTATGGAGGTCCACTTGAGATTCCATACCTCCCAACATTCAGAGAGTTCATCCGTCACCGTCATCTGCCTTTGAGTTGCTGGATAGAGAGAGGAGGGACACAAGAAGCTGAAGCACCATCTAGTAGCAGATTTGGGTTAGCCACGAGCTAGATCTCCTCGCTCTAAGATCGTCAGAGCCAACCTTCATCCATGTTTTTTCCAGATAGCTCGAGCACCACACGATCAAGAACGATCGTCTAGATTAGATCTCGACCGTTGATTTTGCCCCAAAGTTGAGCAGTGGATTGATGTCCCCAAATCGAATCTCATCGATCCATACAAACTGTATCATCAACCGTTGGATCATGGGGTCAACGGATCAAGATCATTGAGAGTGCCATGTATTTTAAGGGTACATTTGCACCTCTACCCCTGCCTTTGTTTAATTCGAAAATAAGTCCTATAAGAACATGCGTCTGTATTTTATGTTTTGAACATTTGCATTTTATGTCCTGTAATTTATTTTAATTACATAAAAGTTGCGTTTAAACTATGAAGTGTGCATAGAACATGACTTTTTGGGTTTTTTTATAAATTCCTGCATGTTTCTGTTATTAAATGGTCCACTGAAATGAATTAATTTTATTTCGGTCATGTGTAGCGAGGCGTACGTGCCTCTGCACGAGATTTTGGAAATTTTGCACATTTTACTATCGCATTTATTTATTTGTTATTATTTAATCATCAATATTAAATATTTACATTTATACCCCTATGAGTCTGCATTTATTTTGCATCTTAAAAATTTAACAAAAATTATCAAAACCTCATTAAAAATTCCACAAAAAATCATTTTAACATTCTGTTAATTACATCTTGCATCCATAATTTGCATTTTACATTTTTATTGTTTTTATAATTTATAAAAAAAATCAAAATTGTATAAAAATTCCCAGTTCACATTGAAAAATCAATAATATATATATATATATATATACGTTTTTCTTAAAACTATTAAAAAATTCTATTTGCTTCTTTTGATTTATTTTGATTTTTTGCCATCATAGCATTTTTATTCCTCGTAAAAACCATAAAAATCATAAAACATTTAAAAATAATAAAAATTCATAAAAATTCATAGAAAATTCCAAGAAAAATATAAAATACCTTATGGAAAATATAAAAATTCATCTTTTATTCTGTGTATATGCCAACTAATTTTGATTTTATTAAATATTTTAAAAACCCAAAATCATTTGCATTTAATTTTCTTTATTTTTTTGATTTATTTAAAGGATTAAAATTTTTTTGGAAAATTTGTAAAAATCATAAAAAAATATTAAAAGTTGACAGAAACTCAAAAAAAAATTAAAGTTTTTATGTATTTTTAGCACTTTATAAAAGAACCACAACTTGTCTCTTTCTTTCCTTCTTATTAATTTCTTTTATTCATTTCATTTTTTTGTTTTATAAAATTAAAAACATTTGTAGAAGTTAAGAATTAAAAAATCAAATTAGAAAACTAAATAAACAATATAAATTTAAAACTCATAAAAATAAAAAATAAATCAAAAATACAAAATCAAGGAAAGTGTTCATAGATTTTCCTTATTTTCTTTTCATTGATGTTTATCTGAATTGAATAACCCTCAGTATTTTTGTAGCCTCCCTAAGTTCGACCATGTACGTTATACAGGTAAATTAAATAGCAAATTTCTATTGCTACATTTTATCTATTTATTTTAGCTTGAGATTGAATAAATTTTTGTTGAAGGATTTTTAGGTTTGCAATGACATTGCAATTTAATTCCATTATTTAAAATCATGATTTCCCTGCTCAGCAATACACTGAAGAGCTTGTGTGCATACAAGGGCATTTGCTTAGTATGATCTCTCAAAGGGATCATACATGTTCATTACTGAATTGGAAGACATGTGCTCACTCTTGAGATATTGGGAATTAAATTCCGTGCACGATTGTCTTGCTTTGGAAGCTTGACTGATGTTGTTGGTTTGATATATGCTTCTAGAAAGTATGTGATCAATACCTGGGTATGATATATGCTTTTGGAAAGTATATGATCGATACCAACTCCCAATGATCAAATGACAAACTTAATGATAAAACACAGAAGGAGACAGTCTAAATAATATCTAAAACTTTAGGTTTATTCTTGGTCTTCTAGTATGCAGGATGTAAAGGTATTAGGAATACTTGAGGGTGATGTGATCATAAACGATTGTATAACCATGGTGCTTCCATTCTGAGCGAGTGATAAAACACGTCTGGATATTAGTGACTCCTCTTAATAGAGAAGTAATTTGATCATAGTCCAAATATTTGACATTAATCTGAATACGGTTCAGATGAAATGAGAAGATTAGATTTGGCTTTGATTTAATCTAACATCTTTGGGAGATCCCCAAAATATGGATTTGCAATGTGATCTCAATATCCAAGTCATTGTACATGGAATGTACAATCGCCTTGTCCTTATCTCAAAGTATACGCGGAGAAAATGCATTATTCTTGAAAGTATTCAAGAATAAATCCATTATTGATAATTTATCTGAGCACTGAGATAATTTGATAATTAAATGTGATTTAATTATCATAAATAATTTGAATATGATTCATATTATTTGGGCACACGAGAAGAGTTATCTTGGATAATTAAATGTGATTTATTTATCAAAGATATGGTTAATGTGGATATCACTGTTCGTAATAATCATGGTTATTATAAATATGATTTATAATATGTTGTAGAGATTTAATCACAAATAGAATTAGAAGTTAAATGTTGTTGTGAATTGGATTCACAATAAACAATTAATTGTAAATCTAATTTACATATTATGTTTGATATATGAATATGATTCATATTAGTCAATGGCATGATTGACATTTTCACAAGATTAATTTTGGAAATTATTTTTAGAATTTTTAATGTAATAATTGTTATTACATATTAATATATATATACATAAAGGAAGACTTATTCCCCTTTATGGTGTCCGTCCATCTTGACTTGTTCAAGAGGGGTGGACAACCACCATATTTTTAGTAAAGGGACTTGGTCTTCCACAATATCTTTGGATATTGATTAATTTTTAAAATGAATTAATTATTATCTTGAAGAGGATATAGTTAATTTGTTTTAAATTAATTGTTGTTGTTATTTTGGAGCATCAAATCATGGCCATTGATTAATAAACTTTTAATCTGCATCGTAGATTAAGAGAGATCCATCTCTCTCCCCCTACAGTCTTCCCCCTCTCTATATCAATATAGTGGTCGTCCACTTATTGACTTAGAGAATCTCGTAGTCATCTCAACGCTTTACGGTCAGATTGACTACTTGTGGATCTCTTCTTCAATGTATTTGGATCGTGAAGAAGACGTTGGATTTCATGAGACAAAATCAAGAGGCTCACCGCTTGGATCATCAACTTGGATTGCGAGAATCATGTGTTTCATCAATGCGCTCGCAAGCGTCTCCTCTGTCATGTCAGACTTGAGATAGAAGGTCTCTTTGTTTAGAGACTTCGATCGCAACCACGCTTCAAGAGGTAACCTTAATGCCCCTTTGTGGTGTAGATGAAATGATCCGAGAAGTGTTCTTGGATCATGTGGTTTCATTGCTTTAAAACTTTTTTTAAAAATTCTGCTACCCCAAGCCTCTAGTAAGACTAGTTGCTCTCGATCACATATAATGTGATCATCATGTTTCCATGATGCACGTAAGGTTCTCCCCATAACCTTCAAACACCTCTGAATCTCTATTCCTATGCAGAGGACCTGCATCACGAAGTTGGTTAAATATCAGCCTTTAGAGAAGGGCATCCATCTCCTTCTTAGTCTGGAGATCCTTTCTTAATAATCATTTGACAGTGCTTGACGAGTCCTCAATATAACTCTTTAGATATCATCCAAGCATGAACCTCTATGATTCGACCTTTGAATCACCAGTCGTATGATTATTAAGATGGTCGTGGTACATAACCCTAATTATATTAAGGGACCTATTATGAAAATTATTTATTCTTCATTTCAGATTAAGGAGTGAACTGCAATAAGATTTATTGAATAATGGCTCATCGTGGGCTCACATGTCCAAAAATCTCCCACTAGCCCAAAAAGCCATTTAATGGGCTAATCTTTAAACCGACACTCAAGTAATAATCATAAGCTATTTAGAAAAATAGCTTTGTAGGATGAATAGTCACTCTGTTCCCGATAGACTATGCCAAGTCCTTTTATAGACTTGCATATCCCGCAGTAACAGTTCTTGCATCCAATGCGAACGTTGCATCTTATGCAACCAATACTCAATCTTGTTAAAGTAGTTCATGTGCCTATGTCACAATGACTTGATAATTATTATAACTAACAAGTTATACTTCTATTCCTGGAGATCTCTATCTCCTCATATTTAGACATAGCCTTAAGCCAAGTAAGGTATCTACAGGTAAGACATCTTAGATAACTATTTATGAAGTCTTAATTTCTCAACAAAAAGACGTTAGGATCACTATCTCAAAAAATCATGTGTGTTTGAAAATGTTCATTATTACTGCAATCAAATCTTTTATTTACATAGTAGGATTGGTAATATTTTACTACTCCCACTGCATTGCAGACACCTGACCTCTGTACACATCTATCATACATCGAGTTTCCCATAGCTGATGCACTAGAGCATGTAGCTTTGGCATTCAAATCCTCAACTCTTTGAGGTGCTATCCTTTTAGATAGGTCAGTACCATATCTTAAGGGAAAGAAGCTTTCCTTGGAGTTTTCCAAAGAATGGAATATGTCTAAGGTGTAATACTAATGTGATGGTCCCAACCCTCTTCTCTTTTCTTCTCAACAACTACAGAACTAAGATATAAGAGTCATCCTTGTGATCTTTTATCTCAAGGTATGGAACAACCAGATCATAAAACACTTATTATCATCCTTATGTCATTCCAAATGATTAGGATTTTATCTACTTTTAGCACGATGAGCACAATGGCACTCCCACTAAGCTTCACATGGTTCATCAAGATTCTATCTAAAATCATAACATTTATAATTTCATGTTCCAACTACAAGAAGCTTGTTTGAATCCATAGATGGAATTCCTTAGTTTGCACACCATGCATTCTTCAACCATGAAGCCATTTAGCTATTTCATATGAATATCCATGTTGAGGTATTCATTGAGCATTGCAATATTGATTTCCATCTTATAGATGTCATAGTGAAGTTGTGCAACTGCAGTTAGCAATATTCTGATGGGTATAAGCATGTTTACTAGAAAGCAAATCTTATCACAAGCAAAAGTCTTCTTTATGTGTAGCTCTTGGCTACAAGTTGTGCTTTGAAGGTCTCTACCTTCTCAGCAGGTTCCATCTTTTTCTTGAATATCCATTTACTCCCAATGGGTTTGACCCCTATATGTAGATCCTTGAGGGTGCATACACAACACTTTTGTATGAAGTTTGCTTTTAACTTTATTGCTAACATCCGTCTTTCCATGTCATGATCTACAGAAACTTCATCTTATGAAGTTCGATTATTGTCAGATTTCTCTGACACGTAGAATCCATATCCTCTAGGTGGACTTACCACCCTCGAACTGATTTGAAGAGGTATGAGCGTTTCATCTTTAATTGTCCTTTTAGTTTCTAATTCTAAGAGCCTCATTATCCTCTTAGGATAACGAGTTCCATTACTTTAGTCTTATCTTGATTCTCAAGAAAGTCGTCCTCATAGAATCATATTATTAGAGATGAAACCTTTTCTTGCAATCCTTTATATTCCTAATGAAGTAGCATTCTCAAGTACAATATTCCAGCTTTTCTTGCATCCGTGTTATAGCACGGACCAAGCGACCCTCAAATCCTCTAATGTCTAACATTAAGCTTGGTTCCAAACCATAGCTCACGATGAGTTTTGGGTTCATGTTTGCATGGAATATTATTATGGATATATATTGCAGTCTCTAGTACATATGTACCTGAAAACTAAGAGGTAATTATGCTAAGTGTCATCACTGATCATATCATGTCTAACATTATCTAGTTGCATCTATTTACAACTCCATTGAGCTATGGTGTATTAGGATGAGTGAGATAGGAACAATATTCCTTTCTCTATAAGGTATTCTTGAATTCACCTAATGGGTATTGGCTACCTAGGTTAGACAAATTCTTTTCATCTTCTTCTAACATTGATTCTCAACCAAAATTTTGAATCTTTGAACATTTCAAAGGTTACTAAAGGGTAAATTAAGAAACCTCATACCATGAATAATCATTAATGGATATCACATATCATTAGTGTTCATTATGGTATAGAGGGTCCACATACATCAATATGTATGAGGTCTTGAATACCTCGGCATCTTACACCATTCCCAGAGAAAGGTGCATCAAACAATTTAATGTTGAATACAATATTCACAAGTATGTAAGAATTGAACTTTTAGACAATCTAAACTTCTATATCTTACTAGACTATTAATATTATCAATAGACATATGTTCAGGTCTTAATGCCATATCACTATCAAATGATCTTTATCCACCTTTTGACCCTTTAGTATTTAATTCAAGTATTTAGAAATGATAATGAAGTATCCATTAATATACTAATTTAATAGAGTCCTCTACATGTTAGGTTACTATCTGAAATATATCCATCATAACTTTTTATGATAGTTTTATTCTAGGATGTATGTTTATTTCCAATATATTTAGAAATAAACGATGAATATATTCTGATATCTAGGTCGTAGAGACATTCTCTAAGAATAATTGCTCTCCTACTAAAAATATGTAGTCTATCTATCCAATGGAGATTGTTGCAACAATTATATCAACTCCCATGTGGATGACTATTAAACCTTAAGATCAAATTTTTCTAGCATTCTAAAATATATGAAACCAATTGCAATTGATAGTAGAAGAATGAGATACAATTATTGAACTTTGATCTTATCTAATAAGTAAGTCGATTTCATTAATGATATGTAGATGTAAAATATTTCAATGCACTATCTGGATCCTTCTCTAAGGATTTTAGAACGTATAGATAGTCATAATATTAGTATACCGGCTTGTTGCAGTATTGGCATTCGTCCAACTCTTTGGATGTCATATGTATGGAAGTCATAGAAGTGCAGTCAAATCTTTGACTCTCCTTACATGGTTCACACCCATGCTTCTACTGCGTTTCCTTAACACCTAAACTATTGTTGCTTAAGATAAAGGATATCTTAAATTGAACATGTCCTCAAGGAACTTTGATGTAAGAGTATTTCAACATTTATTCCTGCTTCATACCATTCATACAATATGAATAATATGACGCATCATGACAGACTTGAGTAGAGCTAACAGAATGATGACATTCATCATATCCAAACTCAAATTAACTAAAACAAGATTTAGGTTCAGGCAGGTACTCAAACATTTTGAGTACATCATCTCTTATCGAGCCACCATTTTGCATAATGCAACGAACCATGTCAATCATGATTAAATGTTGAGAGCACATATGTTCATCCAAACATCTTCTTCAATTTTTAAGAATGATCCTGACAATTACGATCATCACCAACATGTTACTTCCAAAGCACACTCGATGAGAGATCAAGACTTTAGAGACACACAGTCCCTAGGTTGTTGTCCTATTGTCTATTCAATTATCAATCTGATGGATATGGGATAATCCTCAAGCGAATCACGGAAGCATGAGCATCGTATCGAATACGATGAAGAATCACTAGTCGGACTAGTTGTTTAATGCAGCGGAATTTAAAAATTTTTATGTGATGAACCCACATGATCCAAGAACGATTCTCGGATCGTTTCATTTAAAATCACATCAAGTATAAAGGAATACCTCTTGTAGCGTGGTTGATCGAGTCTCTACGAAAAGAGACCTCCTGTCTCATGTCCGATCTTCGTAGAAGATGCTCGCGAGCGCAGGGATGAGTCGTGTGATCCTCGCAATACAAGAAGTTGATCCAAGCACGGTGAGCTCATGATCTCATCGCACGAGATCAAACACCTTCTTCGTGAACGAAGCACTCCAAAGAAGATGGAGAACTGAGGAACGTTGAGGGGTTGGCGCGATGGCAAAGCGACGATGAAGTTTCTCCTCTAGGGTTTGGTGGACGGCCACCAAGGTAGAAGAGAGGAGAGTTGGTGTGTGGAAGGAGAGAGAGAGAGAGAGCTTCTTGTATCTCTTGATAGAATAACCCTAGAGAGCATGGAGTGCCTCTCTAGTTATAGATTTTGGGATCCATGGATCACAATCCATGGGACACACAAAATCAATTGATGAGATTGATTTGTGTTTAATCCAATGGTCAAGATTGTTGTTAGTAAAAACCAACAACTATTAATTTAATTTAGATCAAATATATTTGATAAATCAAATACAATTGAATCCTAAATCAAATCAAGCAAATAAGGAGATAATTAGCATGGAGATAATATCTCCCCTTAAAATAGGTGGTACGACCACCAATTCCATATAGGACTTGGTAGTCGTCCACCTATTTTCATGGTGGATGAAAATCTCCATATTGTTCCAACAACTTTTGTTGTGAATTATTCTATAAAAATAATTCATAATTAATTTTGAGAATATTACAATCTTACCATTGGAAATTTGTAAATCACATTCACAACCCAAAATAAAAAAATATTTTACATTTTCAAATAATTATACAATGAGAATCCAATTCACACCAATAATTAATTAACAACTATAAATCATAATAAGCTCTATGTAATAATTTATAAATCACATTTATAATATATTATGAATAATTGGATATTGTTATCCACATTATTCTTATCCACTTTATTCCTATCCTCAATAATTAAATCACATTTAATCATATTGGATAAATATCCACATACATCAACTTAGTGCTCAGATATAATTCAACTATGGAATCATTCTTGAACCATTTCAAGAATAATGCTCTTTCTCCGCAGATACTTGGATATAAGGGCAGGGCGATTGCATTGTTCCACGTATAGTGACTTGGATATTGAGATCACATTCCAAATCCAGATCTCAAGGACCTCCCACAGATGCTTGATTAAATCAAGATTATAGACTTAATCTTCTCATTGCATCTGAATCTCATTCAGACCAATGTCCAATACATGGATAAAGATCATGTCACTTCTCTACTGAGAGGAGTCACTAAAATCCAAACCTGTTTCATCACTCCCTCGGAATGGAAGCGCCATGGTTATACAATTGTTTATGATTTAATCACCCTTAGATATTCCAAACAACTGTACATCCTGCATACTGGAAGACCTATGATCAACCTGAAGATATAGATCTATTTTATGTTGTCATCTTCAGGGTTTGATCACCAAGTTTCTTAATCTTGGTCATTGGGAATTTGTATCGATCATATGCTTTCTAGAAGCATATATCATACCTTCAAATTCTTGTCATGCTTCCAAAGCATGACAACCATGCATGGAATTTGATCGATCCCAATACCTCATGAGTGAGCTCATGTCTCCCGGTTCACATGTGAACCTGTATGATCCCTTTGAGAGATCGTATTACTCATATGCCCTTACATGCACACCAGCTCATTGGTGTATAGACTTTTGTTAGGTCATCAAACTATTGATCTGCCAAATGTACATACTTAGACGTATAGTAACACATGTGTCTCTGGTCAGAGGATGCGTGCCTATGCTATGACAATATTCAACATAGGTCTTTGGTTTTCTCGATCTCATTAAGTCAACCCTTTGACTCAACTAATCTCACACCTCTGAATCTCTATTTCCATGCAGAGGACCTGCATCAAGAGATCGATCAGATATCATCCTAAAAGAGAAAGGATTTGCATCTCCTACTCAGGATGGAGATCATCTCTCAACAATCATTTGACAATGCTTGATGAGTCCTCAATCTAACTCTTTAGATATTCATCCAAGCACCAGCCTATATGATTCAATAATTGAACCAACAGCTGCATGATTATCAAGATGGCCATGGTACATAACCCTAATTGTACTAAGGGACCTATTATACAAATTGGTTATTCTTCATTTCAGATCAAGGAATGATATTCGCAATAACATGTATTGCATAATGGCTCGCCGTGGGCTCGTATGTTCGACAATCTCCCACTAGCCCAAAGAGCCATTAATGGGCTAATCATTTAAAACCTGCACTCATGTGACAATCATAGGCTATTTAGAAAATAGCTAGGTAAGCTGATCAGTCACTATGTTCCCAATGGATTACACTAAGTCCTTTTACAACACTTGCATATCCCAAGGTAACAGTGCCCACATCCAATGCGAAGGTTGCATATATGCCGCCAATACTCAATTTTGTCAGTTATAGTGTCCTTGACACTATAGCTTAATAATTATCGTAACTAGTTTTTTTATTTTCCTTATCAGAATACCCTTATTCCTGGTGATCTCTATCTCCTAAGGTATTTGTAGTTAAGACCATTTAGATCTCCATCTATACAGTCTTAATTTCTTGAAGATAAGACTTAGAGATCACTATCTCACAAGTTTTTTCCTCTATGAAGATATAGTTATTACCGCAATCAAGTGTTTTATCACCATAGTAGGATTAGTAACAGTTTACCACTGCCACTGCATGGTGGATATCTGGCTTTTGTACACATCTAGCATACACCCGGCTTCTCAGAACTGATGCACAAGTGCTAGCAGTTTTAGCATTCACATCCTCAACTCTTTGAGGTGTTATCCCTTTACATAGGTTAGTACCATATCTTAATGGAAAGAAGCCTTTCTTGGAATTTTCCAAAAAATGGAATATGTCCAAGGTGTACCACTAATGTGATGGTGCCAATACCCTCTTTCTTTGCTTCTGAACAACTTCAGAACTAAGATCTAAGAGGTATCATTGAGATCATATCTCAAGATATGGAACAACCGGTTATAAAACACTTATTATTATCCATATATAATTTAAATGATTAGGATATTATCTACATTTAGCATGATGAACACAACGACACTCCCACTAAGCTTCACATGGTTCATCAAGATTCTATATGAAATCATAACATTTATAATTACGTTAAATCTTATGTTCCAACTACAAGAAGCTTATATGAGTCCATCGATGGAATTCCTCATCTTGCACACCTTGCTTTCCTCATTCATGAAGCCATGGGGATACTTCACGTGAATATCCTCAAAGAGTATTCATAGAGGAATATAATCTTGACTCACATCTTGAAAATGCTATAGTCAAGTTGTGTAGCTAGGGTTAGCTATATTCTGATGAATTTAAGCATGGTCATTGAAGATAAAGTCTCATCGCTAGCGATGTCTTCTCTTCGGTGTGTAGCTCATGGCTACGAACCGTGCTTTGAAGGTCTATACCTTCTCATCAGGTTCCCTCTTTCTCCTGAAGATCCATTTACACCTTAATGGGCCTTACCCATATAGGTGGATCCTCGAGGGTCCATATACAACACTTGTAAATGAAGTCTACATTAGACTTTTATTGCTAGCATCCATCTTTCCATGTCATGATCCTCAGGAGCTTCATCACATGAAGTCCGATCATTTTAAGACTTAACTGACACATAGAATACATCCTTAAACTTATTTGAGGAAGTATTAGTGTTTCATCTTCAATTATTCTTTTAGTTTCTGATTTCAGGAGCCTTATTATCTTTTCAAGATTAAATGAGTTACTTTACTTCATTTTCATCTTGATTCTCAAGAGAGTCATCCTCTAAGAATCTCATTCTCATAGATGAGATCTTTTAAGAATCTCAAGGTCATAAAGTAGGTATCCAATACCATCCTTTATTTTCCTAATGAAGTAGCACTCTCCAGTGCCAGATTCCAGATTACATGCATGGAACCTTAATAAGGATATTTATTGTAGTCTCTACTCTACTACATATATACCTTGGAAACAAATAGATAATTATGCTAATATTCATCATTGATCATATCATGTCACACATGATCTAATTGTATCTCCCTACAACTCTTATTGAGTTTAGGTTTATTAGGAGGAGTGAGATAGAAATGATATTCATATCTCTATAAGGTATTCTATGAATTCATCTAATAGGTACTGACTACCTAGATTAGTTCAAATTTATTTAATCTTCCTTCAAACTTTGGTTCTAAACCAAAAAATTGTGAAATCTATGAACATTTCAAAGGATTCTAAGTGAAGAGAAGAAATCTCATATCACAAATAATCATCAATAGATATCACGTATCTACGATGTTTATTCTGATATAGATAATTCATATACATCAATATGTATGAGATCTTGAATACCTTGACATCTTACACAATTCCAAGGAAGGGTGTATTGGACATTTTTACTTTTGAATACAATATTCGCAAGTATGTAAGATTTGAACGTTTAGACAATCAAAAGTTTCATCTCTTATTAGTCTATTGATAACATTAACAGACAAATGTCCAAGGCTTGATACCATATCATTGTCAAATGATCTTCATTCTCCTATTGATCTTTTAAGGTTTAATTCCAGTATTAGAAATGTTAATGAACCATTCATTAATTTTCTAATTTAGTAGAGTCCACTAGATTTTAGATTACTATCTGAAATATCTCCATCATAACTATTTAGGATAGATCTATTACAGAATTCATGTTTATTTCCAACATTTAGAAATAAACAATGATTGTATTCTGATATCTAGGTCATAGAGACATTCTCTAAGACTAAGGGCTCTCCCACTGAAAATAACAAGTCCATCTATCCAATAGAGATTGTTGCAACAATTGCACCAATGTCCATGTGGATGACTATTAAACCTTAAAATCAAATTTTATAGTCTTCTAATACATATGAAACTAATTACAAGTGTCATTAGAAGAATAAGATACAATTATTAGACATTTATCTTATCCAATAAGAAAGTCAATTTCAATGATTATATGTAGATTATTCCGATACACTATACGAGTCCTTCTCTATGGATCTAGACAGACTTGATATTCATACTATCTGTACATCAGCTTATTGTAGTATCGTCATTCATCCAATTATTTGTATGTCATATGGAAGTCGCAAAAGTACGGTCAACTCTTTGACTTTCCTTCTTACTTGGGTCCAACCCATGCTTTCACTACACTCCCTTTATCTACAAACAACCATTGCTTTAGACGAAGGATCTCTTATGTTGAATTCAAAAAGTTTCAATATAAGAGCATTTCAACATTTGTATATGCTTCATTCAATTCATACAATATGAATATTCTGAAGCTTCATGAATGACTAGAGTATAGATTATAGAATGATGATACTCATCGTATCTGCATCCATCTAAACTCTTAAAAAATTTGGTCCAGGTAGGTACTCAAATAATTTTGAATATATCATCTCTTATAGAGCTACCATTCTGCATGATGTAGAGAACCACGTCATTCATGATTAATTATCGAGAGCACATATGTATGCTAGAACATCTTCTTAGAATTTTTATAAGGATTATTTGACAATTACGATCATCATTGACATGTCACTTCCAAAGTACATTCGATGAGATATCAAGACTATAGAGACATACAAAACCTAGGGTTGTAGTCCTATTGTCTATTTAATTGTTAATTGTCACTCCTCATTATTATGAGGAAGCTTGCACATCGCAACCACATTCAATATGTGTCCAACTGCAAGTACAATATTTTAATCATGGATCCAATCCATGATATTTTACTGGTTATTATTGAGTATAATATTGAGTGGGTTTAATGAAGAATTATCTAAAATAAGAAATTTGCATAAGTGTATATATTCATATATATACATATTTTACTACTATTTAGGAATTTTTATATCAAAGTTGTCTTGCCTTGTCAACAATGAAAGTTCATTCCCTTAATCACTTTCAATGTAAGATATATATTTATCAATATATCTCAAGCAAGATCTGGGATCTCCTTCCTTATCTTTGTCACATCCCAATAATATGAGAACCTGTAACTCGGATAAAAAGAAGCGGGAACACATTCTGCCTTGCAAGTCCAACTTGCATGTCCCAATTCGGTCTTTAACACCCGGGCCCACCACTCCTAAGGTGATGTTGACTCGTCATTAATTGAACCAACCGTCAACATGAATACAACTCACAATGCGCAATCCAATATCGCCCCAATAACATGAGGACCCGATATTGGGGTCACTACGCATATGTCCTTACTCTTTATCGTATGCAGGAGTTGTCACTTCGGACATGCATCTCCTACATACAATATATGGCGACGGAACCCTTCGCCTTGACCGGAGACCATGGATGTCACTTATGTGATCCTCCACCTCATATCCAAATTTTATTAATTATTATGAATCATATTCATATAATTAATTTTTCCAAGGGAAATACACATATATTCATAATAGAGTGTTTTTAATTGGATATAATTAATTCAATCTCATTAAATCAATTATCAATCCAATTCAATCAACAAACTTGATTGGTTTTACTTGAATATACATATGGTATTATCTCAAAGTACGTATTAATTCAATTTCTAATAATTAGAAAAATACATCATGATCTCTCAGGCATGATCCGTTCCTTACCTGCTATCATGGCCAGTACCGATGGGAGTGGAACAGACCGCACACGGTGCAACCTGCTACCCCAACACTCCCCGACTAGACACCATATCGACCTCGAGAAAAAATAATGCCGAGTCAATCACTTTGTACTCGAGATAATCATCATTTCTTCAACCGAAATTATACCATATAGTAATAATCAAAACAATTTTGATTATAAGGAAATTTGCTAACCAAATTCCCAATCTTATTCACGTAAGTTGTTTGTCGATTGTGTTTCCAATTATGATCTAGATCAAATCTAATCATTTTATTGGTTGAGACAAAGTCAATTAAAGAAATAATCAACACTAAATATTTCTCAAATATTTTTCCATAATTATTTCATGAAATTAACAATTAATTTCACTAATTGACAATCACATGGTTCTTGATATGGAATGTAATTTCAGCAGTGACCCCTACTTACCAAAATTAACATATCTCAATCAAATCCAAATTACGCAAAATCAGTTTCCTATGATTGATAATTTGATTTATGACAGAACCTAAGTGATATTTCATGCATTTGTAGGCGCAACAAAACAGTAATTAACTCATTAATCATATTAAGATACGCAGTTCCCGCAACAGTGAATACATGTTTATTCAAAAGGTCATATCTCGAGCAAAAGGAATCCAAATTAAGTAAACTCATATCCTATGGTTTCCTTATTTAATGGGGAACAAAATCCAGGTAGTATTTAAACATTTTAAAAAGGACCAAACTTTTCCACTAACAGAGGTGCGAAAATGAAATGCGATAAAAATGTTCGTGACATTAATGAACCCAAGTCGTCTTAGGTTTACGGATCGTATGCAAAAACCTACAAACTATTTCTCGGATACCACTTGAAGGATATGGGATAATCTTCAAGCGCATCACAAAATTGTGAGCATCGTATCGAATACGATGAAGAACGACTAGTCGGACTAGTTGTTCTATGCAGCGGAATTTAAAAATTTTCATGTGATGAAACCACATGATCCAAGAATGATTCTCGGATAGTTTCATCTAAAACCACATCAAGTATAAAGGAATAACTCTTGTAATGTGGTCGATTGAGTCTCTACGAAAAGAGACCTCTTGTCTCATGTCCGATCTTCGGAGAAGATGCTTGCGAGCGCGTGGATGAGTCACGTGATCCTCGCAATCCAAGAAGTTGATCCAAAAACGGTGAATTCCTGATCTCGTAGCACGATATCAAACACCTTCTTCATGAGTGAAGCACTCAAAAGAAGATGGAGAACCGAGGAACGTCGAGACAGCGGCGTGATGGCGAAGCGACGATGAAGTTTCTCCTCTAGGGTTTGGTGGACGGCCACTAATGGAGAAGAGAGGAGAGTTGGCATGTGGAAGGGGAGAGAGAGAGAGAGAGTCTGTTGTATCTCTTAATGCATAAACCTAGAGAGCATGGAGTGTCACTCTTTTTATAGGGTTTGGGGATCCATGGATCACAATCCATGGGACATACAAAATCAATGGATGATATTGATTTGTGTTTAATCCAATGGTCAAGATTGTTGTTGGTAAAAACCAACAACTAATAATTTAATTTAGATCACATATATTTGATAAATCACATTCACAACCCAAAACAAAATTTAATTTACATTTTCAATTAATTTTACAATATGAATGCAATTCACACCAATAATTAATTAACAAATATAAATCATAATAAGCTATCTCTAATACATTATAAATCACATTTATAATATATTATGAATAATTGGATATTGCTATCCACATTATTTTTTTCCACTTTATTCTTATCCTCAATAATTCCATCACATTTAATCATATTGGATAAATATCCACATGCATCTACATAATTAAATCACATTTAATTATCAATCTCTTAGTGCTCAAATATAATTCAACTAGGAATCATTCATGAACCCTTTCAAGAATAATGCGCTTTCTCCGTAGATACTTGGAGAAAAGGGCAGGGTGATTGCATTGTTCCACATATAGTGACTTAGATATCGAGATCACATCTCAAATCCAGATCTCATGGAACTCCCACAGATGCTTGATTAAATCAAGATCGTAGACTTAATCTTCTCATTGCATCTGAATCTCATTCAGACCAATGTCCAATACATGGATAAAGATCAGGTCACTTCTCTACTGAGAGGAGTCACTAAAATCCTAACATGTTTCATCACTCCCTCGGAATGGAAGCCTCATGGTTATACAATCATTTATGATCAAATCACCCTTAGGTATCCTATCACATGTACATCCTGCATACTTGAAGACCTATTATCAATCTGAAGATATAGATCAATTTTACATTGTCATCTTCAGGATCACCAAGTTTCTCAATCTTGGTCATTGGGAATTGGTATCGATCATATGCTTTCTCGAAGCATATATCATACCTTCAAATTCTTGTCATGCTTCACAATCACGACGACCATACATGGAATTTGATCGGTCCCAATACCTCATGAGCGAGCTCATGTCTCCCGATTTACATGTGAACATGTATGGTCCCTTTGAGAGATCGTATTACTCATATTCCCTTACATGCATACCAGCTCATCGGTGTATAGACTTGGGTTAAGTCATCAACCTATTGGTCTGCCAAATGTACATACTTATACATATAGTAACACATCTGTCTCTGGTCAGAGGATGTGTGCCTATGCTGTAACAGCATTCAACATAGGTCTTTGTTATCGCAATCTCGTTAAGTAAACCCTTTGACTCAACTAATCTGACACCACTGAATCTTTATTCCCATGCAGAGGACCTGCATCAAGAGATCGGTAAGATATCAGCTTAAATGAGAAAGGATTGACATCTCCTACTCAGGCTGGAGATCATCTCTCAACAATCATTTGACGGTGCTTGATGAGTCCTCAATCTAACTCTTTAGATATTCATCCAAGCACTAACCTCTATGATTCAATAATTGAATCAACATCTGTATGATCATCAAGATGGTCGTGGTACATAACCCTAATTGTACTAAGGGGCTGACGAGCGTCGAACTACCCTTGTCAATTCAATCAAATTAATGGTCAAATTTATAGTTAGATTCGTTGCAGTAGGGTAATCAAGGCTTCGTCAAAAATACCACTTCAATTAATGTTCAATTAAATGCGAGCGGGAGATTTATCTTATTTGGGCAAGCCCAAGGTCGAACTCAGGGAGGCAGTTGTCTCCTTAGGTGAATTTTAAGTGAATTCAGAGATCATATTTTCAGAAGAATATTTTTGGTCATTTTTAGAAATTTTTATGCAATTAAGAAAAGAAGCAATGCAATTTCAGGCCAATTTTACAAGTTAAATAAGAAAGATAACCAAATGAATTCCAAAGATAATGAAACATAGCGAGATGATGGAATGTTGTGAACCTAAGTGTCTACATGTTTTTTGGAATTTTCAACTCTAAATGAAATCAATATAAATAAAAGATGAATGCAGGGTGATTTGTACAAAATTAATTTTAATAAATACCAAAACATACTATTTCCAGATATATAAATTACCCTAGAAGGATCCAAGTATGATGACTCCAGGAAAATTAATAGACCTAAACTTCTATGTGAATTAGATCTATTAAAAAAATTAAGAAAATCACTATTTTATTTATTCAGGCCTCGTGATGCATGCAAATGCAATGATTTTTGGGCATAGTGCAGAGTAAATTATCCTAAGTCTAATGTGATTTTATGATGATTTTTGGAGCAACAAGAAATTTAATATGAATTAAAAGGCACACAGAGGGAAAAATATAGAAAATTTCACCAATTTAATAAGATTAAATTCCAGTGAACTCACAAAAATAAAACACGTGTCACATGAGATAAAGGACAAGTTGGGCTACAACATGCAATTTTTAGAATTTAAAAATGACGTTAAATGGACACCTAATTATGCGTGCAAAGATAGGGACCAATTTGTAAATACAGAAAATGAAAGTAACTTAAATAAAATGTGTTGACAGGGACTTAAATGCAATTACCAATAATGCGGAGGGGGTGGATGCAAAATTCGCAAGAATATACATGCTCTTCGTGTGACACGCCTGGCAGGGACCAATTTGTAATTTTCAAAACCTTTAAGGGCCTCTGTGCAAAATACCCAACCCTCACATGGGAAGCACGTGCAGGGCTAGGCTCGGACGGTGATCGAGGCTCGGGCGGAGGCTCGGGAGGAGGCTCCGTGGCGTGATGTAGGCCGTTGGATTAATGTGTATCCAACAACGGTTGGAGCTGCTGGCGTGGTGCACCTAGAGTCATCAGATCGAGATGACCTAATGGTGCTGATCAAGTCCACGAGGTGAGACACTGGTCGTCAGATCTGTGCGAGATCAGACGGTTGCTAGCGTTCGATGAAGCGCACGATGTGGCGGAGTAGTAGCCGTGGGATCCTCCTGATCCTACGGTGGTGGGGCGTATGCAACATGTCGAGATTAGGACCGTCGGATCAGGAAGATCCAACAACACATGTTCCTCATCCTCTCCGGTCTGTCGCCTCTTGCTGCAGACTTGGCGGGGCCCCAATGATGAGGTTCTAGCTCCGCCGCTCCTCCCCGTGCTCGATGGAGGTCACTGAAGACTCCTAGAGGGCTAGGATTGATCATGAAGGCATGGCGGAGCGTCTAGAGGCCTTGGATGGAACGAGAGCGGTCTGGAAGCCGTTGGCGACGAAGCTCGATGCAGCTCCGGTGGAGATTTTGACCAATGAAGATAAATGCACCTATATGGTTACTCTGTGCCAAAGAGCAAGTGTATCGTGTTCGTGGGAGGTGTGCGAGTGTGGTAAGGCCTGGAGGGGGATGTGGTGATGGCCGGAGGTGGTATACCGCCGTGACTGATGGATTTGTGATCGGAGTGAAGTGCGAGGTGCTGTAAGAAGAGATGGAGTAGCTTGCGAGGATGGAAGATCCAAGGCGGAGCTCAAGGGATGGTCAGTTGAACGTAAAGATGTGAGGCAAAGCGGAATTAATTCGGAGAAGAACGCAAGAAAAGAAGATGGACGATCGGAGAAGGATGAAGGAGTCTACCTGGGGTCAAAAGCTCGGAGAACAGCTTCTAGGTCTTCGCTCCAGGGCCAGTAGCGTCCCGAGCTCGAGCAGCTCATTGGAAGAGCAGCTACACGGCGGAGGTGTGCCGCGGATCTCGCCGGAGGTGGTGGGCTATCTTCGCTCGATGTCGTGCCCAATCGCTGTCACCGATGAGTAGAGTGGAGCTCGGGGGTGCCTCCTATTATGGTGGAAAGGGTCGAAGGTGACCGGAGGTGGGGTATTTATAGGAAGAAGGTGGAGGTGGCAGTGATGGAAGGTGAGGTTTCGTGGGGGTCATGGAGCGACAACGACGAGCTTTATGGAGATCATGGTGGCCAGGGAGGATAAGGGAGTTATGGGCTACAAGGTGGAGGTGCTAGAGGGTGAAGATGGTGGTTGTAGTGGCGAAGAAAATAGGAAGGGGGTGACAAGTCCTAAAATGCCGAGTTAAGAAGTTGTTTTTTTTATGTTCGAGTGTGAAAATAATAATTTTGTTCGTTGTAGGCGGCGATCGGAAACGGTCAAGAAATAACCACGAATTTTTAATCAATTTCAAGCAAGTGGTTTTTATGTTTGTTTTACTTGGGCAAGTCCCAAGGTCGATCACAAGGACGCAAAGGAACAACCTAGAGATATGTCTATCCAATTTCGTGTTCGATTTTTGAGGCGGTCTTTTTTGGAATTTTTAATGCAAATAAAGGATGCAAAATGCAAATTTGGCCTATTTTAGGGACTAAAATATAAATTTCGATCAAACAATGTCCGAAAAATATGAAACTTGGCCACAATGTAAATGATGATGAAATGAATGCACTATAATTTTTTTGGAATTTTTGGATGCAATATGAATTTTTTTATGAATTTTTGAATGCAAACAAAATGATTTTCAATATTTAATTATAATAAATATTAAATCTACTTATTTTCAAGATAGAATTATCTAAGATCTATCACTACGTAATGGATCTTAGAAAAACTTCTAAACTTCGAAAATGTGGAGTTTAATACTTACTAAGAATTAAACAATGAAATATGTAAAATGATTTTTACAAAGCAATTTATGCATGCAAATGCAAAGATTTTTGGGCACAATGTCAACCAAAATAATCTCTACAATATGTGATTTTTCGGGGATTTTTAGAGCCACAGTTAATCAACTAGAAATTTCAGAGCATAAGATGTGCAAAATTCTCAATTTTTCACAAAATAAGTAATTAATAATTAACCACTGACCACAAAAATATCCATAGTACGTGAACATGTAGAGAATCACATGAGGAACAAAGTGCTATTTTTAAATAAATAAAATGATGAAATAAAGAGGTCCAAAGTTATGGGGGAACACAGGGGTATAAATGCAATAAATAAATAAATAAAATGCACTTGGGGTACTTGTTTGTAATTACCTATATAAGTGGGGGTCCCTCTGCAATTTTACCAGACAGTCACGTGCGCTGCACGTGACTTCTAGCTGGAGGGACTTGGCGCAAATATCGGGATGTCCAGGGGGCTGTCGGCAATTTAACCCACGGTCACGTGCAAGGCATGTGACCTGGGTGACGTAAGCCTTACGTCCCCCTCGGGCGCACGTGCCTCGCACGTGTGTGGGAGGTCTCGGGTCGGCCCTCAGCGGCTGGAGGCGATGGGGCTGACTCCTGGCTGGGGCCTGGCGGAGGGAACGTCGTAGGGGGAGGCTGAAGACGAAGTGTTGTCGATGAAGCGATGTTGTCGTGTAGCGCAGGTGGTCGATGAGGCTGGTCGCAGTCGAGGTGGGCGTAGCGTTGTCGTTGACGAGGCGGCGGCGCGAAGGTGATGATGATGATGAATTCGTAGGCGGAGTAGTGTTGAAGAAGCAGTTCGTGACCGGTGAAGGCTTCGGGGCGGAGCTCCCAGTGGCGAGGTTGCGAAGGCGGAGGAGTACGGGTTTGCTAGGGGCGGAGGTGGTGTCGGTCGATGATGTTCGTCGGAGAAAAAGTAGATGCTGGAGATGGAGGTTAGTGGCGTAGCGTTGTCGATGGTAGTCGTTGAAGGAGATGACCGGCGGAGTGGCTTTGAAGTCGTGACGAGGAGCGGTGCAGATAGGCGCGAAGCTCCTGGGCGCTGGCGATGGAGCTCCAGGCGGTTGGCGAGAGAAAGGCGATGGAGCTGAGGTTGTCGACGGTGATTGGCGGAGTTGATGAAGTAGGAGACGTCGGCACAAGAGGCGGAGCTGGTAGAGTAGACGACCAACGCGGTCGATGGAGCTCGATGCAGGAGGCGGAGAAGGCGATGGGGGAAGGCGGAGTCGTAGGCTCGGCGACGATGGGAGGTGGCCGGAGCAGTAGCAGTAGGCGGCGCGGCCGCACCTGCAACGAAGTCGGGGAGAGAACTTCGGATCTCGTCGAAGATAAGGAATTCCGGTCTATCACCCAGGAGGTTTCCTCCGTCGGCGGATAGGGAGGCCGGTGGCGGCGGTGGCCTTAACGAGGGAAGAGAGTAGGGGTCAGCGATGGATGGTTGCGAAGAGTGCGGAGGTCGGTTGGCTTGTGCGGGAGGCCATTGGCAGAGATAAGGGGAGAGCATGGCGGTGCGGGCAAGGGTGGAGGAATCGGAGGCGGCTGTTGGGGAAGGCGATGGTCCACGGCCGTTCGATCAGCCGAGATCGAACGGCCCGTGGTGGCCACGTGGCTGGGGGTTAGAGGGAGCGGCACGTGCGGAGCACGTGCCTGGGTGCACGTGTGTCGCACGTGCGGGCGGTTTTAATTTTTTTTTATAAAAGCAAAATTAAAAAGGCCAAAAATCAATGACACGTGGCGGTCTCTGGGGCTGCCACGTGTCAACACCAGAAAAAATGAAAAATAAAAGATTTGTAAAATCAAAAAGAAATATCAAATGACCTCGAATCAAAAAATTTCCTTCACGAAAAGTGCTCGTCTCGACGAGATCTACAACTTTCATGAATCAAAGCCAAAATTGGTCAAATGTAAAAAGTGAATTTTTGGGATATCCCATGTACATTGAATACCTTGATTTTTGGGTTTTCTAAATTTTTGTCATTTTTAAACAAGATAAAAATCCGGAAAAAAATAGAAAAATCAAAGATAAATAGAAGACAACTAAATCTATTTTTTTTGGATTTTTATAAATTAAGAAAATATATGCATAAAATACAAGGTCAAAAGCCGCGAAAATATATAATGTACAAAAGAGGCCCAAAACCCAACTTTCACATACAAGCTCTGATTCAGTTGAACTCGGTCTTGTTTTGAAGGTAATTGAATGTGCATTAGTTCAAAAGTGAGTAAGATCAAATCGGACACTGGATGGGGAAGATATGGGTCTTTTAGTCCGAAAATCCTGAAACTAGGGTTTGGGTTTTTGGTCCACTTACCTGGGTTAATTATTTTTTTGTACTTTTTATTTATTCTTGTCAGTGATGTGTACACAGTGGAGGTCATTTTGGGTTTTGTGGTGTCAACATGGACGAGTTGAAAATCCGAGAAATTAGGCTATTTACAGGTCATTTTTGGCTTGGATTTTTGGCTTCTAATTTTATGCAGAAATTAATGCTAAAATACAATTCTTATGAAATCATGCATAAATGCTAATTATGCGAAATAAATGCAGAAATGCAGTTGATTTTGAGGGACTTGAGCTTAATTAATGAGACTTAGAGTGGTGAATCCGAGATTCATCATCCCCCTATACTTAAACCATGCCCGTCCCTGAGCATCAAAAAGAAATGCCATGAAGTGAAATGAGACTGGGTTCCATACCAAGACCATGAACTGAAGGTGAAAATAAAACTAGACTCGACCTTTGGATTAATAGTGTGGCAGAACTTCTGTGAGACTTAGAATTTTAAAATCAACAGCCCTCAAGTTCTACACATCATTGTCACAGTTTCGGCTCAGAAGTCATCTTAGATCAATCCTCTTTCCGAAGTATACCCTATGAATATTGAATAACCGACTCAAGTGTGTGAAGGGTTTTAGCTCTTCCCATCTAGAATGCGGGACTACCATGCTCCTCTCCTCTCCAGTAACTCGTCCTCGGGGAGTCAAGTATTTCCTTCTAAGGTCTGTCGCGTTGTGTTCACAATCGAATGAGGGAGAAGATAGAAGAAAGAGAAAAGAACTGGAGGGTGGCCAGTGTAGTCACCTCTCCTTATGAAGATGGCCAGTGTAGCCGAGTCTCCACCAAGATCTGCAGCTTTCTTGAAGCTCGGACCTTTTTGGTCGGATTTTTATTTGGTAGAATGCGTCTTTGTATTTGGAATTTTTGGTGGTTCTGCTTGGATCTTGTTGTGCCCCTACGGATATAGAATCTTTTTGTTCCGTACATTTTTTGGGGTCTTAGAAAAAATTGTGCCCAACCATCCATCCCTTTTCCGAAGCTTTATTTCAACCCGTACTTCGGTCTTTAGATTTCCACGCTACCAGAAAAGAGACTCACACAGTCTTCCAACATCCCGTCTGGGTTGAGCTAAGTGCATAGTGCGAGAGTGAGAATTAATTCCCTATTCCAGAGTTGTACCCAGAATGAAGAGACCAGGTTAGACACTAAGAGTCAAACGTTGTACATTATCATGTAGAACTTAAGGAATTAAGTCAAAAAGACCTGAAGCTCTTAAAATCCTATTTCTCGATGAAGTTCCTCTGGAAATTACGTGGATTAAGGTCAAGTCTTGACCACTCTCATTTTCGGCTCATAACTCGGTTCATAACCCAATGACTTTTCACATGTGCAAATGCATGTGATGTTGGATGAAGTGCAGGTGTGTGCAATGTAGACACATTTTTTTAAAATTTTTTTATTTTGGACATTTTATGCAAGGGATTTTTTTATGCAGAAAATGGAATAAGAAGCCTTCTTTCTTTCATTTTTTTTTAAAAAAATTGGGCACGGTTAGTGTTAGTAAAAAAACCTTTTTTTGTGTGCTTGGTTGTTGTTTTGTTTTGTTTTTTTTCAAGTTAGAACCCACCCCGTTAATACATATAGACTTACGCGAAAGTACGAGATATGGGTAAAATATATACATAGTTTATACAAACCCCCCTATACTTAGCGAGTGTTATGCCCTCAGAGCACAAGAAGCGGAACGAAGACATAGCTCGGGCTAAGCGTGAGGGAGTAAAAAAAATGAAAAGAAAAGCGGTCGGGAAATGAGGAGAGTATATACAGATGGGTGTTGGTTCCCCCTATACTTAGGCTCTGATCAGCCTAAGTATGGAAGAATGGTGGAAATGGAGCGATTGAGAGTTAGGAGAGGAATGATATATACATATGGCATCGGTCCCCCCCTATACTTAGGCCTTGGCCTAAGTAGAGGAAGAAGCTATACAAGGAGACCGAAGTGGTAGGGAGGGAGGGTGGGTAGCCGATGATTAAGGCGGTTTTTGGCTGATCTTTTTGTGAGCCTGTGGTGGGGGATCGTAATGATGAGACAGAGATGAAGCGTATGATTCCCAGCTCTGATCAGTGTCATCCTCAGAAAAATCATGATGGATAATAGATGAAGTGTTTGAGTTAGATGAAAGATATCCATTATCAGAGTTATCCTCAGAGGAGTAGTAATTAAAAGTGGAAATACTCCAAGTATTCTGGTCTTTTTGTTTCTTCAGTTGTTTCCTCAGACTTCGTTCCTTCTTGGGATCAATCGGTTTGTCCTCAGATGAATACTCAGAAGCACCGGTCTCAGTCAGCTCATATGAAATAATTCCAGAGTACTTGAAGAGTGCAGGAGAATCAGCTTTGGATGAATAGTAGTTAGGAACGGGAGCTGTCCAACGGGGATTGAATTTTGGATCCTTACGAAGATATGGCTTTAGGGCTGTCGAACAGACTTCACTCATATAGACCATCTTTTCCGGACCTGATTAGGGATCATCAACTGATTCCTCTTCCAAAAGGTAAAAGTTGACTCTCTTTTTATTTCGTCGTGAAGGTGTCGGTTTACTTAAGTATCCAGATGAATAGCCATTGAAATTCTCCTTGGTTGGTGCTTGGTCTGCGTGCTTGTTCTTAGTCTCCCGAATGTTTGAGCACTCTCGATTTGGGATGATTTGGTCAAGATATTCAGAGAATGTTGCTCCAGGGTGTGACCATGCATATGTCTCAGGATCGTAGTAGAAAGATTTGTCTATTTTGAGATCCGCGGGAATTGAAATACTGGGGAGAGTCTCTGCATATTCTTTCTCAATTGATTCGATGTTGGCACATTCCTGTGTCGAGTTGATGTAATCCATGTAGTCAGAGTAGGTTGACCCAGGGTGTGCCCATGCATAAGTCTCCGGGTCATATGATTCATATACATGATTCTTCATGGTGAGAGCGGTTGGAAATGGAGCATGGGGGAGATTTTCTAAACCAATAGTCTCATCAACAACTGCTATCTCAGGTGTGGCTTCGGGGTAGGGCTCTTCTACCACTTCATGGTTACGGTTGTCGGGGACTACGTGGGTTGCCTCAGAAGACCGTGGTTCCTCAAAGATATGGTCAGATCTAAGTACTTCCAATGCTGTGAAATTGATTTCCCGAGTCTCACAATCAATACTCGCCTTGGCCAATGCCAAGAATGGCTTTCCGAGAATGATTGGAGATTGGGTGAATTCTCCTTGATGCTCAATATCAATGATCGTGAATTCTACTTTGAGCGGAGCACCTTGGAATTTCATGATGACATAAATGATTCCTCTCGGCCGCTTTATTGATCGGTCCGCTAATTGAACAATCTCTCATATCTTCCGAATCAGTCCGAGTTTGAGTTCATGGAATACAGAGGTCGGGAGGATATTAATTGGTGAATCGTCATCAATCCGAGCGTGGGTGAAAATTGTATCTTTGATTTCACAATCAAATCTGAGCAACCGCTTCACTATGCGGCTCTTGGTTTTTCTCCTCAACACCAAGGAGGAGGCCATTGACAAGATATGTCTTTCAGTTTTTGTTCGTATCCTACCCGACTTTTTGTTCATTAATTTCTCTGTTATAAATCCTTTAAGGTCGGGGAAGTGTTCAATGGCCTGTATAAAGGGAAGTTCAAACATCAACCGTTTTTCCAGTGCTTCCCGTATAGTCGGATCCAAATTTTGCAGATCATCTTCAGTTTTTTATGAAATTTTCGAGATTTTCAATTTTTTGTGGTTTTCAAATATTTCCATTGTTTTGATATTTTCTGTGTGGTGTGTGGGTGTGGTGTGTTCTTCAGATGAAAAGGGGCCTTGATATTCAGAGCGATAGTCTGCGGCATAGTCATTTCTAGGGGAGTAATATGTAGAAGTGAAATTGTCAGAATCGTCCCTAGGTCCCTGAATATCCTCAGAATTTTCAATCTCAGATCCAATCATTTCCCCATTTATTTTAATGTCTGAGCTACCATAGAATGCGATGAATCGGTCGGTGAATTTTTGAAATCTATCCTCCATCAATTCGAATCTTGTTTTTATCCTCAAAATATCATCCTCAAAATTCAATTCATGATCAATCATAGGCGCAGTCGGTGTGTGTTCGATAATTTCATCTTCCATTTTCTCATTTGTGCTGAGAGGAGAATTTCTTGGAATATCCAATATATGATCATTAATTTCAGAAAATATCTCCTCAATAATCATGGAAGGCAGATGCTCATATGATCCAGACATGTGGAGTCGGTCCAAGTATAATTTATTCCTTTGAGCTTGAGTGGTCGGATCTTGGTATGGTGGAGTTAGCATACATAGTTTCTGTGTTTTTATGTAGTCAGTACAGTCCTCTGTATGCTCGTCATGTCTGAAGAGGGGGTTGTCATGGTCAATCCAAGCTGATGATTGTTCATTAGTGTTCCAGGGTAGGGTTGATGAAATAGGTGAAGAAGTGTTCAATTCAATCATGTGGTGATCATCTCCCATGAACGAAGGATTGACATTTACTGAATAAGAAGAATGCATTGTATGATCGGCGTAGAGAGGATTGATATATGAAGAAGTAGAGACCTCAGTCGATTGTTGATTTTTCGTGTCCGAAAACAGAGGATTGTCATTCATGAAGCAGATCGGATTGGTAAAAAGAGATGGTGGTTGAGAATCTCTTGGAGGAGGAGTTTTGGGTCTAACCGACACGAATTCGTTTTCATAGTATAGTAGTGATGGATTCTCGGTCATTTCTAAAAGAGTTGAAAGGAATGAGGGGTTGGGTCTATTTTTGTACAAGAATTCCATTATCAAGAAGAGAGGAGAGATGATTGAACGGGATAGTCAAGAGAAATCAAATGTGCGGTTATTGATCTTGAAATCGGTTCACGCACACCAATGCAAACACAATTCAAATCCCGGGTTCACCAACGCACACAATGAATCCGTAAGAGTTCGGCTATTATCTTTTCGATTTTAGTTGGTGATAAATCAATCTTGGCAAAAATTTAGCGAGATGAAATTTCGGATTTGGACTCTAGCCTTAAATGTCGTCTCTCGCTCACTCAGAAAAAATAAAAACATCCAAGGTCGGGGTTGCTCTCCTACAGAAATTCTTGATTTTATGGGTTATTAAGATCGGCTATAGTTAGCAGTCCCAATTTTACTTAGGTGATCACTGAAAAATTTAAATGAGCACAAATACACGTCTACCGTCCATTCCCAATTTCCTTTATATTTATGTGATAAAACAAGAGGGAGGAATTCTGGAAAAGCCGATGCACACGGAAAACTATGATGAATGCTCAGTTAGAAGACTTACAATGAATCCTCGCAATCTCTATATGGGATGCTAGACAGAATTGAAAATTTACTCTAAATGTATGTAAGCCGATGAAAACCGCACCTAAGCAGAAAGTTCTATTAGCGGGGAAGAATTGAGTTAAATTTGGCTAAGTTGAACGATCTATGTGGGTCTTGATTAACGTGCAGTGTGGCTTAAGATCCTACAAGCACAATCAAAAAATAAAAATGCTCTAAGAGCCGTATGTGCAGGTCTATCCTAATCGCCACTCAAGTCGGGCCCCACCCTCACCGGAGAGTGAAACAGGCCACGACACACCACAAATAGAGTTCAGAGTCTTTTTACACACGCGAGAGTCCAAACGGACACCACTATAAATGAGCAGAAATAGAAATTTGCAGAAATTAAAAACCTAGACTCTACGCTCTCTCACGACTCGACTCAATCTTAAATTAATTGCGATCTCTTCGGATGTCGGTGAAGATGCGTCGGTTTCTAGAAAAACCGCTCCACGTGAGGCGGGTACCTCGCAAGAAAAATAAGAGAGAGAATGTCAGAGAGTGACTCAAAAACTAATAAAATAAGAAAATAAATGCTGGAATAAATTATGGGATTTGCAATGAAAAATTCAGGGGTCAGACTACCCGAATACGGAAAGCCGAACAAGGTTTCTCAAAACACAAAACTAAGCCGTTTGCCTCCCCGGCAATGGCGCCATCTGACGAGTCCGAAAATGCCGAGTTAAGAAGTTGTTTTTTTATCTTTGAGTGTGAAAATAATAATTTTGTTCGTTGTAGGCGGCGATCGGAAATGGTCAAGAAATAACCACGAATTTTTAATCAATTTCAAGCAAGTGGTTTTTATGTTTGTTTTACTTGGGCAAGTCCCAAGGTCGATCACAAGGACGCAAAGGAACAACCTAGAGATATGTCTATCCAATTTCGTGTTCGGTTTTTTGAGGCGGTCTTTTTTGGAATTTTTAATGCAAATAAACGATGCAAAATGCAAATTTGGCCTATTTTAGGGACTAAAATGTAAATTTCGATCAAACAATGTCCGAAAAATATGAAACTTGGCCACAATGTAAATGATGATGAAATGAATGCACTTTAATTTTTTTGGAATTTTTGGATGCAATATGAATTTTTTATGAATTTTTAAATGCAAACAAAATGATTTTCAATATTTAATTATAATAAATACTAAACCTACTTATTTTCAAGATAGAAAATTATCTAAGATCTATCACTAGGTAATGGATCTTAGAAAAATTCTAAACATTGAAAATGTGGAGTTTAATACTTAATAAAAATTAAACAATGAAATATGTAAAATGATTTTTACAGAGCAATATATGCATGCAAATGCAAAGATTTTTGGGCAATATGTCAACCAAAATAATCTATACAATATGTAATTTTTCGGGTATTTTTATATACACAGTTAATTAACTAGAAATTCAGAGCATAAGATGTGCAAAATTCTCAATTTTTCACAAAATAATTAATTAATAATTAACCACTGACCACAAAATATCCATAGTATGTGAAAATGTAGAGAATCACATGAGGAACAAAGTGTTGTTTTTAAATAAATAAAATGATGAAATAAAGAGGTCCAAAGTTATGGGGGAACACAGGGGTATAAATGCAATAAATAAACAAATAAAATACATTGGGGGACTTGTTTGTAATTACCTATATAAGTGGGGGTCCCTCTGCAATTTTACCAGATAGTCACGTGCGCTGCACGTGACTTCTAGCTGGAGGGGCTTGGCGTAAATATCGGGATGTCCAGGGGGTTATCGGCAATTTAACCCACGGTCACGTGCAAGGCACGTGACATAGGTGATGTAAGCCTGACGTCCCCCCCATGCGCACGTGCCTCGCACGTGCGTGGGGGGTCTCGGGTCGGCCCCCGGCGGCTGGTGGCGATGGGGCTGACTCCTGGCTGGGGCCTGGCGGATAGAACATCGTAGGGGGAGGCTGAAGACGAAGTGTTGTCGATGAAGCGGTGTTGTCGTGGAGCGCAGGTGGTCGATGAGGCTAGTTGCTATCGAGGTGGGCGTAGCGTTGTCGTTGACGAGGCGGCGGCGCGAAGGTGATGATGATGATGAAGTCGTAGGCGGAGTAGCGTTGAAGGAGCAGCTCGTGACCGGTGAAGGCTTCTGGGCGGAGCTCCCGGTGGCAAGGTTGCGAAGGCGAAGGAGTACGAGGTTGCTCGGGGCGGAGGTGGTGTCGGTCGGTGATGTTCGTCGGAGAAAAAGTAGCTACTGGAGATGGAGGTTAGTGGTGTAGCGTTGTCGATGGTAGTCGTCGAAGGAGATGACCGGCGGAGTGGCTTTAAAGTCGTGACGAGGAGCGGTGCAGATAGGCGTGAAGCTCCTGGGCGCTGGCGATGGAGCTCCAGGCGGTTGGCGAGAGAAAGGCGATGGAGCTGAGGTTGTCGACGGTGATTGGCGGAGTTGATGAAGTCGGAGACGTCGGCGCAAGAGGCGGAGCTGGTTGAGTAGACGGCCAAGGCGGTCGATGGAGCTCGATGCAGGAGGCGGAGAAGGCGATGGGGGATGGCGGAGTCGTAGGCTCGACGGCGATGGTAGGTGGCTGGAGCAGTAGCAGTAGGCGGCGCGGCCGCACCTGCAACGAAGCCGGGGAGAGTACTTCGGATCTCGTCGAAGATAAGGAACTCCGGTCTGTCACCCCGGAGGATTCCTCCGTCGGCGGATAGGGAGGTCGGTGGCGGCGGTGGCCTTAAATAGGGAATAGAGTAGGGGTCGGTGATGGATGGTTGCGGAGAGTGCGGAGGTCAGTTGGCCGGTGCGGGAGGCCATTGGTGGAGATAAGGGGAGAGCGTGGTGGCGTGGGCAAGGGCGGAGGAATCGGAGGCGGCTGTTGGGGAAGGCGATGGTCCACGGCCGTTCGATCAGCCGAGATAGAACGGCCCCGTGGTGGCCACGTGGCTGGGGGTGAGAGGGAGCGGCACGTGCGTCGCACGTGCGGGCAGTTTTAAATATTTTTTTATAAAAGTAAAATTAAAAAGGCCAAAAATCAATGATACGTGGCGGCCTTTAGGGCTGCCACGTGTCAACACCAGAAAAAACGAAAAATAAAAGATTTGTAAAATCAAAAATAAATATCAAATGACCTCGAATCAGAAACATTTCTTTACAAAAAATGCTCGTCTTGACGAGATCTACAACTTTCATGAAGACATCAATGCCAAAATCGGTCAAATGTAAAAAGTGAATTTTTGGGGTATCCCATGTACATAGAATACCTTGATTTTTGGGTTTTCTAATTTTTTTGTCATTTTTAAACAAGATAAAAATCTGGAAAAATATGGAAAAATCAAATATAAATAGAAGACATCTAAATCTAATTTTTTTGGATTTATATAAATTAAGAAAATATATGCATAAAATACAAGGTCAAAAGCCGTGAAAATATACAATGTACAAAAGAGGCCCAAAACCCAACTTTCACATACAAGCTCCGATTCACTTGAACTTTGTTTTGAAGGTAATTGAATGTGCATTAGTTCAAAAGTGAGTAGCATAAAATCGGACACTGGATGGGAAAGATATGGGTCTTTTAGTCCGAAAATCCTGAAACTAGGGTTTGGGTTTTTGGTCCACTTACCTGGGTTAATTATTTTTTTGTATTTTTTATTTATTCTTGTTAGTGATGTGTACACAGTGGAAGTCGTTTTGGGTTATGCGGCGTTAGCATGGAGGAGTTAAAAATCCGAGAAATTAGGCTATTTACATGTCATTTTTGGCTTGGATTTTTGGCTTCTAATTTTATGCAGAAATTAATGCTAAAATGCAATTCTTATGAAATCATGCATAAATGCTAATTATGTGAAATAAATGCAGAAATGCAGTTGATTTTGAGGGACTTGAGCTTAATTAATGAGACTTAGAGTGGTGAAACCGAGATTCATCAGGGGGCTAAGGTGATGCGAGGTGGATGATGTGTGTGCGGAAGTCGGCTGGAGGTGGAAGACGAGCTCTTGATCGTTGGATCTCATGATCCAACGGCCCAGATTGAGGTGCTAGGAGTGGCATGGATTAGATCGGAGAGGTGAGATCAAAGGAGTAGGGGTGCGACACGTGGCGAAAGCAGGTGAAGGTGTTGAAGGATGGCCCAAATGCAATCTTGACCATCGTCCAAGGGCAGAGAAATGAGGCGGTATGGAAGGCTTTGATCTGGAGAAGGGGAAGCCATCGTGTGGCTATGAAGTGCAAGATGTGGCACGAGGAGATGAGGGCGTTGGTGAGCGGTTGAGATGGACTCCAGATCTTGGTCGAAGGGTGGAAATTTATTGCGGGAAAGAACGACTCTGATCTGAAGATGATTGCGGTGATCTAACGGTGGGAAGTGCAGGCACGTGGCGTGTGAAGGAGCGGGCCACGTGGTGCAATTAGAGGCGCCACATGGCCTGATCTGAGTGGCCGAAAGAAAATGTGAAATAATAAAGAGAAGATGGCTGAATTTGAAAAAACTCAAAACATGAAAGTTGTAGATCTAAATGAGAGCTACAAGTTTCACGTTGACTGAAAATGGAAATGAGGTCAAATTAAGTACACAAATACAAGGGTACATCTATACATACATATAGTGTACAATGGGGTCACAAAACCCATGTTTTGCATACGAGCTCCGATTTAAATGAAATTGGTCTCATTTTGAAGGTCTCTGAGTGTGTATTAAATTAAAATCAGTAGATCTAGATCAGAGGTTGTATGAGATAGATATGTGCATTCTAAGGTCTAAGGTCTCCAACTGGGTTTGTGGTTTTATTGGGTAATTTTACAAGTTAGAAATTTTTGGTATTTTTCTTGTATTATTAGTCAGTAATATATACAGTATAGAGTTGGTTTTATTGATTTTGGAGTGAGTTTAAAATACATACAAATAGGTGAATATTTACAAGTGAATTGGGCTTCTTATTTAATGCAAATATGAATGCTAAAATGCAGATATTACTTAATCATGCATGAATGCTAATTATGCAATATAAGGGGAAATATGAAGCGAGTTACTCGGGAACAAGACTCTATTTTCAACTTTAAGAGTGATGAATCACATATTCATCAACCCCCTATACTTAAACCTTGCTCGTCCCCGAGCAACTAAAATGAAATGCAAAAGTGAAACGATTTTGGGTTCCATACCAAGGTCATGAACAAAAGTTGAAAATGGAGCTTGACTGAACCTTTGGATTTATTGTTTGGCGGAACCTTATTGGGATATGAACTTAAGACCTAACAGACTTCAAGTTCCACATGTATCCTATTCAAGACTCCTTAATAGTCAGGTCAAAACAAATCCTCATACGTAAATTTCTGATGACTATGATTCTTACTTGTACTGTGTAAGTGAAAGATAACTCTCCACATCAGAAATGGCTAAGAAGCAGCCTCCTCTAACAAGGTAACTCTAATTCCTAGGTCCAGTAACTCTTTCCTCGAGGATCGGGGTATTCCCTTCTAAGTTCAAGTGCGACCAGCTCAAGAGGAGGGGGTGGAGAAAAGAATGGACAGTGGCTAGTGTAGCTACATATCCCAAGATGCCTTACCAGTGTAGACAAGTCATCTAGCTGCAGACTTCTTGCTAATATACATACTTCGACAGGTATTTTCTTTTCACTCAGGCCTATCTTATTTTTTTTGGAGTTTTTGCATTTTTCTCTCTTTCTTTTTGAACTATATACAAGGTGCAACATGTACATCAGGAGTTTTTCCTCTTGATCCAGCAGACTATCCCTCTTTTGAAGCATTATTGCAACCCACAGCTTCTCGTCTTTAGACGTCAACACCACCAGACTAGGTTGAGATGCACTACCCTCCCTAGAGGAGGACGGATGTTTCCTCTCGTGTGCTAATCCAAGCTAAAGGATTCTACTTACTCACCACCTCATCAATGAAGAGCTATGTGCATAGTGCTTGTCCAAGTTAGGTCATTATCTAAAAGAATCATGCGTGTGCACGAGATATTCTACTTAGACTAATCAAGATGACATGTGAACATAGACTTGCGGACTCAAAGATTAAGTCGCTTGACCTGAGAAATCTTAACTCCAGTTCCTATAAGGTTCCTCATAAATTAGGTGGATTAAGGTCAAATCAAGTCTTTCTTAAACATCTACTCATAACTTGGTTTAGAACCCACTAGCTTTTCACCTAGCCTATGCAAGATATGCAGATGAGGTGCAGATGACATGCTATGTAGATGAATGAAATGCAAGACTCTTTTTCTTTCTTTTTAAGAGATGATGTGCAAGAGAAAATAAGAAGCCTATTTCTATTATGCATTTTTTTTAAAATTTTGGTATACCTCTTATGTTACAACAATTGACAAGAGTTTTGTAAGTATTATACTGATTATACAAGTGTTATACAATATACAAGTATACATGTATTTTACAAAAAAAATCTCCATTTTTACCCATCCCATAGTTATTGTATAGTATATACAAAAATACGTGAAAGTACGAGCTATGGGTAAAGTATATATTTAATATATACAAGCCCCCCTATACTTAGAGTGTGCTATGTCCTCAGAGCACGAAAAGCGAGGAAAACGACGTAGCTCGTGCTAAGCGTAGGAGAGCCAAAAGAACAAAAATGTATAGAAGTCATCCTGCCCCCCTATACTTAGGCTCTGATAGCCTAAGTGTAGAAAAAGATGAAAAACGGGGCGGATGTGGTCAATAGGGGAAGTGGATGAATATATATACAAGATGGGCATTGGTCCCATCCTATACTTAGGCGCCATTTTGACGAGCGTCGAACTACTCTTGTTAATTCAATCAAATTAATGGTCAAATTAATAGTTAGATTCGTTACAGTCGGGTAATCAAGGCTTCGTCAAAAATACCACTTCAATTAATGTTCAATTAAATACGAGCAACAGATTTATTTTACTTGGGCAAGCCCAAGGTCGAACTCAGGGAGGCAGCTGTCTCCTTAGGTAAATTTTAAGTGAATTCAGATATCAAATTTTCATAATAATATTTTTGGTCATTTTTAGAATTTTTTATGTAATTAAGAAAAGAAGTAATGCAATTTCAGGCCAATTTTACAAGTTAAATAAGAAAGATAACCAAATGAAGTCCAAAAATTATGAAAATTGGCCAGATAATGGAATGCTATGAACCTAAGTGTCTACAATTTTTTGAAATTTTTTGACTCTAAATGAATTTACTATGAATAAAAGATAAATGCAGGGTGATTTATACAAAATTAATTTTCATAAAGACCAAAACACATATTTCTAGATATAATAATTATCCTAGATGGATCCAAGTATGATGAATCCAAGAAAATTAATAGACCTAAAATTCTATTGGAATTAGACCTATTACAAATCAATTAAGAAAATCACTGTTTGATTTATTCAGGCCTCGTGATGCGTGCAAATGCAATGATTTTTGGGCCCAATGTACAGTAAATTATCCTAAGTCTAATGTACTTTTATGATGATTTTTGTAGCAATAAGGAATTTAATTTGAATTAAAAGGCACACAGTGGCCAAAATATAGAAAATTTCACCGATTTAATAATATTAAATTCCAGTGAACTCACAAAAATAAAACACGTGTTACATGAGATAAAAGACAAGTTGGGATACAACATGCAATTTTTAGAATCTAAAAATGATGCTAAATGGACATTAATTATGCATGCAAAGACAGGGACCAATTTGCAAATACAGAAAATAAAGTTACTTAAATAAAATGTGTTGACAGGGACTTAAATGTAATTACCTATAATGCGAAGGGGGTGATGCAAAATTCCTAAGAATACACGCGCTCCTCATGTAACATGCCTGGTTGGGACCAATTTGAAATTTCCAAAACCTTCAAGGGGCTCTGTGCAAAATACCCAGCCCGCACGTGGGAAGCACGTGCGAGGCTAGGCTCGAATTGTGCTCGAGGCTCGGACAGAGGCTCGAGGGGAGGCTATGTGGCGCAATGTAGGCCATTGGATTAATGCGTATCCAACAGCGTCTGGAGCTGCTAGCGTTGTGCACCTAGAGTCGTCAGATCAAGATGACCTAACGGTGCTGATGAAGTCGACGTGGTGAGACACTGGTCATCAGATCCGTGCCAGATCAGACGGTTGCTGGCGCTCGATGAAGCGGGCGACATGGCAAAGTAGTAGCCATGAGATCCTCCTGATCCAACGGTGGCGGGGCGTGTGCTACGTGTCGAGATCAAGACCATCGGATCAGGAAGATCCAACGGCACCTGTTCTTCATCCTCTCCGGTCTACCGCCTCCTGCGATGGACTTTGTGGGGATCCGACTATGAGGTTGTAGCTCCGCCGCTCCTCCCCATGCTCGATGAAGGTCGCTGAAGACTCCTGGAGGGCTAGGATTGATCGTGGAGGCATGGCGGAGCATCCAGAGGCCTTGGATGGAACAGGAGAGGTCTGGAAGTCGGTGGCGACGAAGCTCGATGCAGCTCCGGTGGAGATTCTGGCCAATGAAGATAGGTGCACCTGCAGGTTTAGTCTGTGCCAAAGAGCAAGTGTATTGTGTTTGTGGGAGTTACGCGAGTGTGGTGAGGCCTGGAGGGTGAAGTGGTGACGGCCGGAGGTGGTATACCGCCATGACCGGCGGAGCTGTGATAGGAGTGAAGTGCATGGTGTTGTTAGAGGAGATGGAATAACTCGTGAAGATGGGAGCTCCAAGGTAGAGCCCAAGGGATGGTCAGGTGAATGTAAATATGTGAGGTGAAGCGAAATTAGTTCGGAGAAGAACACGAGAAAAGAAGATGGATGATCGGAGAAGGATGGAGGAGTTTACCTGTGGTCAGAAGCTTGGAGAATAGCTTCTAGGTCTTCGATCAAGGGACGGTAGCGTCCCGAGCTCGAGCAGCTTGTTGGAAGAGCTGCTACACGGCGGAGGTGTGTCGCAGATCTCGCCGGACATGATCGGCCATCTTCGCTCGATGTCATGCTCAATCGCTGCCACCGATGAGTAGAGTGGAGCTCGGGGGTGCATCTTGCTATGGAGGATAGGGTCGAGGGTGGCTGGATGCGGGGTATTTATAGGAAGAAGGTGGAGGTGGCAGTGATGGAAGGCGAGGTTTCATGGGGGTCGTGGAGCGACAATGACAGGCTTTATTGAGATCATGGTGGCTGGCGAGGATAAGGGAGTTATGGGCTACGAGATGGAGGTGCTAGAGGGTAGACATGGTGGCTGTAGTGGCAGAGAAAATAGGAAGGGGGAGAACGTGATGCGAGGTGGGCGACGTGTACGAGGAAGTCGGCTGGAGGTGGAAGACGAGCTCTGGACCGTTGGATCTCATGATCCAACGGCCCAGATTGAGGTGCTAAGGAGTGGCCTGGATCAGATCGGAGAGGTGTGATCGAAGGGGTAGGGGTGCGACACGTGGCAAAAGTACGTGAAGGCGCTGAAGGATGGCCTAGATGTGATATTGACCATCATCCAAGGGTCGAGAAATGAGGCGATTTGAAGGTCTCATTTCTGGAGAAGGGGAAGCCATCGTGTGGTTGTGGAGTGCGCGACGTGGCGCGAGGAGATGAGGGCGCTGGTGAGCGGTTGAGATGGACTCCAGATCTTGATCGAAGGGTGGAAATTTATTACGGGAAAGAACGGCTCTGATCTGATGATGATTGCGGTGATCTAACGGTGGGAAGTGCAGGCACGTGGTGTGTGAAGGAGCGGGCCACGTGGTGCAATTAGAGGGTGCCACGTGGCCTGAACTAAGAGGCCGAAAGAAAATGTGAAATAAGGGAGAGAAGATGGCCGAATTTGGAAAAACTTAAAACATGAATGTTGTAGATCTAAATGAGATCTACAAGTTTCTTGTTGGAAAAAGCGAAAATGAGGTCAAATAAAGTACAAAAATATAAGGGTACAATTATACGTACAATGTACAATGGAGTCCCAAAACTCAAGTTTTGCATACGAGCTCCGATTTAAATGAAATTGGTCTCATTTTGAAGGTCTCTGAGTGTGTATTAAACTAAAAGTGAGTAAACCTAGATCGAAGATTGTATGAGATAGATATGTGCATTCTAAGGTCTAAGGTCTCCAACTGGGTTTCGGGTTTTATTTGGTAATTTTACAAGTTAGAAATTTTTAGTATTTTCCTTGTATTATTAGTCAGTAATATATATAGTATAGAGTTGGTTTTATTGGTTTTGGAGTGAGTATAGAATACATACAAATAGGTGAATATTTACCAGTGAATTGGGCTTCTTATTTAATGCAAATATGAATGCTAAAATACAAATATTATTTATGGATGCATGAATGCTAATTGTGCAATACAAGGGGAAATATGCAGCTAATTACTCAGGAACAAGACTCTAGTTTTAACTTTAAGAGTGATGAATCATAGATTCATCAAGGACCTATTATGCAAATTGGTTATTCTTCAGTTCAGATCAGGGAATGATATTCACAATAACATTTATTGCATAATGGCTCGTCCTGGTCTCGCATGTCCAACACAATCCTCATATGCACATTGCAACCAGTTACATTATTTATCCATTTGCAAGTACTACATATTAATCATGGATCTAATCCATGATACTGGTTCTGATTGAGTATAGATGGATTTAATAAAGGTTACATGAAAGAAGATAATTTGCATAAATATATATCTTTGATTAAGGTCATTAATGTTTTAAATCAAAGTTGTCTTGCATTTTAAACTCTGAAAGTACATTTGCTAATTAAACTTTCAAATCAAGAGATATATTTACTAATATATCTCTATCAAGATCTGAGATCTCCTTTCTGCCATTGTTACATCCTAATTATACGAGAAATTGCAACTCGGATAAAAGTAAGCGAGAACTCATTTTTCCTTGCAAGTTCAACTTGCATTTTCCAATTCTGTCTTTAACACTTCGGCCCACCACCCTTAAGGTGATGTTGATCCATTGTTATTTGAATCAACCGTAAACTAGAATAGAACTTCTACGTGTAATCTAATACTGCCTCAATTATATGAGGAATCAATATTGGGGTCACTATATGTACGGCCTTACTCTTTCATGAAGCAAAGAGCATGATCCATGTGCGCTTGTATGCAAGAGTTATAACTTCAAATAGGCATCTCCAACATACAATCCATGGCAATGGAACCCTTTACCTTGACGAGAGACCATGGATGTCATTTATATCATCCTTCATATCCCATTCAAATTTTAATTAATCCATACGAATCATATTCATTACGATTAATTCTTCCAAGGGAATTACATCTCCATTCATAATGGAGTGTTTATTTTATTAGATCTAATTATTTTAATCATATTAAATTAATCAACAATCCAATTCAACCAACAAACAATTAGGGTTTTCTTGATATTACTATATAGTATACACCTTCACATTTGTACAATTATATTATTCCAATTAGTTGTTAAAGTATGCAGAGACTTCTCATGCTACCCATCCTTGAAACGGATCAAGCCATGTCTGACAAATTATGCTGACAAGGAACACTTCCACTGTGGTGTAGGGTGCTAATTAAGTAACTCATTAGCATATCCACGGCCAAGACACCATCACCGAATCAATCCAAGACCACATAATTGGTACAAATTGTACTAAGAGGTTTTATCAATCACATGCTCTTGATAACCGGTATGATAAAAATATATTGCAATCACTCAGAAATCATAGGCATCTTAAAATAATTTTAAATATCCTAAATTTCTAGTCATATCAAGCAAACATATTCTTGGTTTTGCATGTAAAAGTAGTCCTACAACTATTGTAGGATAAACTATGGTTTTTGTTATGAAACTCTCATTCAATGATCGTTGATATTTAATTAAATATTTCATAAATATTAAGCATCAATTTAATAATAGAAACTTCATAATTTTCCTAAATTTGCATTGAATGATAAACACGTTAAGAAAGATATCTAGATGATCTAATAATAATTCGACCCATCACCACTAAATATGGAATATCTAGGGTAAATAGAGTCAGAATCGTGGAAAATAAATTCAAGAGGTTTGCTGGTTTTATTCTCTACTTAATTAAGGTATTAGTTCCACGTTTTGTGATAGGGAAACAATAAGCAAAAACCAATTTCTTACAGATCTGTGAATATATACAAAAATAATTTCACTTCAAGAATTTTTCGAATTGTAGTTCATGCACTTTTGTCCCAAATAATGGCTACTATTTTGGGGACATATTTAGACATTATAAATATATTTTATTATAAAAAAAGTTCGAACAGTTCATAAATAGGAACTTTTCATTTTAGAAAAATAATTCGAAACGTCCATCATATGCGCAAACCACAAGCCCATGCACAACCGATATGTCAAACCCTACTCCTTTAGGGTTTGGATCATATCTAAGACCTTTAACCAAGGCTCCGATACCACTTGAAGTCTATGGTTTGGTCCTTAGCACATCACTAAAGCATATAGGTCGCTTCGCATATGACTTAGGGCAACAAGTCATACTAGTTGTTTCGGGTAGCAGAAATTGACAAAACGACATGAGTAGAGAACACTTCACAAATAATTTCATCAAGATCACAAACGAGTTATAGGAATACCTCTTGAAGCGTGCTTGCAATCCCTTATCGCTAAAGTAAGAGACCTCTTGTTTCAAGTTTAATCCAATGAAGGTTGTACTTGTGGGCAATTGGATGAGATGTATGCTTCTCGCAATCCAAGTTGATGATCCGAGCGAGGAGTCTCTAGATTTCATCTCATGAAATCCGACTCCTTTATCATCATCAATAAGTATCAAAGATGAACGAGATCCATGAGTAGTCAATCTGGCAGCACAACGGTGTCAGGACTACTATACGACTCTCATGGACAATATATTGGACGACCATAATACTGAGAGAGTGAGAGAGAGTGGACATGTAGGACAATATGAGAGAGAGAGAGATTTTTCTCTTCAATTGTTGTAAGTAGAAAAGGCTAGGGCTACTCCTCCTTTTATACTAAATTGGATCTCAATCCATGTGCACTCATAATCAAGGGTCTAGCTTATTTTGTGCATCCAATCCATGGCCATGATTTTTGATGCATAAATTTGCAACAACAAATAATCAATTTAAAATAAATTAAATTTGTTGCAAATAATTTACAACACATTCAATTTAATTAAAATCAATCTCACGTGGAAATAAAGGAAAGAGGACAAACCTCCTTCTCTTAATAGAGTGGACGACCATACATGGATTATGACTCCATAGCCATCCACCCTCTTAAAGGGGAAGGTGGCTTCCATCTTCTTTAATTGAGAGATCTCATATCTCTCAAAATATTCCACTTGTGCGGCAACTTTTGTTGCAAAATTATTCACCAATATAACTTCGAAATTATTTCATGACATTTCAATCATGCCATCAATAATTTTGAATCATATCCATATCTCCAATATTTATTATTGTTATGGATAGTGGTATCCACATTAATCATATCTCCTATAAGTAGATCATATTTAATTATCTTGTATGAATATTCTCATTATCCAAATAATATGAATCATATTCATATTTTTTAGGATAATTAAATCATATTTACTCATCAATTTCTCAATGCCCAGATACATTATCAACAATGGAATTATTCTTGAACTCTTTCAAGAATAATGTGCTTTAGGGTGATTGTACATTTCATGAATAGTGACTTAGATATTGAGATCATATCTCAAATCCGGATCTTAAGGACCTCTCATGGATGTTTGATGAATAAAACTATAAATATTATCTTCTCATTGCATTTGAATCACATTCAAATCAATGTCCAATATTTTGACTAAGATTTATTTACTGATCTACTAAGAGGAGACACTAAAACCAAACTTGTTTCATCATTCCCTCAGAATGGAAGTGCCATGGTTAAGTTTCTCATTTGTTCATTAGGAGTTGGTATCAATCAAGTACTTTCCAAAAGCACATATCATACCTAGGTATCGATCATATACTTTCAGTAAGCATATATCATAGCTAGAAATTGAGTCAAGCTTCCAAACTGAAACAATTGCGCATGGAATTTGATCCCAATATCTCATCAGTGAGCTCTTGTCTTCCAATTTAGTAATGAACATGTATGTTCCTTTTAAGAGATTGTATTACTCATATGTCCTTGTATGCACACCAGCTCGCCGATGTATAGACCTTGATTAGGTCATCAACCTAATAGTCTGCCAAATGTACATTCTTAGATATCGAGTAGCACATATGTCTCCGATTAGAGGATGTGTGCCTATATCGTGACAATATATGACATAGGTCTTTGTTATCTATATCTCTTCAAGTCAACTCTTTGAGACATTTTATTACTCATATGTCCTTGTATGAACACCATCTCTCCAGTGTATAGAGCTTGAATAGGTCATCAACCCATAGGTCTACCAAATGTAAATACTCAGACATATAGTGTCAGATCTGTCTCTTTTCTAATGTTGTGTGCCTATATCATGACATTATACAACACATGTCTCAGTTATCTCGAACATCTTGAGTCAACTCTTTGACTAAGTTATCTAACATCTCTAAATATCTATTTCTATGCATAAGACCCGCATCAAGAGGTAGGTCAAATATCAGCCTTTAGAGAAGGATTGTCGTCTCCTTCTAAAGCAGGAGATCATTTCTTAACAATCATCTGGCAGTGCTTGATGAGTCCTCAATCTAACTTTTTAGATATCATCCAAGCACCAGCCTCTATGATTCAACCATTGAATCAATAGCAGTAATGATTATTAAGATGGTAATGGTATATAATCCTAATTGTATTAAGGGACCTTTTATGCAAATTAGTTATTCTTTATTTCAAATTAAGGAGTGGATTGCAATAACATTTATTGCATAATGGCTCATTGTGGGCTCACATGTCCAACATGTTCTAACACACACACAGATATATATATATATATATACTCATTTAGAATTTGACGAAATGCTCTTGGTCGGTCTACTAATAAAACACAATTAGCAGTCGCTATGGAGGCCGAACACAAGAGGCGAATCAAGCAACAAATAACTCCCATATGTAAGATAAAGTAATGCACTATCAAGTGAGCTAAAATTTATTATAACCCAGATAAAACGTAAGTAGTTTGGGTGTCGAAACACTGAGAGCAAATACGCAGATAGGATTATTTATAGTCTACAAAGAAACAACAAATGTTTTTTTCTGTATTTTTAGATTTTTAACTTTTTATGGGGGTTTTTAATGATATTTAATTTTATGTATTTTTAATTTTATATTTAATTTTTTTCTCTTCTAATTTTATATTTCTTATTTTCTTTTTATATTTTTTATTATTTTTAGTTTCTTTCCTTTTTAATGCGTAATAAGTGTGTATATATATGTATAATATAAGTAATATATGTATAATTTATATAAAAATATATAAAAATTCTGTAAATACATATATTAATAGTCATTTTATTTTTATAAGGTAATCAAAATATTTATAATAATATTATTAACACTAATAAGTATATAAGTATATATGTATATATAGTATATATATATATTCTTTTATATTTATAAATATAGTTGTAATATTAAAAAATTACAATATAAAATGATTTTTATCTTTTTATTTTTCTCTATTTTTATTATTTATGGTAATTTGTGCTAATTTTTAGTCATTTTTGGAGTCCAAAATACTCCAAAACAAAGAGAAATTAAATAGGATGAACTGTTTTTTCATTTAAAAATATATAATAAGTCCAAAATTTCTAAAAAGAATTTTTAACATGTATATATAGTATAAATAAAAACAGACATAAGAAAATTAATTTCTTGGAGTTTATATAATTTTTTCTAATTTTTTAGGATTAGGAGGGCCTTTCAATTTTTTAGGCTTTCTTTTTATATTTTTTGTAATTATTGGTCTATTGCTATAATATATAATAATATAATTTTTTTGATATTTTAAAAGTATTTTTCTATTTTTTATTTTATATATAAATAGGGACTAAATATTTATTAAATGATTTTTAATAAATGGAAAAGGATGAGTAAATGCTAAATAAAAAACATGGCATAAATAAGCACAATAATCCACATTTATTGCAATTTTCCACAATTTTTCGAGCATAGAAGTTGTTAAATAGAAAATAAAAAACACAAATATGATTACAAGGTACTTGCTGGGGTATATTTACAATATAAATATAGTATGGGAGGTATGTGCAAATAAACCACAAGTTTTTTACTTAATTTTATACTAAAAGAAAATAAAAGAACCAAGAGGGGGTTCGGTGCAATTTGGACAACTCAAGTGGGGGACCACATGAGTTGACCTAGTATTGGACCTATGTGCAATATACAATAAGTAGGGTCCCAGATGTAATTTTTACACAAAAGTTTTAACATATTTAAATATTTACATGACTAATTATACTTGACCTTCTCATTCATAGTTGAGGGGATCCTCAACTTCCTAAAACTCTTGTGCATCAACAGGACCCTTCAAGGACGTTCGGGGCTTGTCGGGGGAGCCCTGGAGCTCAGGCCATCAAGAGCTCCTATTCAAACCATGGAATGGCGCTCTATGCAGCTTTCATGTTCGCAAACCTATATAGAAATACTGAGGGGCATGAGTTGAAGGTCTTCGACCGTAGAATGAAGCTAGATTCACAATAGGGGAGCGAGTCGGAGGAGCTCCAATGAAGGCAGTAGAAGGAGCTCCGACTACCGTTAGATCCTTGCAGGATCAATGGGAAAACAATGGGTTCTAATGGAGAAATGAATGGGGAATGAAGTGAAGGTGGAAGGGGGTCAAAACAGAGGAGAAGCACGATAGATTTGGTGCCGAAGCTTAAGGCTCCGACAATTTTTATCGGACGTTTGTGTTATCACCACAGACTTTAACTATGTGGGTTAATAATGGGGTTACGAGGAAGAACTGCGATCAAAACCAAAAAGGAAAGCAGAGGGGGTTTTCATAGAGATGGGTTTTGGCTAAAAAGGTGGAGAGATGGTGGAAGAGAGGACAGTGGTAGGTGGGGATTCTAGCATGGGCATGGAAGGACGAGCTGCCTACAGTAAGGTGGGTTTCTCTATGAAGATGGAGAAAAGGTAGAGGCATGTGAAAATGGAGAAGTCAGGGGGATAGGTGTCTAACACGAGCGGGCAGCGGGGGAAGGACAGTTGACCCACCCGGTCGACAATACCTAACATTTGGTTGGTCAACGTTGACCAACCAGAAAAAGGAATGAAATAAACCTTTTATTAGTTCATTTAAAAATAAGAAATCGATTTTACTAATTTAAAGTTAAAACATGAAATCTGTTTGTAATTTTATGTATTTTTTAGGGCATTTTTATTTTTTTACAAACTATATGTCACTATTTACATGTATGTAAATAGGAAATATACATGTATTTTGCATTTTTTTTATTTTAATTTTGTATTCGTGTTTTATTAATTTATAAATATAATTTATATAATTATTATTTATTTACATACATATTTGGGTATTTTTATTGTATTTTTTGAGTTTATTTATGTACTTAAATAATTATGTATTTATACATTATATGTATGTTATAGGTATACTTTACCTATATCATAAAGAGCTTTATTTATTTTAATATATTTTTGATAGTTTTATTTTAATTTTTTTATTAAATGTATTTTAAGTAATATTTACAAATTTATAAAAATAAAAAAAAGTGAAAATTTTTAAAAATGAATATATATATATATATATATGGGCCCAGGGAGCCTGCACCTGCGGTATAGGAAACTCCGTGCACTCACCCCATTTTTTGATTATTTTTTTTATTTTTTTGGAATTAAAAGTTGGGGGGATTTACTTAATATGTTATGGGGAATATGTGTTTCAAGTTTCTTGCAAAAAAAATTCCTAACACGTTCATCTAGACAGGGTCAATTTCAGCAATTCTGATACCGATAAAATTTGGTCGTCTTGATGGAGATGATAGAAGTCTCGAATTAAGTTGAATTTGAAATGACAACATGGTGATACATGGTTATCTAAATCCCCCAAGGTTTCATTTCAAAAAAATCAAAAAATAATGAAAAATTAGGTCGGGTGTAGGGAGTCACTTGCACCTTCCGAGGTAGGCTCCTTTTTCCCTATATATATAATATAATATACAAGTATATTGCACAATGATGGCTGAAAAGCGAACTTTTGTATCAAAAATCCAAATTGAATGAAACTACCTTCATTAAATAGATAATTGAATTTTATGAATAATGAAGTGAATTTGATGAATTTTGTGTTTTTATGGAGAAGATACAGTTCTACAAAGTTTTCTTTGTGTTTTTTTATTTTGTGTGTCCTGGGCACAGTGTGCATTATTTTTAAATGAAATATAATTTTATTTTTTTTGTATTTATATGTAAAAGTGGAATGTTTAAAGTTTATTGATTTGAGGTATAAAAATAAGAAAATAAAATAAGTCCTAAAAGATAATAATTGGGCTATAAAATCAGGGTTTCTGTGTTGTGTATTCTCTACAAATGCCCGCCCTATCTCCCCAACTTTATTCCTTATCGACCAAGTCATCATGACGATTGGGTCTCGTGGTATAGGGTCACTCGGTGTCTTTGACACTTCATTCTTTTTCATTTCTTTCTTTATTATTTATTTTGGAATTAAATACAGTATTTTGTACATTATTTTTTTATAGTATTTAATGTGAATTATTGAGTGTTTGTTTCACAAATTAATGTAATATACATGCATTTAGATCGAGATTTAAGGCTAAAATGAAAGAATAAAGGTGATGAGATGGAGATTCATCACCCCCCATACTTGTCTTCGTTAGTCCCTAGCAAATACTTATGCAATAAGTGCAGGAAAAGGAAAAGAAAGAAAAGAAAAAGGAAAAACCTAGAATAATTTTAGACTCTTAAATTTGTCTAAATAGAATAAAAGTTTGGAGCTCAGTTAAGACCTTTAGATTCTTGGTTTGTTCGGAACCACATTAAGGTTTGAAAGTGTAACACAACATCCCTTAGGTTCCATATTGCTATTATCCAATTCAAGTCACAGCCTGGTCAGAACCACCCTCTCAGATGCATACTCTCGCAACCTTGAAATAATAGAATCGTTTTTGTGAATTTTTCACCACTTCGTAGAAAAACCACAGAACTATCAAGGACTCTGGTAACCTATCCTTATGGAGACAGATATTCCCTTCTAAGGTCAGGTGTTGCTAGTTTCACAACCGAAATTGGGGAGAAGCTAGATGAAATGGGAAAAGAAGTGGGAATGGACAAGTATAGTCTTCGTTCCCTTTTAAAGCTCGGTCAGTGTAACCGAGTCTTCACCATGATGTAGGCTTTTTCTGGAAGCTCAATATTTTATGGAATTTTGGTATAGGCTTCTTCTTGGATTTTTCTTGGACTTTGCATTGCTCTACATTCTTGTTTATGCCCCAATGGATATAGAGTCTTTTGGTCTGCCCATATTTTGGGGTCTTGGAGAAAGTTGCTCCAGCAGACCATTCCTTATCCAAAGCATTGTCTCAACCAAGTCTCCAATCTTTAGATATCATGGCTACAAAAAGAAGTGGGTTAGAGTACCGATTTCGACAAGCCTCCTGAATGGTTCTTGAGACACCCTTGACGAAGCAGCCTAGCATCATCCCGACTTAGACTCCAAGATTTTTCAAAATTCCATCTAGATTGAGCTAAGTGTTAAGTGCAAGCTTTCTAGTGAAGCCACGGTCACAAGAGTCATACTGATGATATGAAAGGTTCTAGTTAGACACAATGAATCGACTCATGAACATATTCTCATGGAACCAAAAGAATTAAGTCAAGGTGACCTGAAGTATCTCCATTCCAGTCCTTAATGGGTTCCTCTGAAACTAAGCGTATTAAGATCTAGACCATGCTCCAATCTGCAGATTTTATTTCAGAGTTGTTCAATTATCTTGATTATTCTGAAAAATGCAAATGTTATGTACAATGCAAGAAAATCTTTTTGTGAAGTAATTTTCAGATTTTGAACTTTTTTATAGATTTTTTAAAAAAAATGTAAATTTTTATGTATTTTTTTAAAAGAGTTTGCAAATATTTATGGGTTTTTGAAAATTTCCGGTGTTTTAAAATTAGTGAAAGGATTATGTGTAGATATCTACATCGTAGTGATATCTACAAGAACTAGTTTAAGAATTTACACTATGTATTTATATAAAATGACCAAGGAGAGGAGATTTCTCCAAGGTACCCACTTCATGACGTGTCTATATTGATTACAGATTCTTATGTTCAACAACCAAGAAGGATCACTTTTCTCTACCTTTTATTGATCAAGTGCTTGAGAGGTTGGCAGGGAAAGAGTTCTTTTGCTTCTTGGATGGGTACACTCCTGAAGATTAAAAGAAAATAACTTTCACATGTTCGTTCGACACCTATGCTTTCAAGCGGATACCCTTTAGATTATGTAACGTAGGCACTACATTCTAGAGGTGCTTGTTGGTTGTTTTTGCCGACATGGTGGGTAGCTTTCTCAAAGTTTTCATGAATGATTTCTTAGTATATAGTGATAGGTTAGATGCTTGTCTTGCGCTCCTAAACCAAGTACTTACGAGATTTCATGATGTAAATTTGGTTCTGTCATGGGGAAAGAGTCACTTGATTGTTACAGAAGGGATTGTGTTGGGCCATGTCATCTCTAGACATGGTATGAAGGTCGATCCAGCGAAGGTGTATGTTATTGCAAAGCCTGAGCCACCTTGTAATGTCAAGAACGCGAGGTTATTTCTAGGGCATGTAGGATTCTACAAAAGATTCTTTAAAAACATCCACAAAATTGCTAGATCTCTCACTGAATTGCTAGGCAAGGAGACTGACTTCATCATAGATAAGAAGGTCCTCCAAGCCTTTACTCAATTGAAAGAACTTGTCACTCAAGTTCAAGTCCTACAGCTACTGGATTGGTCTCTCCCATTCAAGATCATGAAGGATGCTTCTAATTTTTCCATTAGGGATGTACTAGAAAAAAGAAGATATAATCCACCCTATGCCAATCATTATGCCATCAGAACACTTGATGATGCATGAAAGAACTATACAATTACAGATAAAGAGTTTTTAGCAATTGTATTCACCCTCGAGAAGTTCAAATCACATCTACTCAGTTTCAAAGTCATTATCTACACTGACCACTTTGTTATCTAGTATTTATAGTAGAAGAAGGATGCAAAATCACGTCTACTCAGATGGATCCTTTTCTTCCAAAAATTTTATTTTGAAATTAGAGATAAACCTAGAGTTAAGAATGTGGTAGAAGATCACTTGTCTATAATTGAACTATCATATACTCAGCTGAGCAGTGTGCCGATATCAGAAACCTTTTCTGACGAATCCATTCTAAGTGTTCTTTCTCTCCCCTAGTATGTTGATATTGTGAACTACCTCGTTTCTGAGAAAGTTGCACAAGAGTGGACAAGAGTAAAGAAGGAAAAAATTTTCTGATATTCATTTCTACTAGTGGGAAGATCCATACCTTTTCAGGGAAGGTACGGATTGCATTTGGTATCAGTACACTCCTCAGGAGTACATCCGTGTCCTAGAGCACTATCATAAGCTAGAATCTAGAGGACACAATTCTGGAAGCAGAACAATAGCGAAAGCATTGCAATGTGAACTCTTGTAGCCCATACTATTCAAGGATGTTGCTTATGTGAAAGGTTGTGTTGATTGTCGAAAAATGGTAGGAACCCTCAATTTAGAAGAGTCGATGCCCCTTAATTTTATTCATATATCAGATTTTTTTGTGCTTCGAGCATTGACTTTATGGGCTCGTTTTCTAATAGTCAATTATTTGAATATATCTTGCTTTTCATTGACTATGTGAGTGGCTGGGTAGAGGTTATTCACGCTCGATCCGCTAATAGTCAAATCGTTTGTCGATTTCTCAAGGACAATATTATTTCATGGTTCGAGATCTTGAAGATTTTTATTTCAGACATTGGTAACCATTTTGTTAACAAAGATGTCAGAAAGCTTGTGAAGGAGTACGACATTGATCATCGTGTCGCATCTCCTAACCACCCACAATCGAATGGCTTGGCAGAGCTATCTAATAGGGAGATTAAGACAATCTTGCAGAAACTTGTTAGCATGGATAGGAAGAATTGATCTCAGTTACTTGACTAAGGTTTAGGGACTTATCAGGCCTCCTACAAGTCTCCACTCGGAATGTCTTCATATCGTATGGTTTATGGAAAGCCATGCCATCTGCTAGTGGAATTGATTCACAAATCTTTATGGGTAGTTAACATATCTAACTTGGATACGGTGGTTGGAACCAGAAGACAGATCTAAAGAAACTCCTAGAATTCAGAGACTCTACATATGATAACAACCTTATTATAAAGAGAAAGTCAAGCGTTGGCATGACAAGCACATCAGACGAAAGATTTTCGATACTGGACAGAAGGTGTGGTTATTCGATGCGAAGTTGAAGATATTCATGGGCAAAATTAAAAGCAAATGGATATGGCCCTTCATCGTGAGATTGTGTGTGACAATGGAAGCATTCTCATATTGAAATTTTCATCTTACGTATGGCCATTTGTAGTCAACTGACAGTATACATATATTTATTTAAGCATACAAATAAAATTAGAAAAATAAAGTAAAAATATATAAATATGTATTTAAGTATACTATAATTATATAAAAGATGTACACATTAAAATAAAAATTTAAATTACAAAATAAAAATAAATATTTAAAATATAGGTAAATATACCTATGTATATACTTGTAAAAGTTAACACCTAAATACTAAGGTAGAAAAAATAAATAAAAATATCCATAAAATAGTAAATAAAATAAGAGAATTTTTTTATGTTTTGACTTTTAATTATTAAAATCATGTAAATTTTTAATTAAATTAATAAGGGAATTAATCCTTATTTTGTCGCATAGTGGTCCTACGTAGACGAATAGGTGTGCTTTGATCGTAGACCCCCAATTAATTGTACAGTCTCCAGCGCCCCCCTCCCCCCGCCACGTTAGACCCATGAACTCCACCTACCATTTGATTTTCTCTAATTTGTTGGCGATGTGTTGTTCGATGGAGCTTGCTTCATTCATCAAAGATCTTCACCATAACTTCCTACATCACACCATACGTCTAGCTTCACTGTACATACACACCTTTAATTTGTAAACCCCTCATAAAGTTGACGGTACCTCAGCCTATAGATAAAACCTCCGACTTCCTTTTTTATCCCTCTTAGCTTTCCGTAACCACAAACCTCTTGTTGCATGAGCATCCTAGTGACAGTTGGAAGCTCGCGGAGACATCGATGAGGAGAATAAGTGGTTGGAGGAGGTCCACCGCTGCCTGGAGCTTAACTCTGACGAGGTCATCTTCTCCCTAGTTCCCATTAGGTTTGAGTTGTTAGTTTTAGCTTCTTATATTTGCATTTTAATTCTTAGCATAAATATGATTTTATTTCCTATTGATTTAGGGTAGTTTAGCTTAAAATTTAGAATAAATCTCATTGGAGCTCTAGAGCTCAGGATATTGTGTCGCTTGTTATGCCATGTCCCGACCCATCCAAACACCTCATCTCATTCCCCTTCATTTTCTCTACATCTCAACCCACATCTCACCTCTAATCTCACAAATATTTGTACAATCGTTGCTCCCCCTCTGTCTTTCTTTGAAGCCTCATCAGTCTATGCATACCCCTTGCTACGAGCTTCAATCACAGGGTCGAGGTTGTTCGCCTCGAGTCCCTTAACTTTTTTGCAGGAGTCAGAACTAGAGAGAGCCCTTAGAGCTTCAATTAAAGAAGGACAAGGCCCACTAGGTCACTAAAGATGAAGAACTCTCCAAGTCCCATTGCTAGGATGTGGGCTCTATTGAGACCCCCTGCAGATGCAGAGAGTCCCCAAGCACATGTGGAACTGATCGAAATAGAGAGTGGATGTCATAGCGAGGAGGAATCAGAGATCGAGGATCGGGCCCGCTATTGTTCTTCCTCATTCTTGGAGGAGAGAAGCAGTTGTCCAATCAAGGAGGTGGTCCAGTTTTAATCTCATCCCTCAAATCAACTTAATTGTGATCCGAGCAAAGCAGTACGCAACTAGAATCATCCGAGCAACTTAAGTGTGACCTTATGGTGTGTTATCTACCGCTCATGTCCGCTTGTTTGGGGTATATTACAACTAGGCCCCTATACCTTTTTGAATATTTCTCTAATTCTGTAAATATTTCATTTAGTATAATATCTTGTGTAAATATTGCAACTGGACCCTTGAACTTTAATGTATTACAATTAGGTCCGATCCATGTCACCTCGCGTTATCCCCCACGCGAGGCACTTTTTTTAAAATTTATATATATACTCATGTAGTTTTTAGGTTAGTCACTAAATAAAGTTTAAGTTTGTATAAATTACAAATAGGTCCCTATCAGTTCAATATTTTATTTTTTTGAATATATGTCTTCTTAAATAGTTTTATTACTTCAAAAATAGTAGGAAATTTATGTTCAGTGTCTCGTAGCATGTTTACTCACATCTAATTTTATATTGTCATTTTACATTATTTTTTTATTTATTAAAAATACAAAAACACGTAATTTTGTTTTGTATATTTATTAAAATCCATAATATAAATTTCCCCAAAAATTCCCAAAAATATATTATATATTATTATATTATCTAACATATATCTAAAAATCCTTAAAAAACAAAATATAAAACCTAAAAAGATCAAAATGCTAATAATATTAAAAATTAGCAAATACTAATGAAAATTCCAAAAACATATCTCTCTATTTATGAATTTTCTACATAATATATACTATTTATTAAAAATAGTTTTAAGTTATTTGGACTTATTATATTCACTTAACCTAAAATATCTTAGATATTTAAATTGTACACCATTTTGTTATATTTAATACTTTAAAAGTTCATAAAAATTAGTAAAAATCTATAAAAAATTACAACAAATAGAGAAAATTTTAAAAAACACAAAAACATTTTATTTTCTACATTTTTATGAATTTTAAGTATATTTAAAAATTTAAAACTATATATATTTAAATATAAAACTATATATATAAATATTATTTATATTACTTATTAATATATAATATCATTATTTATATACAATTATCTATTTTGTTTTAAAAATAAAAAAGAAATTAAAAGTTAGTAAAATTTAAAATAAATTATATAAAATAAAAATAAAAAAGAATTAAAAGTTAGTGAAATTAAAAATAAAATATAAAATATAAAATATATAAAATAAACATAAAAATTAATTACATATACTATTCGTGGGTTGATTATTGTTAAAATAAAATAAAAAAAGTGCAAAAAAATAATTGTTATTAATTAGCAATGATTACTAATAATTTTAAATATCTGTCGTGGTTTGATCCCTACACTTGCTCACTACACACATTTTGTAGGGTATAATAAATTTCCACTCATACTTTATTCATTGCATATACTATTCGTGGGTTGATTATTGTTGACTTAGTTTGGATCGGGTACCATGCATCTTGGGAGCGGTCAATAAAACAATTGTCGTATCCAACTTGTCGGACACCGCAGACCCTTCAAGACAAGACTCGTGTCTCCATATCTTTGCTCACTCAACACCTATCTAAAGGGATGGCTCCTCAAAGTGTTGAGGATAAGAAATCCATGGTGGGTTGCCTTTACGCATCAGTTGTGGGAAGCCTAATGTACGCCATGATGTGCACAAGGCTAGATATCTGCCATATAGTGGGAGTGGTAAGCCGTTACCAATCCTACTATGGAGAACAACATGCTCGTGGATCTCTGCATTCTTTGTCGTTGTGTTGTTGGATCAACTGCTTGTGGATCTCTCGGTGCATCTTGATCATGAGGAAGGTTATCGATTTTCTAAGATGAAATCAAGAGACTCCACGCTCGGATCTTCAACTCAGACTGCGAGAAGCACACAACTCATCCACGCACCTGCAAGTGAATCCTTAGTCGGATCAGACTTGAGACAGGAGGTCTCTTTGTTTAGAGATACATGATCACAATCATGCTTCAAGAGGTAATCCTTTGACGCATTTGTGATATTGATGAAGTATTTGAATAGTGTTCTCATATCATGCGGTTTCATCTAATTAAAATTTTTAAATTCTGATGCTCGATGCAACTAGTATGACTATTTGCGCTAGATTGCATTTGATGTGATATACATGCTTCTATGATTCGCTAAGGCATAAACCCTAGTCTTCATTTAGTATCAAAAGTTGTTATTGCATGGGTGGAAAAAGATATGGCTAAGTATTCCAATGACTTTCAATTTGGAGTTGGTGTGTTTGGAGAAGCAGAACCCATCCTACACAGCACCAACAAGCTTCAGAGAAACCTTCACGACAACGGGTCTCCCTCTATGCTTATAGTCGATTTCTCTAACTCTTTCAACGTGATTGATAGATCCTTGATGCTATGTGAAGTTAGGAGAAGATGTCCATCTATTTATTTATGGGTGGAGTTTCTATATAATCCAGCCTCCAGATTATATATTTGAGACAATCATATATGGTCAACCACCAGAGTGATGCAATATGATCCCCTAGGCTCACTTCTCTTTTCTCTTGCATTACACCCACTTATTCATGAGATCATAGACAATTGTAAACTACTTCTCCATGCTCGATATCTTGATGATGGGACCATCATAGTGGACACACTAGATGTGTCCAAGGTGCTTGACATCATACAATGCAGGGGTCCAGATATGGGGCTTATTCTGAATATAAAAAAAATGAGCTTTTCTAGACAACCTGTGATGGACAGAAGTTTGCAAAGGGAGGCTTATGCTAGGAGTGAGATACTTGGAGGTGCAGTGAGTACAGACAAAGGCTTTGTTGAAGACGGAGCTATGATGAGGGTGATGAATACCCATTCATTCACCTTTATTCCTTTATTTTATCTTTAAAACCCTTGTTAAATGTATGTAAATAGCTAACTTGTACAAATTAACACTCTGACATTTACTTGTAAATAGTAATCAAATATCTGTATTTAAATAAAAAATAAATTAATAAAGAGAAGAAAAGAAAAATAAAGAAAGAAAGTATTGCAAATATTGACAGACCCTAAACCTCGAGAGCAAGTCAATATTGACTTGGTCGACAAGAAATAAAATAGGGGGAGATAAGGGCATAGAATTACAGACAAAAAAGCAGAGTCTCCTAGAAACCATAGGTGACATGTACACTGTATATAGCTGAAACTTTCACTAATTTATACACAATCTTTTACACTTCAAATAAAAATACTTTCAACATCAAACATGTACATAAAAATATATAGAAACAAACAAAATTAATTGGACATAAAAATATTGTATAATGATACAGGGATACACAGATGAAAAAATCGCAAACAGAATTTCATAGATCCATATTTTCTCCATATAAACTCAAAATATACCACACTCACCTTTATTATACTCTGAATTCTAATATCTATCTAATAAAGGTGATTTCATTAAAATTGGAGTTAAGATACAAAATGTGGCTTTTGGGGTGCCATTGTATATTATACAAATATACGTTTATACATTCAATTCATTCTTTGCAATTTTACTCTTTTTATATTTTTTAAATATTTATAAATATTATTTGAATTATATTAAAATAATAAACACAAAAAGAAACAATTAAAATTACATTAAAATAATAATACAATAAAATACATAGATAAACTATACTTATATTATATATATCTATATTTATTTAAGTATAGCAATAAGGTCAGAAAAATAAAATAAAAACATGAAAATGTATAATTAAATATATTATAAATATAAAAAGAGGATAGGGAAGCTGTTTTGAGTAATAGCCAAGATGGTTGTTACACAAGGTAGTTTCCCCAATATTTTTTTATTTTTTTTCAAAAATTTAACCATGTATATTCATCTACATATCCCTCCTACATATCATTCAAATTTCATGAGAACCAAAGACTCCTATGCCCTCCATCTAGAACAGGTAGATTACAGCAAATTTCAGACCATTAAAAAATACTTGTTCTAGATGGAGGGCTTAGGAGTCTTTGTTTCTCACGAAATTTGAATGACATGTAGGAGGGATATGTAGATGAATATACATGGTGGAATTTTTTGAAAAAAAATAAAAAAAATATTGGGGAAACTGCCTTGTGTAACAACCATCTTGGCTGTTACTCAAAACAACTTCCCTTTTCTTAATAGAATACAAAATAAAAATCAAATACAGTATACATAAGTAATTATAATTATAATTAAACTTATAAAAATTAACATATAATAAATGGGTCGATATAAATAAATAAAAATCACCTATAATAGTACATAAAATATGAAACAAATTTCATGTTCTAAGAAAAAAATTAATAAAGTCATTTATTTCTATTTTCCATTCTGTTTTGTCCTCCAGCATCTATCGTGTCCCAATCAGGTATGGGTCTTGGTTGACCCACCGATCAATTATAAATGTGCCTAACCCTAGGCATGTCAGAATGCTGACCATGTCTCTTCTCTAATTTGTCACGCCTGAATATTGTATTTTATGGGCTCGATTCCTTCTTCAAATTTGTTCCTCGTTCATTAGGCTTTCATGTCGTAGTGATTTCTCCAACGATGGGGCATCGATTCACCCGCAAACCCTAAACCAAGTCACCTCCCTATTTAGTTTTGCCTCCAACCTCCATTTAATTTTTGATCTGCCTTGACCCATTTTCATACCATCTTTTCGTCATCTGGAGCGTCCCCAGTGACAGTGGGTGAATCTCCTGAGATCTAAGCATAGAGAAGGAGGCAGAGAGTGAGATCCAAGCCTCACCAGACTTGCTCAGGTGAAGGTTCTCTGATCCCTATCCCCCATATTTGAGCATCTCTTTTTCTTGCTTTTTCAATTCCAAGCATTAGCAGTAGGATAGTTTAGCTTTGTATTTCATGTAATTTCATTCCATATACCGTAAAGTACAAAAATCGTAGCACGTCAGAGTTGACGCTCTGACCATTGTTCTATGTCGTTCCAGCTTCTATTTCAGCTCACCAACCATAACAGCATCTTCCCCCTTTGATTTTAAACCTCTAGCACCCCTCCATTCCCCCTGATCTTGCGTAGATCAGAAGATCAAGGTCTCCATCTCTGTCGTACGATGGAGACCTCCGCTCCGACTCATCTCATTGTCTCCTTGCTCCAAATCATCCCGGAATCCTTGTATTTTTGTTTGCCATCTAACCCTACAGGTTCTTGAGCGAGATAGGCCCTGTAGCACCAAATTTTGACCAGGAATAGGGTCCCCTGGTACCCGATCTTCCTTGAGCTTCCAGGACCCCATAGATGGGTCCTAAACCGTCCTAGGACCATCAGTAGAGGTGAATGTAAATGGGCTCCATTTTGAGATATCTAGGAGCCGCCCAGATGGTCGGAGTCGAGCAGGAGCATCGATCGAAGCCAATCCCAACAGTTGTTATTCCTTGTTCTTAAAGGGAAGCAACAGTCGTTGGATCCAAGGAGGCGCTCCAAATCAAGTAGTAATCGTTGGATCAGAGGCTCATGTACCATTCGACCGGAGCCTCAGTCTAATCTGATCCGTCAGAGCTGAAGCACCATCGTGTAGCCAGGATGTGACGCGTGTCAAGTGAAGTCTCATGTGTCATCCATCAGCGCTTGTGGGGGAATATTGCACATCTTCCCCTCCTATTTTATGGTTTTATATTTAGTCCTGAAACTTTCAATTATAGTTGTAATATTTATGTATTATTTATTTTAGGACCATAAGCTTTCCATATTTGCAATTTAGTCCAATCCACGTCAACTCGCGTGCCTGTGCGCGTGAGGGGATTGGGTTTTTTTTGAAGACAACCCACTAGGCTTGTGTTATTATTTGGTCCAAGGATTTTAATTATAAGTGTAATATTTTTTATGGAAATTTCAAGTAGGACCTGGAACATTTTGAATATTATAGAAAAACCTTGATCAGTGCATTTAATATTGATATATTTGGGATTTTTGTATGCATGTCCCTGGAGTTTGGCGGGGTATTCTGGAAATGCCTTGAATGTTTATTTAAAATGCATCAAGTTTAATTTTATTTCTTGTGATATTATTATTATTATTATTAAAAAAGCATTTTGGATTTAAAAATTATAAGAAAAATATTTTTAGTACCTAGAACCATTTTAAATCACATATATTTTTCTTAAGGTATTTAAAAATATTTTCCTATTTATAAAAAATATAGAAACATTGCATTGTTCCCTATTTTGCATTTAAAATCCATGAAAATTATGAAAATGTTTTGAAAAATTCCAAAATTTTCCTATGTTTCAATATATGCATATTTGATTTTTCTGACCTAATATTTTTGCAAAATATTACCAAAAACTCCTAAAATTTAAAAAAATCCAAAAACCTATTAAAATCAATAAAAAAATTTAGAAGCCTAAAAATACTTGTTTCTATTTTTTAAATTTTCTATATTATATATTATATATTAAAATAATTTTGGAAAATTTTGAGATATTTATCTATTTTTAAATCCCAAAATAATCTGGTCTAATATTATAAGTTATTGTTATGAACTTTTAATCAATTAAAAATATATAAAAATTAGAAAAAGTAATAAGAAAATTCCTAAAAATAAAAAAGATAAAAACACTTGATTTTGTAAATTTTGAGTAGTTAAATCTATATTTATAAAGGGAAAAGGGAGCCTACACCCATGTGTAGGTAACTTACCTACACCCAACTCTTTTTCCCTCAAATTTTCTAATTTTTTTGAATTAATTCCTTGGGGAATTTAGATCACAATATATCACCATATCGTCATTCAAATTTCAACTTATTTCGAGACTTCTAACTTATCCATCATGACAGTCAAATTTTAACGGTCTGAGATTTGCTGAAATCGGCCCCTTCCGATGGAGCTGTTAGGAATGTCTGTTTTACATGAAATTTGAAACACATATTTCATTTAATATTCTAAGTAAATCCCCTAAATATCCATTTCAAAAAAAATCAAAAAATTAAGAAACCAGAGGTGGGTGTAGGTAAGTTACCTACACATGGGTGTAGGCTCCCCAATCCCATTTATAAATATAAAAGCCATATTGAGTATATATCTCTATATATACTTATTAATATTGATATTATTATTATTACCTATAAGATATTTTAAAACCTTAAAAAATAAAAAGGACTGCATTTAATTGTATATGCATGATTATATATATATATTTATATATATCACATATAGTAATTATATTGGGGGTTGGGGAAGCTGCAACCGGGGGTGTTGCCAACTAGTTGCACACATCCATTTTTTCCATTGGTTTTTTTGTATTTTTGAACTGAAATCTAGGGGGATTTAAATCATTGTATACACCATGGTCTCATGTCAAAATCAACTAAATTTGACATTTCTATTATCTCCATCAAGACTATTATATTTTAACAGTCTCAAAAGTATTGAAATTGACCTTATCTAGATGGGCATGTTAGGAATGTTTGTTTTGCATGCAATTTAAAACACACATTTCACTCAATAAACTAAGCAAATCCCCATATGTTTCCTTTAGAATAATAAAAAACAATAAGAAAAATGACTGGGTGTAGCTAGTTGGCTACACCCCCCAGTGTATCATCCCTTTTCCCATATATTATACATATTACGCATACTTATACATATACTTCTTACATATTAAAAAATAAAATAAAAAAGTATAAAAAGAAAAAAAATATAAAATTAAAAGAAAAATATATAAATTAAATATCCATCAGAAAATGTAAAATATTAAAACCCCACAAAAATTAGAAAAACCCTATAAAACACAAAAACACATTTGTTGATTTTTTCCTTCATTGTCAATTTTTATACCTATCTGAGTTGCTCCTTTGTGGTTTGACCCCTACACTTGCGTATTATACATACTTATTTGTAGGGTATAATAAATTTCATCACATTTGTATTTATTGTTCATTAATTATGTGTGTTGATTGTTGATTGACACGCTTGAGTTAAGTGTTGAGAGCTGATAGAGGCGATGATATAGTGATTGACGGATCTAGCTTGTCAGACACCGCAGGCCCTCTAAGATCAGACGTTAGATACCTCATACTCTCACGTTCATCAAATGGCAACTTTATCGAGGAGCAATGCTTGGTATAGATTTTGTGTGCATTAATTCATCTATCATTTTTCTGATTTATCTTTATTTTATATCATTTGGATAATTTATTATCTCTGTTAATACATCTCTTTCTTGACTTTTTGCGAGGGACCGTCAAGTTAGGGCAATCTTCTTAGGAGGATTTTTGCACCTGAGTCAAGTGGATATCGGCTCCTTCACGAGTCGGTTGGAGAGGCATCTTAGACAACTTTGGACACTTATGAGCATAGCTTTGAATTAGCATTTTATTTTCTTTTTGTGAGAGAGAGACACATTTATTATTGTAATAATAGAGGTGAAAACTTGAACTCTCAGACCTATTTTACCAAGTGATTGTTCACTTGGGGCTCACCGGTTTTTCTTGTGTTTTCACCACCTTCTACATTTTTATCCTCCCAATTTTCCCTCTTATTTTATTTTATTTCTCGTGATTTGTGCTTTCCACCTTTATTTTTATTTGTTTTCTGTTATTGAGCCCATAGCTTTTTTAGGATTACTTGATCAAATAAACTAGGTCCACACACCTAATATTTGCATGCTCATATAGTCTATGTTTGGATATAGATCAAACTCAACTTGTGCTTCATGATAACGGAAATTCATGCTTAGGGTGATTCCACTGTCTTACATACCATATAGACTAGATTTCAAATTCTTGCCTTGCATCCTGCATGGAGATAGCTGGGAAGCAGTGTGAGTCTTCTATTTGAGCATTCATCATTTTGACACAAGGGTGAGATTTCCATCATAGTGTCACCTTGCATTGCGTTGTTGCTATCTCCCGATGTTTTTTTATTACTTAGGTTAAAGAAAATCCAAAAATTTGTTAATAGATTATTTTTGCAAAATACTCGCTAAATGAGAGAATCCAAAAATTAAAACAAGGGGGCTACTAAATAAACTTTAACCCCAACAAAATATCATAACAGACATCATTGTTTGGGGTTCACAAAGCTTACATTATATTCTGGTACATTACAAATAGAGTGACATGACCCTTAAATAATATATCCAAAAAACCGATCTGTGGCTGCCTCAATTATCACCTAGGACCGATGAAGTACGGGTGCTTATATTATACGTAGGCAAGTAGGGCCTTGTCGATGACGGTGTTCTCACCTTGTGATGACGGTATTCCTTTTCAGTTGCTCGCTTTGAGCCCTTTTTATCTCGTCTCCCACGCTCTTGTTTTTTCCCGTGATCATTCTCCTCATCTATTTCTCTTTTGTTATCTAAAGATGTCGTATCCTGGATGGTCTTGTTCAGATTTTGCAAACACCTACATCGAATCCAGAAGACCGATATTTTCAAAATGGAGGGTCATCTCCAAGAAGTAAGTAGGATCTTGCGAAGTTCTCCTTGGACTCCCCCATCTTCACCTGCTTTGGGGATTGAGAAGACTCTTGTCTCAGTCTTCCCCCTTCCACTACCTTCTTTCACCAATAAATCCTTTATTTGAGATAGACTTCATCTCGAACTTGCTCCTTTTCTAAGAATTAATTGAGTATTATTTCCCAATATAGGTCCTTCACCCAACTAGGAGCCTGAGCACAATTCAGACTTTGAGATGGCTCCCCAAGGCAAAGGAAAGGGATCAATTCATCCAAATATCGATCAGGTTATGGAGAAAAGCACTAACCAGAATGAAGTAAACAATCAGCTTTTGGCATTTATTCAATCTATCCAGCAGCAGCTGACTGGTCAAATTGTAGCCCAAGTCACCTTTCAAGATGTTGAATGATCTAAGGAGAAGGTTCGAGGAAAGAGGGACATGAGGAGGAGAAGAGAATGATTTACATGATTATGATGATAATAATCACTCTGTAGATGGACCTCGTGGAGGCTAGTGAGAGAGAAGGAGAGGTTGGCCTAAGCCCACCCTCAAACAAACTTACAACCCTAGGGTCAGGCAAATCATTGAGTGGATCTAGATCCTCCGATCCACATACACTTCGAGCTGAAACTGCAGCTCCTCTCTCTTATCCTCACCTTCCAGAGGAATTCCAATGAATAACCATATATCCATCTACAACAACTCAGACGCATCTGCAGCACCACGCACTACCCCAACATTCTGTTGGGCGTGGTCAAGATAATCTCTTTCCCTTCCAACCTTTAGGGCAAGGCACTTTACCATATAAACCTTTTGGGCAAAGTGGTGACAATGTGGGAGGAATTGAAATTTGCTTTTCTACAAAAGTATTACCCACTTGGTCATCTTAATCTGATGTGGTCCAAAATCCCAGCATCTCCCAGGGACCACAAGAGTCTATCCATGAGACCTAGGAGCAATTCAATTATTAATTGAGAAGCGTCCCCATCATGATATCTCGAAGACCAGTTTGGTCTAGCATTTCTTTGAGGAACTCACTAAAAACAGTTAGTGTTTGGTCGATGCTGCCTGCAAAGGTTCACAATTCAATAAGGACGAGGATGTTGTGTTGTAGATATTTGAGGAGAAAGTTGACAAAGAGGTCACACTCTCGTCACTTCGTTCCTTTCTGATACAACCACAGATGCTACACAAATCTGTGAACCTAGCAGACACACGTGAAGTGGACAGGTGCGAGAATTTAGATCTCAACATCATTTGCAGTCATCTGTCCAAGGTGGACATCATTGAGAAGTAGTCATGTGATCTAGAGAAGGTAGTTGTCATCAAACAAAGGATGAAGATCCTCGACAAGTTGGACATGATGACCAAGCAACTGCTGTTGGTGAACACCATCAGTGCATACAATTCTGTGGCACATACCCCCGACACTCCTGCAGAATAAAAGAAGCTTACAGCGCAACACCGGCTTCAACTGAGTCCCAGTCAACCTCAAGTCCAACAAGTGTACTATGTGCAAGAACCTAAACAGTAGCCACCTGATGAATCTCTGATTTATCATTTCTATACTCTCTTATTAACCACGAAATACAAGAACATCATTACAAATCTTCTTAATTCTACATCTTTAAAAATAAACCCTTCTCTTGTAATTAACCCTAATTATTATACAAAAATTAACCCTTTAATTTTCTCAATTTTAATTTCTATTTAAAATCACTAAAAATTAGAGTAATTATTGTAGATATTTATTTTTGCTTTAAAAAGAAATAAAAAAACAAAAAAAAATAACAAACCAGTTAAAAGCAGAATTTTTATCTATTAAAAATACTCACCAAACATATTTCTTTGTGTTTTTATTCTCATTTCAATTTTTATCCAACATGAAACATGTAGATCTCCTCGACATCTACAACTTTGATGTTTTGACTTTTCGTTAACTTTTCCCCTTTTTATATCTCTTTTGCTTTCCTTTATTTTCTTTTCTGAATAATGTGATTGGGCCACATGGCATCCTCTGGGCCACCTACATCGCCTCTCCTCCTTTTGCCACCCACCCACTTCTAGAACCCTTGGATCCATTCATTCTCCTTCCTCAACCGCCCATATCGCTTCATCTCACAACCTTCAGATCTTCCTCCCCAGCTCAATCTGGACCGGCCCCTAGCGCCCTAACCTCAGTCACATGATCGCCTCCCATCCAACTGTTATACTTCTTCCACGTCACCCTTCTTTCCTCACCATTGGATCTCTCTCCCAAACTCCATCGCCATTGTTCGTTCCCGTCCAACTTCAAACCCTTATATTAGATATACTAATATGATCTAAGCGTCCATTCGTGCCTCTCTCCTAATCGTTGGATCTCATGATCCAACGGTCGTTGCTCATCATCCTCCTCCAGCTCACCCTCCCCTGCAAACCTTACCTTGTGAACCTCTCGCCTCCTTCCACTATTATCCACCACCTCAACCATCTCATTCGCTCCCTAAATGCTCACCCATGTAACCCTAACTCCCCTCATTCTCACCTGCCATCACTCTCTCCATATCCGATCTCTACAACTAAATGCCACCCATCGCCACCTTTCATAACCAACCAGATCCTCTCCTATTTAAAGTAGCCTCCGCCTCCAATTATCATGATCCACCACATCAAGGAGCTCCTCCTATCCCCTCTTCCCCTCCTCAGGATAAGAGGAGGTGGAATCAAATATCCAATATGGTTGAACTTTCAAGGTGCGATCCTTGGATGTCATGTCTTGCTATGGTTGCCTTCTGTCATCGTTGAGCTCCGTGACCAGCTGCACACATCGAGCGATAACTTGAGGACTGAACAGTCCTCATCCCAAGCCACCATCTCCATCTTCGTCCCTCCAATCTCCAAGTATTCCTTTATTCCTTTTTGTGGTTTCTTCCATTCAATTAGGTAACTCCATCCATCTTCATTGCCATTTGGACCCTCGAACATCTCCACCAGTCACCCATCATCTTTGTCGACAACCACACTTACCACCAACCTCCCTCTGTGACCTTATCTACTCGAGGCATCTTCTGCCACCGGAGGCAGAGAAAGACCCGCTCCGGGCACCCCTCTTCTCCCCTCGATGCCCTCCGCTCCACCTCACTTCACTCATAAAGCATGCCTCAATTATCCTAACACATGCAGGTACCAAAAGTATGCATTGGTCGAAGGACTCAACACAACTCCGTTCTAGAGCCGCATCTCCGCCGAGCTTCCATTAAATGGGAGATCCAGATGATGCAACCCCCTCTTCGCTCCTCCAGCATCTTCATGGGCACCTTAGAATGGCGCTCTGATCGTCAGGGTATCCTTTGGGGCGTGGAGGAGCTTTGGAGTATTAGCTGGAGCCAAGTCTTTGTGTCATCGTCCTAAGCGACCCTCTGATGAACACGAAGAACAACAGTCGTTAGACCCTCGAGATCTATGGCTTAGATTCAGGTCACCTGCATTCCAGACCTCGAGCTTGGTAGGACCAAGCCACGTCGAAACCATCTGGGTCACCCATGTGGCCTAGACCACATGCACCGTTCCGATCCTCATCACGCACGCAAGTTGGGAAAATTGCATCTAGTCCCTCTGACTTCGATATATTTGTAAAAAGGTCCCTCCCATGCACGTGCACCTCACGTGCGTGCCTGTGTGAGTTGCATAGGGCCCCCCACTACCTTTTAGAAATTATAATTATACCCCTGTAGGTACCTATTTGCAATAGCTATTCTTTTATTAGCATATTTTTACTTCATTTATACCCTTGGACTAAAATGCTCATGTCTTGAGCATATGAATTATATTTAGGTGATTTTAGTTTCATTTTGTTGCATTTTTTATTCTCTTACTAATGGCATTATTTATTTTTTGATTCAACATCTTGCAATTTATTAATAACTCCTACTTCTATTGTGTCACTTGCTCGTTGATTCTTAATGCGATTAACTCATATCACTACATTATTGATAAAGAGGGTTATCCAAGGGTCTACTAATCAAACTCAATTAGCGTTGTTGAGGTGACCGCTCAAGAAAACCAAACTTTAATCAGTAGATAAACCATAATGATTAATTAAGTAATAAAGATAAAAATTGTCGAGTTAAATTTATTATAACTCTATAACAAATGTGTATAGCATGCAAGTATGTGTAGAGGTCGAACACAAGGAGCAAACGGTAGAACGAGGCAAAAATAATGCTTAAAAATTTATCTTTTATCTCTTGTCCATTTTATTGATTTTGTGGGGTTTTGATTTTATATTTTTTATTTTATTTTTGTTTTATATTTTTATATTTTCCAATTTTTATATTTCTTTTTCATTTAAATACATAAGATATATATATATGCATGTGTATACATACAATATAAGGTTTACATAGATACTATATATATACAAATATGTAAAAGTAGTCAAAATACAGTAAATACAATATTTTGTGCTTTTTATATTTTTCTATTTTTTTGTTATTTTCTGGAACGTTTGCTAATTTTTATTAATTTTAAAGTCACAAATACCCCAAATAAGGGATTAATTAATACTCTAAAAATGATTTGGATTTTTAAATTATTAAATAAATCCCAAAATTATCCAAATCAATTTTAACATATAAATATTTATATAAATAAAATTATAAAACATAAAAAAAATATTTTTTTTATTTTTAAATGATTTTTAAGATTTTTATGAAAGTGTTTAGAGTTTTTTAAGGTTTTTTTTCCATTTTTAGAGATTTTTGGTCTATAATTAAAATATGCTGAAATATACCATATATAATTTTTTTTGGGAATTTTTAAAGATGTTCATATATTTTTTGGTATTTTATAGGTTAAATAAGGATCAAATCAGCTCTATTTCTTTTTTATTAAATGAAAAAAATGAAAAAATGCTAACAAAAATCACAACGTAAAAATACATGGCATGAAGCATTTAATCCTATTTTTACGGATTTTTAGGAGCACATTAGCTATTTATAAAAAATAGACAGTGGCATAAAATTATATATCCTAGCAGGGGCATATTTGCAATGAAAATATAAATCGAGGGTTCATCTGCAAATATGCCTAAGTAAATCAAAATTTATTTAACTTCTATATACTATTTCACAACTATAGAATCTACCAGGGCATACATGCAAAATGCCCAGTCACGTCGGACTACATGTATTGAGCCTGAGAGGGACCCTTGTGTTCGAAATTAGTGCATGGGGTTTGCAACAAAATTCCCATATTATTTATAACTCTACTTTTTATTTCCAAGGCTAAATATATAATACAAAACATGCTGGGTATGAGTGTAATATTTACCCCAATAAGCGTGCCATTCAATGGTAGGGATTCATCAATTAAACATGTGACAAGACACAAATGCACAATGATGCTTCACGCTCGATGGCATGGATTAGATCTTCAGTGGGCGATCGATGGTCAAGGCACGCTGCATCAGACAACATCCAACGGACGGCATCTGTGCGACCTGGAGGTGGCTCTTTATCGAATGGCGAAGGAGCAACCAGGAAGAACATGTCAAGAACTCACCTGGGGTGAGTTTCCATCCGTCCCCCTCAGCTTCTCTGGCCATCTGGAAAGCTTGGAGGTGGTGCAAAAGGGATCTGGGGCTCCTCCGCGTCAGGTGCATCCTTCATAAAGGTCGTCGGATCTCGAATGACGGCGAACGAGCTCAAAAAAATGGAGCTCCAAGTACCTATTCCCTCCACAAGATCGACCCCCCCCACGGGTTCCTTTGGCTCCTGACCCTATAAGCAATGCTTAAGCAAGAAAACGAGGGCCTCGAGGCCTTATTTGGTGGATAGGAATGGAAGATGGAGTGTGGCGGCAAGGTCCGGTGAGGTGGCGGAGTTAGACCTTGTATTCCAAATCCTAGGGGGATCCGGGGAAGCGAAGGTGCTGGGGATGGAGTAGAAGCGACGGGGAAGGCTGTGAAGGTTGAAATCAAGGCGGAGAACATGGTGATACATGGTGGGATGTTCGTCGGAGCAGAGATCCGACGAACTACGAATAGTCGATTTTACGCTAAAAGGATACACTAATGATTAAGATAAAGACAGAATTAAAATCATGTATAAAAATATAACTAAAATAAGGAAATTGCGCAGCTCGTACCAGACTTGGTCCAAGGAGAAGGACGTCGCCGAAAGCTACACCGTGGGTGCACCTCCTTTATCCACGAGCAGCTGTGGAGCTCAGGGGACCTCCCCTTGTCATGGGGATGCGCGCTGCGATGAGCCCATGAGATTTAGTACTTAGGAAAATGACTAAAAAATGGAGGATCGGAGGTCCGCTATTTATGAACATGTATAAAACCCTTATTTGAAAGGGTAAATGCGATGAATCGAAAGTATATGCAGCGGATAAAAGGCATGGGCTTGGATCATGATTGATCTGGGAGTAAATTTCGTGAAGGGATCGATGACATTTGAGCGAGGAGTCAAATGGAAAAAAATGCACGAAATTGCGGGAGAAGACAGCTGCTAGAATTCAAGTCGCCTGGAGGTTGAGTTGACTGGAGGTCAACTCTAGACGTGATGTGATTGGTCCACATTGGTCTAGTAGAAGACAAGACTGCAATTTTATTTTAAAATAAATAATTAAAATTAGTACTTTATTTTATTAATTTTTGTGTATAAAATAAAAATTGTTTATTATTTTATCTAGTATTTTATTATGATTTTTATTTATTTTTTGATGTTATTTATTAGTAGTTAATTTTTAATGGTGTATTTATAGTTATATTTACTTATATTTTAGCTTTTTTTATTTTGGATATTTTATTTTGTTATTTTATTGTTTTATTTTATATATTTATAACTTATTTTTGTGTCTATAAATATATTTTTTATATTTTTAAGATATATTTTGTACACTTAAATAAATATATATTAATAATATATAGGTATACTTATAGGTATTTTATCTATGTATTATATACATTATTTCATTTTAATGTATTTTATTGGGATTTATTTTGGGTTTATATTTTTAATGGAATATAGATGATATTTATAATAGTATAAAAATATAAAGAATAAATAATGTAAGAATAAGGTTCCTTTTTATTTAAATATATGTAATATTATAGTAATTTTTTCTATATATTGGTATAGACTTATTTTATTTTACATTTTCTTTGTGATTTTATTTTTGATTTAATACACATATATGTTATGAATAATAATTACAAAATTAAAAAATCTAAATCAGTACAAATAATGAGGGATGAATAAATTGAATATTTTAATCGGGTATAATATACAATGAGGGTCCAAAACCAAACTTTCACTCTGTAACTCCAAAAAATATAAAACCACCTCAATTAAATAGCTCGTGAAAAGTCATATACAATTAGAGGTAATATTGATATATTTTGAGTTTTTATTTGAAAATTTTGGGTCTGTGAAGTTGAGATTTTGGCTTTTTATTTTGTGTATAAAAAGTACTTGTACAGTATTTTTGTACAAACTCAATTTTGTATTTTTATTTACGTTATTATCTACAACTTTCATGTACAATTCTTTATTTGATGAATAAATAACAAAGAATAAAATAGGTATCAAATATTAATAAATAATAAAAGAATCGAATTTTTGTTGTATTCTTGGCCCTTATCTCCCCCTACTTTATTCCTTGTCAACCAACTCAATTCTTGACTTGGTCTCAGGGTTTAGGGTCATCAAATATCTTTGATATTTAATCCTTTTCTTTTCTTCTCTTTATTCTATAATTTTAGCACTAAAAACCATATTATATACATAATAAATGCAATATACATGAATGTTATTTTGTACAAATTGATGCTATTTACGTGCATTAGCTAGGGTTTTAACGCCAAAAGGATAGAATAAATGTGATGAAATAGAGATTCATCACCCCCCTATACTTGCCTTTGCTTGTTCCTAGCAAACACTTTTGTAATAAGTATAAAAAGAATTAAAGATGAAAAGAAAAAGAAAGAATAAATAGAATTGATTTTAATTATTAAACTTGTCTTTACAAAATCAAAGTTTGGAGCTCAGGTTAGACCTTGATGTGAGAATGTGTGTGAAACATGGTCGAGAACCAAATTTAAAAAAAACAGCCTTCGAGAGTCACAGAACTCGGTTCAAACCACCTCAATAGCCATGTCAGAACTAGCCTACATCATATGAAAACCCTTATGACTATGAAGTTGACTTGTACAGTGTAAGTGGTAGTGGCTCTTCCCAACTGAAATGACAAAAGGACTGACTTCTCCAGAATGACCACACAATGATTCCCCAATCTAGCACTCTGTCCTCGAGGAGCGGGGCATTCCCTTCTAAGTTCAAGTGACATCCAACTCAAGAGGAGGAGGTAGAGAAAAGAATGGAAGGTAGCCATTGTAGCTACCTATCCTGGGATGCATGACCAGTGTAGTCAAGTCATCCAGTTGCAGGCTTGCATGGTATAACTTTGATGCTCAAGCTTGCTTATTTTCTATACAACATATATACATACTACAACAGGAATTTTATTTCCGATCAGGCATGACCACTTTTTTGGAGTTTTTTTAAACATAATATTTACAGCAGCATTTACATAAGGAGTTTTTCCTCTTGAGTCAGAAGACTATCCCTCTTTTGAAGTATTATTGCAACCCACACTCTCATGTCATTTGACTTCATGGCAACTGGACTAGGTTGGGGTGCATTTCCCTCCCTAGACGAGGACGAATATTTCCACTCGTGTGCGTCTCAGACCAGCAAATCTAATCCCCTCACCACTCCAACTGAGTTGAGACAAGTGAAAGGTGCAAGTGTCCAAGTTAGGTTATGACCAACAAGAGTTATGTGTGCGTATCAAAAAGTTCAAGTTAGTCAGTTTAGGTGACTTTAACCCATCCCTTAGTTTCAAAGAATTAAGTCCCAATGGAACTGAAGTACCTCAAACCTAGTTCCCAAAAGGTTCTAGTGCAGTTAGGTGCAGTAAGGTCCAACCAAGCTCCAATCTTCGACTTTATTGGACTAGTTCAATCATCACGCTCAATCTGAAAGAATATGAATGCTTATGCAAATGCTATGTACAGTGATGCAAAGAATGATGCAATTTTTGAAAATAAAAAGAATTTTTGCAAATAAAAAGATATTTGGCACAAGAATAAAATATGTACAACTACTTACAAGGGTGTGCTTACAAGGGTTAAGAATATAAAGAATTTACATGTTCACAAAAAATGATTTTATTTTGGTTTTTATGTACAATTGGTAAAGAATTTTATTTTTCTTTATATATATATTATTCTTATCAATGATACATTTATTCCTTAAATTTATTTGCAAATAATTTTTGAAAACTATAGTACAAAATAATTTTTGTAAATATTTACAAACATTTGAAAGCCATTTTGCAGTGATTTTTCAAACAGTATACATAGATTTTTCCAAATATTTTTACAACCATTTTCAAAATCATTTGAAAATAGATTTTTAAAACTTTTATTTCACACAAAGAAAAGATTTTTTTGTAAATCAAAATGTTTTACAAAGGTTGAAAACATTTTACAAAAGGTCTTCCAAATGGGTCAAACCATTTTTCAAATCATTTTGCAAAAATATTTTTAACATGATTTATTAATCAGTATATTCAAAAACAATTTAAAGAACAACAATACATTTTGTTATTAAATGAACTAATAAATTGTATACGTATAGTATATTTAGCCATATTTATTATTAATACGAAAATACTAGTTACGACTAAAGTATATATAGAGTATATACGACCCCCTATACTTAGCATGAGCTATGTCCTCATAGATCGAAAAGAAAAAAGAGAAGACATAGATCGTACTCAGTATAGAAAAGCCTATACTACACCGACTTAATAAATAAAGGAATAAATGAATAAGAAGTTGACTATCCTCCCTATACTTAGGATCAAATAGTCCTAAGTATAGAAGATTATAACAAGGCATGGAGGGTCAAGGGTGGAAATAAACATATCATAGCTCGGGCTGTCTCCCCCTATACCTAGGGTAAGATATCCACAAGTATAGTACAGCAAATCAACAAGAGAGGAGACAATAGAGGGGATCAAACAATGAAAGAACTCGAGGTGTGCGCCCCTATACTTAAGACAAAATGCGTCCTAAGTACAGAAAACTAACAAAAAGGGGTGACACCTTTTTGTAGAAAAGGAAAAATGAAAACGAAAAGAAGAAATGAAGAAAAGATAAATAAAGATAGATGAAAATATCACAAAGAATGTACGCTTCACTCCCCCTATACTTAGGGTGAAAGATGAAGGATACGGGAGGATCCTTAAGCGCATCACGGAACCATGATGATCGTATCATATACGATCAAGAGCGACTAGTCATACTAGTTGCTCGGTGTAGCAGAATTTTAAAAAATTAAAGAGCATAAGATGAAATCACAGGATCCGAGAACATTTCTTGGATCATTTCATCAACCACAAAGTATTAGAAAAATCTCTTGAAGCGTGGTTGCGATCAATTGACCTCTAAAGAAAGATCCTCTTCACTCAAGTCCAATCCATGAAGATGGCACTTACGGGTGCGATGATGAGACGCGAGCTTCCCACAATCCAAGATGAAGTTCCTAGCCTTTAATCTCCTGATTTCGTCCAACGAAATCTGACGTCTTCCACTTGTGAGAGAAGCATCAAGGAAGACGGAGATCCGACAACGCGAAGGCGTAGCGACGATTGTAGTTCTCTCAAGAACTCAGAGTGGGCGTGCACTCTAGGGAGAGAAAGATGGGGCATGAGAATGAGAGAAGGAGAGAGAGCACTTCATGCGTGTGTTGAAGGGCTAGGGTTGCCCCTTCTTATATAGTGGTTTGGGAGTCCATGGATCACAATCCATGGACACACAAAATCAACAGTTAGGATGATTTGTGTTTTTAATCAATGGCCATGATCATTGTTGTTTAATAAAACACAACTATTAATTTATATCAAATTAAATATATGTTGCATTATCATCAACATAATTTAACTCAATAAAATTAATCAACAAAATATAATAAAGAGCATAATAAACTCCTCCTTAAAAGGGGGGGCCTCACCCTTGAACAATTAAAGGGTGGCGTCTCCTTTTTTATTTGGTGATTTTTATCTCCTTTATGTTATCTCATTCTCTCTTAATTATTTGCAGCAACATTTATAGCAAATATATTCACTAAATTAATTCCAAATTAATTAGCGAATATTTCAATCATGCCATTGAAAAAATATGAATCACATTCACAATCCAAACAAAAAATATAAATTATATTTCCAATTAATTGCATAATATGAATCCAATTCACATTAATAACCAACCAGTAAATATTATTTACAAATGTGCTCTCTCCAATATATTTTAAATCATATTTATAATATACATTGATATTATGGATACCATGGAAAGTACTATCCATATTCTGCATTTCCTTTATAATTAAATCTCATTTAATTATCTTGGTCAATCATTCTCATAATATTAATCTCATTCATATCATTCTTGATAATTAAATATCATTTAATCATCAATAGCATGTTGCTTGGATACATAATTCATCAAAGGAATTATTCGTGAACTCCTTCAAGAATAGTGTGCTTTCTCCGTAGATACTTGGAGATAAGGACATGGCGATTGTATTGTTCTTTGTATAGTGACTTGGACATTGAGATCATATCTCAAATCCAGATCTTACGGACCTTCCATAGATGTTTAATTAAATCAAGTCCGTAAATTAATCTTCTCATTGCATCTGAATCTCATTCAGATCAATGTCCGACACTTGGACTAAGATCAAGTTACTGCTCCACTGAGAGGAGTCACTAAAATCTAGACCTGTTTCATCATTCATTCAGAATGGAAGCATCATGGTTATACAATCATTTATGATCACATCACCCTCAGGTATTCCCAATACCTGTACATCCTGCATACAGGAAGACCTTCTAATAAACCCGAAGTAAAATATCTCTTTTTGGACTATCACCTTCAGGGTTTTATCATTAAGATTCTCATTTGATGATTGGGAATTGGTACCCATCATATGCTTTCCAAAAACATATATCATACCTCGAAATTCTGTCAAGCTTCCTAAGCGAGAAGACCATGCATGGAATTTATCCATCCTAATACCTCATGAGTGAGCTCATGTCTTCCGGTTCAAAGTGAACATGTATGATCCCTGTAAGAGATCGTATTACTCATATGCCCTTATATGCACACCAGCTCACCGGTGTATAGACCTTGGTTAGGTCATCAACCTATTGGTCTGTCAAATGTACATACTCAGACATAAAGCAATGCATCTGTCTCCGATCAGAGGATGCGTGCCTATATCGTGACAGCATTAGACTTAGGACTCTGGTTATCTCGATCTCGTTAAGTCAACTCTTTGACCTAGCTAATCTGACACCTCTGAATCTCTATTCCTATGTAGATGACCTGCATCAAGATGTCGGTCAGATATCATCCTATATGAGAAAGGATTTCCATTTCCTACTCAGGCTAGAGATCATCTCTTAACAATCTTTTGACGGTGTTTGATGAGTCCTCAATCTAACTCCTTAGATATTCATCCAAACACCAGACTCTATGATTCAATAATTGAATCAACATCTGTATGATCATCAAGATGACCATGGTATATAACCCTAATTGTACAAAGGGACCTATTATGCAAATTAGTTATTCTTCATTTCAGATCAGGGAATGATATTCACAATAACATTTATTGCATAATGGCTCGTCGTGGGCTCGCATGTCCAACAAACTCCCACTAGCCCTAAAGAGCCATTAACGGGCTAATCTTTAAACTCATACTCCTGTTACAATCATAGGATATTTAGAAAAATAACTAGGTAAGCTGATCAGTCACTCTGTTCCCAAGAGACTAGGCCAAGTCCTTTTACGGCACTCGCATATCCCGTAGTAACAGAGCTCGCATCCAATGCGAATGTTGCATCTTATGCAACCGATACTCAATTTTATCAATTATAGTGTCCTTGACACTATAGCTTAACAATCCTTATCAGAATACCCTTATTCGTGGAGATCTCTATCTCCTAAGGTATCCACAGTTAAGACCTTTTAGATCACTATCTATAAAGTCTTATGTTTCCGAAGATACGACTTTTGAGATCACTATCTCAAAAATCATTTCATCTTTGAAGATATTGTTATCACTGCAATCAAGTGTTTTATCTCCTTAGTAGGATTAGTAACATTTACTACTCCCACTGCATGGCAGATATCTAACTTTCGTACACATCTAGCATACACTCGGCTTCTCGTAACTAATGCACAAGGGAAGTAGTTCTAGCATCTACTTACTCAACTCTTTGAGGTGCTATCCCTTTAGATTGGTCGGTACCATATCTTAAGGGAAGTAAGCCTTTCTTGGAATTTTCCAGAAAATGGAACATGTCCAAGGTGTACTGCCAATGTGACGGTGCCAATACCCTCTTCTCTTTTCTTCTGAACATCTTCAGAACTAATATCTAAGAGTTATCCTTGAGATCATATCTCAAGGTATGGAATAGGCAGTACATATAACACTTATTATTATTATTATCCTTTTATCATTCCAAATGATTAGGATATCATCTACATTTAGCAGATGGACACAATGGCACTCCCATTAAGCTTCACATGGTACATCAAGATTCTATCTGAAATCATAACATTTATAATTTCATCAAATCTTATGTTCCAACTACAAGAAGCTTATTCGAGTCCATAGATGGAGTTTCTTTAGCTTGCACACCTTGCTTTCCTTAACCATGAAGCCCTGGGGCTACTTCATATGAATATCCTCGGAGAGATATTCGTGGAGGAATGCAATCTTGACTTCCATGTTGAAGATGTCAAAGTCAAGTTGTGTAGCTATAGTTATCAATATACTGATGGGTTTAAGCAAGGTCATTCAAGAGCAAGTCTCATCGCAAGCGATGTCTTCTATTTAGTGTGTAGCTCATGTCTACGAGCCGTGCTTTGAAGGTCTCTACCTTCTCATCAGGTTTCCTCTTTCTCTTGAAGATCCATTTACACCGTAACGGGTCTTACCCATATTGGTGGATCCTCGAGGGTCCATATACAATACTTGTATATGAAGTCTACTATAGACTTTATTGCTAACATCCATCTTTCCATGACATGATCTTCAGAAGCTTCATCACATGAAGTTCGATCATTGTCAGATTTCTCTGACACATGGAATTCATCCTCAAACTCATTTGAAGAGGTATTAGTGGTTCATATTTAATTGTCCTTTTAGTTTCCGATTTTAGGAGTCTCATTATCTTCTCAAGATTAAATGAGTTCCTTCACTTCATTTTCATCTTGATTATGAAGAGAGTCATCCTCTAAGAATCATATCCTTAGAGATGAGAACTTTTAAGAATCTCAAGGTCATAAAGTAGGTATCCAAAACCATCCTTTATTTTCCTATAGAAGTAGCATTCTCTGGTGCTAGATTCCAGCTTACTAGCATGGAACCTTATAAGGATATATAATGTAGTCTCTACCATATATATATATATATATATATTTCTGGAAACTAAGAGATATTTATGCTAAGATTAATCATTGATAAAATCATGTCACACATGATCAATTGTAACTCCCTATAACTCTATTGAGTTTAGGTGCATTAGGAGGATTGAGATAGGAATGGCATTCATATCTCCATAAGGTATTCCTTTGAATTCATCTAATAGGTACAAGCTACCTAGATTAGATCAAATTCATTTCATCTTCCTTTCAAACTTTGGTTCTAAACAAAAATTATGAAATCTTTGAACATTTCAAAGCTTTCTTAGGTGAAGGGAAGAAATCTTATATCACAATTAATCATCAAATGATATCACATATCATCTATGTTTATTACGATACAGATGTTCTACATACATCAATATGTATGAGATCTTGAATACCTTGACATCTTACACCATTCCCGGAGAAAGGTGCATTGGACATTTTTTACTTTGAATACAATATTCAAAAGTATGTAAGATTTGAGATTTTAGACATTCTAAAGTTCCTCTCTTACTAGTCTATTGATCTCATCAGTAGACTAATGTCCAAGGTCTGATGCCAGATCATTGTCAAATGATCTTTATCCTCCTATTGATCTTATAAGGTTTAATTTTCAGTATTTAGAAATTTTAATGAACCATTCATTAATTTTCTAATCTAGTAAAGTCCTCCATATATCAAAATACTATCTGAAATATATCCATCATAACTCTTTATGATAGGTCTATTCCAGTATTTATGCTTATTTCCAACATTTAGAAATAAACAATGAGTGTATTCTAATATCTAGGTCATAGAGACATTCTCTAAGACTAAGGGCTCTCCCACTAAAAAAAATGAAGTCTATTTATCCAATAGAGGTTGTTGCAATCATTGCATCAATTTCCATGGATGATTATTAAACCTTAAGATCAAATTTTAGTCTTCCAATACATATGCAACCAATTGCAAGTGTTATTAGAAGAATGAGATACAATTATTAGACTTTGATCTTAACAAATAAGAAAGTCAAATTCAATGATTAGATGTAGATGTAAATTATTTCGATGCACTATCCAAGTCCTTCTCTAAGCATTCTAGATAGACTTGATAGTCATACTATCAATACATCGGCTCATTACAGTATTGGCATTCATCCAACTATTTGGATGTCATATGTGTGTGGAAACCATAAACGTATAGGCAACTCTTTGACTTTTCTTCTAACTTGGGTCCAACCCATGCTTCCGCTGCACTCCTCTCATCTCTAAACAACCATTGCTTAAGACAAAGGATCTCTTATGTTGAATTCAAAAGATTTCAATATAAGAGTATTTCGACATATATACTTCATTTAATTCATACAATATGAACATTATGAAGCTTCATGAATGACTAGAGTATAGATAGTAGGATGATGACACTCATCATATTTACGTACATCTTAACTCTTAAAGATTTAGGTTCAGGTAGGTATTCAAACATTTTGAATACATTATTTCTTATAGATCTACCCTGATGTAGTGAACCATGTCATTCATGATTAAATGTCAAGAGCACATATGCATGCCAGAACATCTTCTTACATTTTATAAGGATTAATTGACAATCACGATCATCATAGACATGTCACTTCCAAAGTACATTCGATGAGAGATCAAGATTATAGAGACATACAAACCCTAGGGTTGTAGTCCTATTATCTATTTAATGGTAATTCCTCATTATTATGAGGAAACTTGCACATTGCAACCACATACATTATGTGTCCAACTGCAAGTATAATATCTTGATCATGGATCCAATCCATGATATTTTATTAGTTATTATTGAGTATAGTATTGAGTGAGTTTAATGAGGATTATCTGAAATAAGAAATTTGCATAAATATATATAAATATATATATATATATAAATATTTTACTTTGATTTAGGAATTTTTTATATCAAAGTTGTCTTGCGTTGTCAACATTGAAAGTTCATTCCCATAATCACTTTCAATGTAAGAGTTATACTTACCATTATATTTCAAGCAAGATCTGGGATCTCCTTTCTTATCTTTGTCATATCCCAATAATATGAGAACCTATAACTCGGATAAAAAGAAGCGGGAACACATTCCGCCTTTTCCAATTCGGTCTTTAACACCCGGGCCCACCACCCCTAAGGTGATGTTGACCCGTTGTCAATTGAACCAACCGTCAACAGGAATACAACTTGCTATGCGCAATCCAATATCACCCCAATAATATGAGGACCCGATATTGGGGTCACTACGCATACGTCCTTACACTTTCGAGAAGAGAAGAGCATGATCCAAATTGATCGTATGCAGGAGCTGTCACTTCGGATAGGCATCTCCTACATACAATATCTGGCGACAGAACTCTTCGCCTTGACGGGAGACCATGGACGTCACTTATGTGATCCTCCACCTCATATTCAAAATTTAATTTATTATTTTGAATCATGTTCGTGCAATTAATTCTTGCAAGGGAAATACACATCTATTCATAATAAAGTGTTTCAATTAGATGTAATTAAACTAATCTCATTAAATCAATTATCAATCTAATTCAATCATCAAACTTGATTGTTACTTGAATTAGTAATATTATCTCAAAGTATGTATTATTAGAATATTAATAATTAGAAAATACATCATGATCTCTCAGGCATCATTCATTCCCTACCCGTTGTCATGGCCAGTACTGGTGGGAGTGGGACAGACCACACATGGTGGAACCTGCTGTCCCAATGCTCCCCGACTAGACACCATATCCGCCTCGGGAAAAAACAATGTTGAGTCAATCACTTTGTACTTGAGATGATCATCGATTTTTCAATCGAAATTATACCATATAGTAATAATGAAAACCATTTTGATTATAAGGAAATGTACTAGATAAATTCGCAAAACCTAACAAGTTTGATGAAAGTGTATCAAGTAACCAATTGGTGATCTAGATCTAATCTAATCATTCATTGGTTGAGGCATTGTCATTTAAGGGAATAATTATTGTTCTAATATTTTCCAAATATTATCTACAATTATTCCAGGAAATTAACTATTAATTTCACAAATTTCTTAAATGACAATCACGAGTTGTCTAGATAAACATGTAATTTCCAGCAATCACCCTCACCAACTAAAATTAGCATATTTCATTCATTTTAAATCTAAATTAAGCAAAATCAATTTTCAGAGATTGGTAACTTGATTTAAAATAGAAATCATGTGATAAACAACATTTCCATGCGTTTTAACACCGTAATTAACATCTTATTTACGTCTCTAATCGCCATCCCTGAAACAGTGGACTTATGGTCAATAAAATGATCATATCTTAAGCAAACGTAATCCAAATTATGCAAACTCAAATTCAACATTTTCCTTATTTAATGGAAAACATTATCTAAGTGATAAATTGATGTTTAAACATTTCAAACAGGGTTTAAAAATTATCACAAGATGGGGCTGCGAAAATTGAAATGCTAAAATCTTCACAAACCCAAACGAGCCCAAATTTACATAGGTTCATGGTTCATATCAAAGACCTCCACAAACCTGGCTCTGATACCACTTGAAGGATACATAGGATCATTAAGCGCATCACGGAAGCGTGATGATCGTATTGAATACGATCTAGAGCGACTAGTCATACTAGTTGCTCAATGAAGCGGAGTTTTAAAAAATTAAAAAACAAAAGATGAAACCACATGATCCGAGAACATTTCTTGGATCATTTCATCTAACCACAAAGTATTAGAAATACCTCTTGAAGCATGGTTGCGATCAATTGATCTCTAAAGCAAGAGATCCTTCTGACGCAAGTCCGATCCACGAAGATTGCAGTTGCAGGTGCGATGATGAGATGCAAAGTTCCTGTAATCTAAGATGAAGATCCAAGCCTTTAATCTCCTGATTTTGTCCAACGAAATCCGACGTCTTCTACTTGTGCGAGAAGCACCAAGGAAGACGGAGATCTGACAGCGCGACGGCGTAGCGACGACTGTAGTTCTCTCTAAACTCAGTGTGGGCGTGCACTCTAGGGAGAGAAAGATGGGGCGTGAGAATGAGAGAAGAAGAGAGAGCACTTCATGCATGTGTTGAAGGGATAGGGTTGCCCCTTCTTATATAGTGGTTTGGGATTCCATGGATCATAATCCATGGACACACAAAATCAACGGTTAGGATGATTTGTGTTTTTAATCAATGGCCATGATCATTGTTGTTTAATAAAACAACAACTATTCATTTGTATCAAATTAAATATATGGTGCATTATCATCAACATAATTTAACTCAATAAAATTAATCAACAAAAGATAATAAACATGATAATAAACTCCTCCTAAAAAAGGGGGGCGTCACCCTTGAACAATTCAAGGGTGACGTCTCCTTTTTTATTTGGTGATTTTATCTCCTTTATGTTATCTCATTATCTCTTAATTATTTGCAACAACATTTATTGCGAATATTTTCACTAAATTAATTCCAAAATAATTAGCGAATATTTTAATCATGCCATTAAAAAAATGTGAATCACATTCACAACCCATACAAAAAATGTAAATTATATTTCCAATTAATTGCTTAATGTGAATCCAATTCACATTAATAATTAACTAGTAAATATTATTTACAAATGTGCTCTCTCCAATATATTATAAATCATATTTATAATATACATTGATATTATGGATAGCATGGATAGTACTGTCCATATTCTGCATTTCTTTGATAATTAAATCTCATTTAATTATCTTGGACAATCATTCTCATAATATGAATCTCATTCATATCATTCTTGATAATTAAATCTCCATTAATCATCAATATCATGTTGCTTGGATACATAATTCATCAAAGGAGTTATTCTTGAACTCCTTCAAGAATAGTGTGCTTTCTTTGCAAATAGTTGGAGATAAGGACATGGCGATTGTATTGTTCTTTGCATAGTGACTTGGACATTGAGATCATATCTCAAATCCAGATCTTACGGACCTCCCATAGATGCTTGATTAAATCAAGTCTGTAAACTTAATCTTCTCATTGCATCTGAATCTCAATCAGATCAATGTCCGACACTTGGACTAAGATCAAGTTACTTCTCCACTGAGAGGAGTCACTAAAATCCTGACATGTTTCATCACTCCCTCGGAATGGAAGCATCTTGGTTTTACAATCGTTTATGATAACATCACCCTCAGGTATTCCCAATATCTGTACATCCTGCATACTGGAAGACCTTCTAATAAATCTGAAGTTGAAGATCTCTTTTTGGACTGTCACCTTTAGGGTTTTATCATTAAGATTCTCATTTGATCATTGGGATTTGGTATCGATCATATGCTTTCCAAAAACATATATCATACCTCTAAATTCTGTCAAGCTTCATAAGCGAGACGACGATGCATGGAATTTATCGATCCAAATACCTCATGAGTGAGCTCATGTCTTCCGGTTCATAAGTGAACCTGTATGATCCCTTTAAGAGATCGTATTACTCATATGCCCTTATATGCACACCAGCTCGCCAATGTATAGACCTTGATTAGGTCATCAACCTATTGTTCTACCAAATGTACATACTCAAACATACAGCAATACATCTGTCTACAGTCAGAGGATGCGTGCCTATATCGTGATAGCATTAGACATAGGACTTTGGTTATCTCGATCTCGTTTTCAACTCTTTGACCTAGCTAATCGGACACCTCTGAATCTCTATTCCTATGCAGAGGACCTGCATCAAGTGGTCGGTCAGATATCAGCCTATATGAGAAAGATTGCCATCTCCTACTCAGGCTGGAGATCATCTCTTAACAATCATTTGACAGCGTTTTGGGAGTCCTCAATCTAACTCCTTAGATATTCATCCAAACACCAGCCTTTATGATTCAATAACTGAATCAACAGCTGTTTGATCATTAAGATAGCCACGGTACATAACCCTAATTGTACAGAGGGACCTATAATGCACAATAGTTATTCTCCAATTCAGATCAGAGACTGATATTCCAAGTCTTGAACTTCTCTCATGGTTCGGGTCAACCTGTATCTATTATGTATACAGTCTTACTTTTTTCTTCTTTTCTTTATTTTTCCTTTCTTTCTTTTTTTATTTATTTTAGGTTAAAATAATATACAAATATATAATAATATACAAATATACAATATTTACACACATATGCAAGTTAGTAAGAATATGGAGTTAGTGTTATATACAGGTGTTTTATAAGGGATTATAAGCTAAAATAAATGAATAAAGATGACGAATCGTAGATTCATCAATAGTGAACTTTCTGGTTACACAGAAGAGTCCACATGGTTGGCCAAAGGATCGAGTCGACAATCTAGTTTTTGAGGCACGATACTACCATTGGGAGGATCCGATTCTTTTTCATGGGGGACCGGATTGTATCTACATGTGATGTATTGTTCAGGAGGAATATAATAGTGTCCTCACTTGGTGCCATTACTTAGAGGCAGGGGGACATCATTCATGGAAGAGGACATCGCAGAAGATACTTCAGAGCGAATTTTGGTGACCGACTTTTACTCGAAATGCATGCACATTCGTGAAAAGATACGTGGATTGTCAAAGAGAAGTAGGGACAGTCAATGCTAGAGATGCGATGCCTATGCGACCTGTTATCATTTGTGAGATCATTGATGCATGGGGCATAGATTTTATGGGACCGTTCCCTTCGAGCAGTGACTTTGAGTACATTCTTCTCATTGTGGATTATGTTAGCAGACGGGTGGAGGCTATACATGAACTAACGATTGGTAGCATGACAATGTGCATGTTGCTAAGGGAACATATTATTTCACAGTTCGGTATTCCATGCATTCTTATTTCAAATGAGGGTAGCCACTTCATTAATAAGGTTGTGAAAAAGCTAGTGAAGAACTATGGCATTGATCATAGAGTTGCTTCTCCTTACCACCCATAGACGAACGACATGGCTGAAGTTTCAAATAGGAAGGTCGAATCCATTCTTCAGAAATTAGTATGACCAGATATGAAGAACATGTCACTGCTTCTAGATCAGGTTCTTTGGGCATATTGTATTGCATATAAGACTCTCTTAGGTACTTCACCCTTCAGACTAGTTTATGAGAAGCCATGCCATTTGCCTGTAGAGATCATACACAAATCTGAATGTGCCATCAGAGAGATTTCATTAGATATGTAGAAGACATGAACCATGAGGAAGATAGATCTGAATGAGCTAGTAGAGATTCGAAATCAGGCATACGGGAACACCCTCATTTATTAGGACCAAGTGAAGAGATGGCATGATAGATACATTCGACACAAGATCTTTGTCCCTGGTCAGAAAGTTTGGTTGTTCAATGCACTATTGAGAATTTTTCCTAGCAAATTAAAAAGCAAGTGGGAAGGACCGTTTATAATCAGAATGGTGCATGACAATGGAAGCCTTGCTATATCAAATGTGTCACATGGTGCATAGACATTGGTGGTGAATGCGAAGATGTTGAAGCACTTCGTGGAGACTACTGATCATCTGTCCCGAGTTGATGTGATCTACTTTGTACAGGATGCATGACTACTCCTCCACATCATTTCATCCTGTACAGAAACCTGTGAGCCTTTCAGTTTTTTTTAGTATATCACCACTTGTATACTCTTCGTAATCCACAATAGTCCCCATTTTTGCTAGTCTTATATGCTTACGATACCGGATCTTAAGTATAGGGGGAACCGATTTCCTGTTGATTTGCGCTTTTCGATTTTGTTCTTTTTTATTTTACTTTACTTTTTTACACTAATCATTAGTCCCTAATTTTTGACCTTATTGTTTTCTATACTTAGGATTTCTTATCTTAAGTATAGGGGGGACCAAGTGACTTCGTTGATTTCATTTTCCTTTCTGTCTTTTGTTCCATTGTTTGTATATTCCTTTTCCTCAGTCACCTCATTTCTGTCTTCCACTATACTTATGATGACCTGATCGTAAGTAAAGGGGGGTCGACTGACTTTTATTCTTTTATTCTTTTTACCCACTTTTACTTAGCACGAGCTATGTCCTCATTTTTCTCTTTTGACGCTGTGAGGACATAACACAAACTAAGTATAGGGGGGTGCGTATATATTATATATAGACTTGCATCCATAACTCGTACTTTTGTGCATTTTCTATATCTATAAAACCCGTAAAAAGTGGGTAAGGGTTAATTTAAAATCCATTTATGTATTTATTTATTATTTATAAAATCCTTATAAATAAGTAAAATATGTGTAAATCCTTATTTAAAATTCTTAATTTAAAATATGTATTTAAAATATGTATTTAATAAGTATAATAGTTATTTAAATACCTATTTATTAAAATATGTGTAAAAATCATTTAATCTTTGTAAAATTCTTTGTACATAAAATTTGCAAAAGTAATATTTAAATAAAATATGGGTAATTTTTCTTGTAAAATTCTTGTACATATACTTCTTTATAAAAAATTAAAAAACCCATAAAAATACAAAGTCCTAAAACTCATAAAAATTACAAAATCTTTAAAATCTATAAAATAAGTAAAATTCAGAAAATGTACTTCATAAAAACATGGTTGCATTTGCATTAGCATTTTTTAGAATAAATTTGATTTCTAGAACTAAAGATTGGGAGTAGTCTAAAGGATGGATCTTGATTACGGCATTTAACTTTCATTGTAAGGAGCCTAGTTAGTAACTGGAATTTAGACTCTTCAGGTCATTGACTTAAGTCTTTGGGTTCCATGAGACCATGTTTGGGAATTCCACTTAAACTTGCCTAAGTAGAACACTTGGTGTCATCCATTTAACTCTTAATTAGTGAACCATATTTGGACATACGCACTTTGCACTTAGCTCGACTTGCATGGGGTTGCGAAGGGCAGTTCATTTTAGTGGTGCATTTTCATCATTGTCTAGTGGCACATACGTCTAAAGACAGTAGTTGAGGGGTTGAAATAATGCTTCAGATGAGGAAAGGATCTGCTGGCACAAATTTTCGAAGACCTCAAAACATTGGCGGAAATAAAAGACTATAACTGTCGAGGCACAAAAAGATTGATGCAGTGCAAGTAGCATTACAAAGCTAATCCAAAGAGAAGCCACCGGATACCAAATATGACCACAATGGTCCAAGCTTCCAAAAAGCCTGCACATCTTAGTGGAGGTAATAACATTTATTGCATAATGGCTCATCGTGGGCTTGCACGTCGAACAAAAGATCCCTAAGTATAAGCAATGACAGGAGAGATGAAAGAAAATAGAGAAAGTACAACACGGTGTGTACCCCCTATACTTAGGACAAGGTAAATCCTAAGTATAGACATAAAGATATGGCGCATGACTGGGGGTACACGTAACATACGGGAGAAAAAATGAATGAAATGGTAACACATATATACAAAGGGTATAGATGGGTGAAGTGCAGGATGGTATCTGACAAGTGAATACCGTGCTCTCGTCATCGTCTCCCTGTGAGAACGATGACGCCATTAGAAAGTGAAAAAACGTCCTAATATGTAATCAAGTAGGTGTCAACTACTAAGGAAATAGATAGAATCAAAACGTGGATCCGGTAGTGAAAGCAGAACATCGACTCATAAGCTGATACTATTACACATGAAGGAAGAAGGAATAGTACAAAGTCCTCCAAATCAATCGATGTCTCACAAAGATATAAAACGTGATGAGCAGGAGACTGTCAAGGTAGCATGATATCCGGTGGTCTTAAGTTCAGAAAAATTGCAATAACACGTCGAACACCACTAGACATGGCTAAACCATGCAGGGGTCCTCAAGTTGAGCAGACTCAGATGAGTCAACGATCCAAAGTAAACAGAAGACTCAGCGCCGTGCTCCACCAGAAAGGAGACACAACCATAGAGGAGATCAAGTACACAAATAAAAAAAACTCAACTTCGTGCTCCAACAGAATGGAGACACTAGAAGTGAAGCTGAGTACCTAGAATATGATGTACCCTCCTACAGACAACCCTCGGGAAGTGGTACATACTAGTTAATGAATAATCAGAATAGATCTCACCCTTGCGAGGGTCGTCAAGGAGAGCAGACTCAAAGGAGTCAAATCCATCAGACAGATCACAGAAGCAGTCTTGATAGTTAGCAGATCGGCTACCGTAAAAGCGACTGGTAGATTTAGATAATGTGGCAGCATCCCATAGATAACCCTTGGGGAGCATACTACCAACTCAGTAGTGAATAATCAGAGGCAGAAAGCTCGTCCTTACAAGGATCATCAAGGAGAGCGGAATCAAAGGAGTCCAGAAAAATAGGTCCCATGATCAACAAATCTAATACATACCAAAGGTATTGGGATCTGGAAGATATAACAGATAACTCAGTTCCGTGCTCCGCCAGATCAGAGGCACAGTCGGCAAGGGGAACTGAGCGTAAAGAATATGTTGCATCCTCCCGCAGATAGTCCTTGGGGAGTGATGCAAGCTAAGCAGTGAATAGTTAGAATAGAGATCGTCCTTGTAAGGGTCGTCAAGGAGAGAGGCCTCGAAGGAGCTGGATCCATCAGACGAATCCTCAAAGGCGGTCTCGGTAGGCGTCAGATCGGCTACCATCAGAAGAGATCGACAGATATAAAAAAATGTCAAAGTCTCTCGCAGATAATCCCCGAAGAGTACTATGAACTAGACATGGAATAAGCAGGATAGAATGAAACTCATCCTTGCAAGGAACGTCAAGCAGAGCAGACTCAAAAGGAATCAGTGAATTTGGCCTCGTGCATCGACAGATCGAGCACACACTTAGCTAGAGAGGCCAATCAGACGATGCGGTTTCGGGCCCCAACAAAGTGGAGACAGAGTTAGTGAATGAAATCGATCGTAAAGAATGTGTTGCATCCTCTCGCAGACAATCCTCAGGGAGTGATGCAAGCTAGGTCAATCAAATTATGGGAATGCTGGAATCAAGCCTCATGTCCTCAAAATAGTTAATCAATCGCATAAGTAGAGGGTATAAGACAATTGAGGGACGAAAGATCATCAAGACAATCACAATGCAATCCCTCAAATCTACCAAACAAGTTGAGATGGCTCAAGATGTCAGAAGAAACTCTTCAAAGTGCTAAAGGTGGATCGGATAGTCAAGAGATATATGACGGATCAGTAAGGTAGATGAGTAAAATCACGTGGGTCCCGACATCGTAACTATGAAGCACATATCAAGATAGTCAATCTAACCTTTGAAATAAAGACGAGTGGAACTATAAAAAACAATCAGTCAATCATGGCTCATGAAATCATCATCAAATCAACATGTATAAGTCACATCTTAATCTGGTGTGCAAGATCAAAAATCCTTGTTAAAGAGTCACTCCTATGAGCGTGACATCATTAAAATCCTCAATAATATCAATGCACATATCAAATCTGAATCCAGAGTAGCACACCAATCTCAGCATCCTAGAATCTGCCCGGTTTACTCAAATAATCAATGTAATTAAAAATCTTTGATGCAGGCCTCATCTACTAGCACAACATTCCCAGATGATAGAAATGATGAGACAGAGGGAGACGAGGAGGGCAGGTGAGAAAACAGTCGAACAGAGTCAAAAATTGTGTGTTCTATAGAGGTGGGAACACATCCAAACTTGTGTTTCAAGGAAAGTGCTTCCTTGAACCAGACTAGAGAGAATGTGATATGGGCGAGATGAAAGCCGAAGAGTGGCGAACGTGATGAGGACCCTGACCCAATCACGATTCGGATGCAAATGAGGAATGATATAGACAAAGGAGATAGAAGGACTCAATGACGAAAATATGCACACCTGGGACTGACGATTCGAAGCATGATAAAAACACGAATGGACTCAAAATCACAATCAATACCCAAAGCAAAACTCCTAGTTCACCTATTCAACACAATGAAGACCGAGATGTGGTCTTTTATCTTTTCATTTTTAGAGTTAGGTGATCATCAAAAAGGTGTACACACCGAAGACAGGCTTGGGATTTGGGCACTAATCCTTAGCATGTATGTAGGAATAAAATGAACAAACAAGGAGGGGGTTGCTCTTCCCAAGAGAGTGAATCCATTACATTTTATTTTAAGTCCAATAGAGTTAAAAGTCTCGATTTTATTTAGGTTATAACTTTTTTTATTTTTCAATGTGCGTATTATCGGGGTTTCCAATTCCATTAATTGTCCTATGTGGTCAAAATAAGAGGGAGAAGGTCGGAAAAGCCATGCAAGTCCGAAATCGATGATGCATGCAAAGTCAGAAGACTTACAGTGCCTCCCAGCTCTCTCCATGGGGGATGCATAACAGAATTGAAAACCTATGCTATATGAGATGCAAGCTGATGAAATCACACGTAGATACAGAAATTGCTATTATCGTGAAGAACCACGTGCTAAATATCTAGAGATGAGATCCAAAAGTCTGGTCTTTGAAGTGCATCGGTGTCCGCAACAACAGATCCTGCAAGTGTTGTATAGCACTTCTCTCGGCGTTCGATCTCAAATCCAAATAAATAGCATTTTTTTCTGATTTGACTAAGTCCAGAAGTGAAGCAATAGGTATATGCAAATATATTAGGGCTTTGGACCTTAATCTATTGGGTAAACAATTCCTAAGATAGGGCTCATTCACACAAAATAAATAAAACAAAAAGTGAAAAACAAAGCAAAAGAAAGAGAGGAAAGCACGAAAAAGCTGGCGATGCCTCCAAGGGAACAATCCCTCGGGAACTGGACCTCGTGGAGTCGAAGAGTTTGGAGAGTCCGAATTATTACACTCAATTGTCACTCTCTCTCTCATGAATTTACATAATAATAAATAAATGTGGAATGAAAGTAGACTGGTCTTCAAAATTCTCCTCTGTTGCCCTTGATGCTCTCTCTCCTACCAGCTGAATTAGAAGGCTTGCTCCGCCTTGCTCGGGTTTGTGGGACCTCCTAGGAAAACCTCCTTCACACGGCGGGCCCTAAGTAAATCAACATTCATTTAACTTTTATATACTATTTCACAATTACAAAATCTGCCATGGCGTACATGCAAAAAAAAAACCCAATCACGTGGGACTATACGTGACTGAGGCTGAAAGGGACCCATGTGCAATTCGAAATAAGTATAGGGGGTTTATAGCAAAATTCCTATTTTATTTATAACTCTACTTTTTATTTACAAGGCTAAATATATAATACAAAAAAGGTAGGGTCTGAGTTTGATATTTACCCCAATAAGCGCACCATCCAACAACGGGGCTTCATCACATAAACATGTGGCACGACACAAATGCACGATGACGCTTCGCGCTTGATGGCATTGATTAAATCTTTAGCAGGCGATCAACGGTCGAGGTGCGCTGCATCGGATGGCATTTGTGTGACCTGGAGGCGGCTCTTGATATAATGGAGATGGAGAAACCAGGAAGAATAGGTCAAGAACTCATCTGGGGCGAGTTTCCATCCATCCCCCTTAGCTTCTCCGGCAATCTGAAAAGCTCAGAGGTGGTGCAAAAGGGAGCTAGGGCTCCTCCGTGTCAGGTGCATCCTTCATAAGGCTCGCCAGAGCTCGAATGACGGTGAATGAGACCTAAAAAGTATGGAGCTCCAGGTACCACTTCCATCTGCAAAATCGACCCCCCCACCAGGTCCTTTGACTCCTGACCCTACAAGCAACACTCAAGTAAGAAAATGGGGGGGGGGGCTCGGGGCCTTATTTGGTGGATAGGAATGGAAGATGGGGTGTGGCGACGAGGTCCGGTGAGGTGGAGGAGTTAGACCTCGTATTCCAGATCCAAGGGGGATCCAGGGAAGCGAAGGTGCGAGGGATGGAGTAGAAGCGACAGTGAGGGCAGTGAAGGTGGAAAGCAAGGTGGAGAACAATCTGATACAAGGTGGGGCGTTCGTCGGATCGGAGCTCCAGCGATCTACGAATCGTTGATTTTACGCTAAAAGGATACACTAAGACTAAGCTAATGACAGAATTACAATGCATGAATAAAAATCTAACTAAAATAAGGAAATTACACAACTCGTAACTGACCTGGGGCAAAGGATCATGACATCGTTGAAGCTACGTCGTGGGTGCACCTCCTTTATCCGCGAGCAACCGTGGAGCTCAGGAGACCTCCCCCTGTCATGGGGATGCGTGCTAGGTCGAGCCTAGGAGCTTTGGGACTTAGGAAAATGACCAAACAATGGAGGATCAGAGGTCCATTATTTATGAACATGTATAGCACCCTTATTTGACTAGGGAAATGCGATGAATCGAAAGTATATACAGGGGATACAAGGCATGGGCATCGATCATGATTGATCTGGGAGTATTTTCTGTGAAGGGATCGATGACATTTGAGCGAGGAGTCGAACATTGCATGAAATCACGGGAGAAGACAACTGGTAGAAGTCAAATCGCTTGGAGGTTGAGTTGACTGGAGGTCAACTTTGGACGTGATCTGATTGGTATGCATCGGTCCCCTAAAAGATAAGACTGCAATTTTCTTTGAAAATAAATAATTAAAAATAGTATTTGATTTTATTAATTTGTGTGTATAAAATAAAAAATGTTTATTATTATATTTAGTATTTTATTATGATTTTTATTTATTTTTTGGTGTTATTTGTTAGTAGTCAATTTTTAATGGTGTATTTAAAGGTATATTTTCCTATATTCTGGCTTTTTTATTTTTATTTTGTATATTTTATTTTATTATTTTATTCTTTTATTTATATATTTATAACTTATTTTTATGTGTATAAATATATTTTTGTTTTATTTTTAGGATATATTTTGTACACTTAAATAAATAGATATGTATAACATATAGGTATACTTATAGGTATTTTATCTATGTATTATATTAATTATTTTATTTTAATGTATATTGTTGTGTTTTATTTTGGGTTTATATTTTTAATAGAATATAGTTGATATTTACAATAGTATAAAAATATAAAGAATAAATAATGAAAGGATAAGTTTCCCTTTTATTTATATACATGCAATATTATAGGTATTTTGTCTATATATTGATAAAGTTTTACTTTATTTTACATTTTCTTTGTGATTTTATATTTTTGTAATACGCACATATGTCATGAATAATAATTACAAAATTATAAAATCTAAATCTGTACAAATAATGAGAGATGAATAAATTGAATATTTTAATCAGGCATAATATACAATGAGGGTCTAAAAACCTAATTTTCACTCCATAACTCCAAAAAATATAAAACCACCTCCATTAAATAGCTCGTGAAAACTCGTATACAATTAGTGTAATTTTGATATATTTTGAGTTTTTATTTGAAAGATATGGGTCTGTGTAGTTGAGATTTTGGCTTTTTATTTTGTGTATAAAATGTACTCTACATTATTTTTGTACAAACTCAATTTTGTATTTTTATTTACGTTATTATCTACAACTTTCATGTACAAAGTTTCTTCATTTGATGAATAAATAATAAAGAATAAAATAGGTACCAAAATTAATAAATAATAAAAACTGGAATTTTTATTGTATTCTTGGCCCTTATCTCCCCCTACTTTATTCCTTGTCGACCAACTCCATTCTTGACTAGGTCTCGGGTTTAGGGTCATAAAATATCTTTGATATTTTATTCTTTTTCTTTTCTTCTCTTTATTCTATAATTTTGGCATTAAAAACCATATTATTTACATAATAAATGCAATAAATGATGAATGATATTTTGTACAAATTGATGCTATTTACATGCATTAGCTAGGGATTTGAAGGCCAAAATGATAGAATGAAATGGAGATTCATCAATTATTTGTCCTGAAAGTAACCTGTATTTTGTTGCTCAAGTGTGATTAATTTATGGGCCTCTTACATAGCATTATACATTGCATCTCATTTTAACTACATAAAGACAAATAAAAAATTAACATACAACATTTCTATGCCAGTTGTCTTCATTATCATTGTGTATTCTATGCACAATTTTTTTGATCTTTTCATTATGAATGATACAAAAATTGTCTATGCAAATGATCGATTTTGTTTTTGATCTCTTCATGAAAGTAGTAGATCTCGTCGAGATGAGCAACCTCTGTGAAGAAAATTTTCGACCCGAGGTTGTTTGTCATTTATTTTCTATTTATCTTTGTATTTATTTTTCAATTTTTCTGGGGCTGACACGTGGTAGCTCCTGGAGTCGCCATGTGTCACCCATTTTGAGCTTTTTATTAATTTGTTTTTATAAAAAATTTAAAAGCCTTGCACGTGCAGCGCACGTGCCTCCTGCGCACGTGCACTGCACGTGCCTGTCCTCCTTCCCACTTGTTGCCACATGGCACGATCTGGGACATCCGATCTCAGCCGATCGGACGGCCCCAGACCTGTCTTCCTCATCTCCCTACTTTCCCAATCGAGAATGGGCGGTGCTGCCTCCTCCGTGGATTCCGTCACCGATCTCGCCGCCGCTCCCTGTGAATCTCCTGCGCCGCCCGCTGCATATATCATTCCCTATCGATCGCGCCGCCACTACGATTCCCATCCTCTTTCGGCCACGTCAAATCGTCGACCCCCTCCTCGCCAATCCCCGTCATCGCCCCCTTCTTCATTTGGCTGACCACCTCCATTCCAATTTAATGGCTTTGCCTCTCCTCCATGATTTCCATCCGTCGACTACAACCATAGAGGAAGTCCATCGCCGGTGGTGATAGCCCGTGCACCCTCTCCTATTCGGCGAGAATCGAAGCCCAACGGGGCTTCGTTGCAGCGTGCATCTCCCTCCTCATGTCTTCTTGCTCCGACCTCGGTCGTTGAGTTAATCGTGCTTTCCCAGGTACTTCCCCCCTCTGCCATTCTCCATGTCCTCCCCTTCGCCCCTTCTCCTTCGTTCGCTCCGCTCGGTATCTAATCATTCCACCACCACAAGATCATCTTCTACCTTGCTCTCCCGCTCATATTGCCTGCCCGCCACAACGTCGCATTGTCGCCAACCACTATAGAAAAGCCTTTTATACGCCTCTCGCATCACTCCATCGACCTTCTTCAACAGCAAGTACAGGAGCTCGACTACAGAGCATATCCCCTAACGACTCCCTCTCAGCCAGGAGGCCCCACCCCGACTATTCCTTCACCACCATCTCCGACGGGAGGCGAAGCCTCCGCATGTGGCCAGCCACCGCTCCCTTGGCCACCTACTTTCGAGTCGTTCACCGCCAGGAGGCTCCGCCCATCTCCATCTTTAGCCGCGGCTCCAGACCAGTCCTCCACAGCTCCTCGCAAAGATTCGTGCCCCTAACGACCCACAGTCGTGTGTCGGCCACGTCGTGCGCCCTCCAGTCGTCGTTTACTGCCATAGTGTGCCGCTCCGTCACACTAGGAGCAGCCGGGGAGCGCTTCCTAGTTCGACACCGCTCACCTTTGTCGGGCGACCGTCTCCTAGACAAAGGCCCATGCGCACGTACGCCCCATGTGCATTGGGGTGGAATTTACAAGGATACCCCTAAAGGATCACCCTATTTCCCGTCAAGCCCCAGCCATCCATAGGTCATGTGTTTTGCACGTGATTGTTGGGAATTTTGTAGAGAAACCCTTCGGAGTTTACGTAATTCCAAAATAGTCCCTCTCTACATTTTTGTTTAATTTGTTTATTACAATTCGACCCCTGTATTCCCCCATGATTTTAACCTCTTTATTGCATCATTTTATTATTTAAAAATTAGCATGATGTTCTTCAACTAATCCTTGACATTATGGCTATTTTTTATATTTTTATGCACTATGGTTAATTGGTAATAATTATTCTTGTGGAAAATTATGTATTTTTCCCATTATGTGCTTGGAAAGTCATATGAAAATACCATTGCTCAAAAAATTACCAAAAAATTAAGGATTGTAGAGTTAGTCGTTTGTAACATCGTGCCCAAAAAGAATTGTATGTGCATGCATATTTTACTCGATAAAAATCATTTTGTGTATTTTATTAATTAATTTTTAAAGGTACTAATTTTAATATTTTAGGATTTACGATTTTTCTTAGATATATTACTTAGTGATAAATCTTAGATAATTTTATTTCCTGGAAATAATCAGATTTAATATTTATTATAATTAATTATTGAAATCCTCCTAGTTTGCATTCATATATTCATTAAATATTTATCTTGCATCCAAATATTCCAAAAAAATTATAGTACACTCATTTCATCATAATTGACATCTCGGCTAAATTTCATAATTTTTGGACATCATTTGATTGATCTTTAATTTTTAGTCCTTAAAACTAGACACATTTGCATTTTGCATCCCAAAATTGTATTAAAAATACCAAAAAAGACCGCATCGAAAATCGTGCTCGAACTTTGATAGACAAATTTCTAGGTTGTTACTTTGCCTCCTTGAATCTGACCTTTGGACTTTCCCAATTAAAATAAACATAAATCACACCGCTTAAAAATTGATTAATTTATTGTGGTTATTTCTTAACCGATTCTGAATTCCCGCCTACAATGAAACGATAAATTAAAGCTTAATTCACATCGATTAACGAATGGTTTTTACAGCTCGTTAGATGACATCCTTGCCGGAGAGGAAACCGGCTTAGATTTTGTCTAAAAAATTTGTGTTCGGTTTTCTACATTCGGGTAGTCTGACGCCGAAATCTTCATTGTAAATTTTCCATTTTTTCATGCATTTATTTTTATTTTATTTGAGCATTTATTTTCTTGTTTTATTTTTTATTAATTTTTTGTCACTCTCTAACACACTCTGTCTTATTTTTCTTGTGAGGTACCAACGTACGTGGAGCGGTTCACTTAAAATCGATCTATCTTCACCGACCACCAATCTGTATTAAAATTAAGATCGAGTCGAGTCGTGAGAGAGCGTAGAATCTAGGATTTATTTTCTACAATTTTAATTTTTTTAATTAATTTCTCATTTCTAGTGGTGTCCATTTGGACTCTCGTGTGTGTAAAAATGACCTCGAACTTTTTCTATGGTGTGTCGTGGCCTGTTTCACTCTCCGATGAGGGTGGGCCCAACTTGAGTGGCTCGTAGGTTAGAACTCCACATACGGCTATTAGATCTTTAAATTTTATTGTTTGTGCTCGTAGAATCTAGGACTACACTGCACTTTAATCGAGACGCACATTAGATCGTTCAACTTAGTCAAAAATATAACTCATTTCTTCCCGGCTAATAGAACTTTCTGCTAGGTGCGGTTTTCATCGGCTTGCATTCATATAGACTAATTTTCCAATTCTCATATTGCATCCCACATGGAGATTGCAAGAAATCATTGTAAGTCTTCTATCTGAGCATACATCATTGTTTCACGTGCATCAGCTTTCCCCAAATTGCTCCCTCCTGTTTCATCACATAATTTTAAAGGAAATTGGGACTAGACGATAGACGTGTATTTGTGTTCATCTAATTTTTCAGTGATTGCCTAATTAAAATTGGGACTGCTAAACAAAGCTGGCTAAATCAACTCATAAAATCCAGAATTTTTGCGGGAGAGCAACCCCGACCTTGTATTAATTTATCTTGCAGAGAGGAGAGAGACACACACTAGGATAGAGCCTAGCCAGGATTTTCATATTGACTTTTGATTCTACAAAAAAACGATTAGCTACTTCTCAGTGAGGATCTGCGAGTATCCAGTAAACGATCTGGATTTCCTTAGAGGAGTGAGTGGTGTAAAGGCCATTGTATAAGGCTTCGTCCTTAAGTAATATGGGTAGCCATTTACAGTCCGTACTTACACCCATACTGGTTGAAAGTGGATGCAACTAGTTGTAAGAATTCGGCCAGTCGGTAGGGAAATATAGGCACATGATAGCTCGCTTAAACGTTTGCAAGATTAGAACTATCACCAATTAAAATTAACAAGATAATTGGTCGAACTCTTGCGGCCTTCATTTATGAGTTGGTGAAACAAGGATCTGTATTGTGTTTGTTTTGTGCATAGAATCAGGATAATCATCAAATGCCGCACATTTGTACCTAAATCATGAATCGTAACCCGTTTTCAAATCATTTGAAATCGAGAATGGAAGATTGTGGTGAATTTGTCAGACTCCACGAACCCTCCACTGACCACCACAAACTTACCAATCTCAAAGGTTCGGAGACACTCTTACTTCGGACCACCTTGGGTTCGGTGACACCTTTCCCATGAATCCTCTTCCTATGACTCCTCCATCTTCCTATAAGTAGGTCAAACACATACTCTCTCTTTATCTCCGATCACATCGAGGAAGAATCTCACCTCGATGATTCTGATTCTAATTCTTTCCATTCTATTGACTCAGATTTCTCACATTCTGAAGGTGAAGAAGAAGAAGAAAAGAATATACCTCCCAAGAAAAGAGATCATGAAGATGAACCCAATGAAGATCCGATGTAGATGATTTTGGCAAGATTGGCTGCATCTGAGTTGCAACAGCTTTATTGAGAGAAAAAATAGAGCAGTTAAATGTTGGGGGAGAACCTCCAATGGAAGCAGCATGCAACCCTGGCCAATATAGAGAAATTATTTGCAGCCACTAGAGCCAGAAATAAATTAGGAACTGAAACCTCATTTATTGAAACAATTTCAACAATTTCATGGTAATGCTGCAGAAGAACCCTATGAATTCTTACGGGACTTGGGGCTTGTACGCTCTAATCTGAGGCATCCCCAGGTTAGCCAAGATTACATTCATCTCACTGCACTTCCTTTCGCCTTAAAAGGAAAGGCAGACTACTGGGTGAAGGATTTAGGAGTGACGGTAACCACCTATGATAGGTTCAAGAACCTATTCTTAAAAAAAAGACTACCCATTGAGTCAGACCAATCAGATTAGGACACGTATCACCAGTTTCTCTCAGATGCCTAGTGAACCACTCTGTAATGCTTGGGACAGATTTGAAGATCTACTACAGAAGTGTCAGTGCCATGATCTGGATGACAACATCTTGGTCCAGTCACTCTATTTTGGCCTCAGCTACGAGACATAGGGATTAGTGAGCGCTGCCTGCGGTGGCAACTATACATTACGAGGTGCTGAAACCGTCTGGAAAGTACTGGAACAAATGGTTGAGATAAGCCACTCACTGATTGCCAGTAGGGTGTATACTGATTCCCTTAACACACTTCAATCCAAAGGAGGAAAGCAAACTGGTATGGAAATAGCTAAGGTTTTGATTCCAACCATGAGCATAATTGTTGATAAGTTAGTAATTGTGGATCAGATTCACAAGAGGATGAATGACATCGACAACAGGATCTCCCAGTTCCCATAGCAAATGGAGGAGTTGACTGAGAAGGTATCCAAGATCGTGGTACCAGCTGCCCCCACAACTGTTATTCCCATTTATCGAGTGCACCATGTCCAGGAGCAGCCAGGATCAGGACAACCACAACAATGGGCTCAGGACCAATCCTATGCGAAACCTTTCCAGCAATCACCCTCACCAGCTGAGATCGTCGAAGAAACACCACCTTCGTTGTTCGAGGTGAACGACATCTGGTACACTCAAGATCCTGCCTGGCAAGGTAATACAAGGGACCGTCAGCCATACCCACGTCCCACCACTTTCTTTAATGCCGCAATTCCACCATCCCCACAACACACTTAGAATACTGCCCCATCCCAACATCAGAAACAGTAGCAGCAACCGTACAATCACCGGAATCAACACCAGCAGGCATCCTAGCAATACTAAGCACCACAATGCCATCCCTCTTAGCAACCATCTCAACCATCCAACACTCAGACAGAACCTGTAGATATCCAATAGAAGGTGCTTGAGGAGATTCGTTATTTTCGAAATGAACTGCAAGATCTACGGATTGATGTTAACCGCTTATCCCGTTGGAGAGATGAACAGACAACCCCTTCTACAACCATTCCCGCACAAGTTTAAACTAACCCTAATAGCTTGAACAAATCTCAATCTTCCCAACAAAATGGCTAGGTATACTAGTCAGACTTTCACATATATGAACATGAGATCCTTTCATTTGACAATATCAATGTTATGTCACTCAGGAGCGGAAGGACCATGGTCGTACCTGACCGGGCAAGGGAAATGGATCAAGAAGATTCGGGAGATCAACCAAAAGATACTTCTAAAAGTGAAGAAGAAGGAACCCAAAATATAGTACCAGTGAAGATCCCAGCACATGAGAAAGGAAAAGAATCCATGGAGTCTACAGAGGACCTTGCACCTCCATTTGTTGCAAATATACCTTTGTGATCTTTTCAGCAACATGATTTTGATTATTATCAGTAGAAGAATAAAGATGATTGTAATAAGAACTCCATTTCTAATGAAGATGCTCTTATTTATGATTCGGGCTCTTTATCTCCTTTCTTAATTGCTTCTGTTCCTTTCCCCCATGCTCTTATGGGAGGAAAATGCAAACCAAAGAAAATCATTCAAGAAGACCCAGAAATGGCACGATTTTTCCAAGAAAACATTACAGTCAAAATATTATTTGATCAATATGTAGCAAACAATCTAGCGCTCCAAAAATACTTGAAAATAAAATGCACTCCCACCCGGACTCGCATGAAGAAACCAAGTCAATTTGTGGAAACTCATATCTTGACAGTGGTGTCTATTGTGTCAAAATCAGCATCTACCAAGAAAAAAAGGGACCTGGGTGCTCACTATGTGGAGAGTTGCATTGGTGGCATTGCGTTCGCACGCACGCTACTAGATAATGGTTCTTCAATCAATCTTCTCCCCTTAGCCTTATACTACAAATTGGAGTTAGGACCTCTTAGAAAATCATTATCTCTACTCTAATTTGCTGATAAATCCACTAAAAGGCATAAGGGAGAAGTGAAGAACGTGGTCATCTTGGTCGATAGGATAGAGTACAAAGTGGACTTCACTGTCCTTGATATGGAAACCCCGAACTATTGGAGAGAATCTCAAATTATTCTTGGAAGACCATTCTTGCGGATCGCTAGAGCATTATTCGATTACGGTACAGGAATGATGAAATTCGCTCTTCAGGTAGAGAGGTGGACTTGGAGATGAAGCATACAAAGTGGTAAAGACCCGACTCCGAATCTACCACCGAATACTCAGAATCGTCATAATGCAACTTCATTAGCACTAATGGGCCTTAACATCAACTTCCAGAAGTTCAGAGTGAGATCCCCTGATCAGAAGAAGAAATAGTGCACAATGCAGTTTGCGATATGTTGCCAGAACTATCTAGAGACACAGATACTTATACCCTTGATGACATAGAAATCCTTCTTGATTTGTCAGTTCCCTCTTCTTCGGGACAATCAAGGAGTATAGATGATGAGTCAGATGTGGCATTGGCCAAATTATCGCACTATTTTTGCGATCTGACTCACCTTGCATCAGAATTCGTAGCCAACACATCACAAATTGATTCACCTTCAACCAACATAGAGCTAGTCTCAAAAGCCATTCAGCCAGACCTAATTGATGATTAATATTTGCCTGAGCTGAAACCGCTTCCTCCTACACTCAGGTATGCATTTCTTGCGGGATCTAAGGAGAAATTTCCTGAGATCATTAGCTCATCATTAAACAAAGACCAGGAATCTAGATTGCTTGAAGTTTTTGAGTAGAATTGCAAGGCCATTGGTTGAACTATGTCGGATCTCATGGGAATCAATCTCGCTCTCTGCTCGCATCAAATATATGTTGAGGATTAAGCAAGACCTTCTCGTGATTTCCAGAGAAGATTAAACCCTAATCTACAGGAAGTAGTTATGAAGAAGATTGAGAAATGGTGCAAAGCAGGGTTTATATACCCGATTTCAGACTCCAAGTAGGTGCCCCCCTCATGTTGTCCCGAAGAAATCAGGAATCCAGATGGTCACCAACGAGGAAGGGGTAGAGATCGCGACATGAGTACCTATATTGTGGCACGTTTGTGTCGATTACAGGCAATTGAATGCTGTAACCAAGAAAGATTACTTTCCACTGTCATTTATTGATCAAATCTTGGAGAGACTTGCAGGGAAAGCATTATTCTGTTTTCTTGATGGGTACTCGAGCTACAATCAAGTATCCATCACCCCTGAGGATCAGGTTAAGACTACATTTACATGTCCTTTCAGTACCTACACGTTCAAGCAAATGCCATTCGATCTTTGTAATGCCCCGGGCATATTTCAGCGGTGCATGATCGACGTATTTGCTAAAATGGTGGGCGACTTCTTAGAAGTCTTCATGGATGACTTCTCGGTCCCTGGTGATTCATTTGATACATGTTTAGCGCACTTGGACCGGATCCTCAAGAGATGTAGGGAGGTTAATTTGGTACTCTCCCAGGAGAAAAGTCACTTTATGGTGACATGGGGTATCGTGTTGGGGCACGTTATCTTTAAAAAGTGAATGGAGGTTGACCCTACCAAGGTGGATGTGATCAAGAAACTTGAGCCACCAACCATCATAAAGTCACTGAGGGCATTCTTAGGGCATGTTGGATTTTATCAAAGATTTATCCCTGATTTTTCTAATATCGCCTAGCCACTAACTGAGCTCTTAGGAAAAGACATCGAGTTCATTGTAAACCACAAGTGTTTAGAGGCCTTTGAACTCCTGAAAAGGAAAATCTGTGAATCGTCGATATTACAAGCTCCCGACTGGTCTCTTCCCTTTGAGATCATGATTGATGCATCAGATTTTGTTGCCAGGGTTATGCTTGGACAAAAATGGGATGGGAAACCTTATGCGATTCACTACGTGAGCAAAGTCTTGGATCCTGCACAAATAAATTATACGGTAATTGAAAAGGAAATGCTCGTGGTAGTTTGGGCCCTAGAAAAAATCAGATCATATATATTAGGCTCCAAGGTGACAATTTTTACTGATCACACATCAATCAGATATCTAATGAAAAAAAGATGCAAAGGCACATCTATTGAGATGGATATTATTAATCCAGGAATTTAATTTAGGAGATAAAGGATATACCTGGAATAAAGAATGTTGTGGCTGATCACCTTTCCCGAATTAAGCAAAATGATTATTCTGATACTAGACCAATTAAAGAGACTTTTCCAGATGAGTCAGTTTACGTTACTGACTCAGTCCAATGGTACTTCGACATAGTGAACTATCTTGTCTCCAAGAAAGATCCACTAGGTTGGACCAAGAGCAGAATTGACTGACTGAAGTTGGATTCGAGAAAATACCATTGGGATGATCCTTTCCTTTTCTATGAAGGACCAGATTGAGTCTGCCAAAGATGTATTCCTCAGGAGGAATACCAGAGTGTCCTCACACACTATCATTACTTGAGGTTGGAGGACACCATTCGGGAAAGAGAACCGTGCACAAGGTGCTGCAATGTGGATTTTACTAGCAGGCCTTATTTAGAGATGCCAATGATTTTGTACGGTTGTGCTCGATTTGTCAAAGAATGGGAGGGACTGTTGGAGAGATGAAATGCCCATGCTACCAGTGATTTTTTGTGATACTTTTGATGCATGGGGAATCGATTTTATGGGTCATTTTCCAACTTGCCATGGATTTGAGTACATCTTGTTGGCAGTTGATTATTTGTCAAGATGGGTGGAGGTTATCCCAACCCGAACCACAGATAGCAAAATCGTCTGTAAGTTTATCAAGGATCATATCATCGCAAGGTTCGGGATCTCAAAGATTCCGATTTCAGATGGGGTAGCCACTTTGTGAATAGGGAAATGAGATCATTGGCTAAGGAATATATATTCGAGCATAGAATAGCCAACCCATATCACTCGCAATCTAATTGCATGGCAGAAGTTTCTAATATAGAGGTTAAGGTTATTCTTGAGAAGTTTGTTCGTCCAGATAGGAAGAACTGGTCTCAACTTTTGGACCAGGTTCTGTGGGCCTATAAGACAGCCTACAAGACTCCACTCGGTACTTCACCTTTTAGGATGATCTATGGCAAGCCATGCCATTTACCCATATAGTTAATTCACAAATTAGAATGGGCGATAAAAAAATCTTAATTGGAGTTATCACCTTGGGAAATTATGCCATGACTTAATGTAAATGAGCTAATTGAAATTCGAAACTGGGCATATGACAATAGTGTGATCTATAAGGACATGGTCAAGAAATGGTGTGACAGACACATTAGGCATAAAACCTTTATCCCTAGGCAGAAAGTGTGGTTGTTCAATGCCCGGTTGAAGATTTTTCACGGGAAACTCAAATCAAAATGGACGGGTCCCTACATTGTCATCGAGGTGCATACCAATGGAAGTGTGGATATTTCCGAACTCAAAGATGTACACAACCTTTCTCAATGAATGGGAAATTGTTGAAGCTATATGTAGAATCATCTAAAGAACATACATACCAAGTTGAGGTCATTTACTTCATGCAGAGCGAGCACATTGAAGACTCATCAGATCACCCTACATGAAGAAAAGCAGTCAGACACAAGCAGATCGTCATTATTCTACCCTCCCATCCTCCCGGCCCCATCGGTCTCCTTGTGCATCTTCTTCCTCTACTTAGGCCAAGGCCTAAGAATAGGGGGGACTGATGCCATTTGTATATACCACTCTCTCCTTCTCACAATCGCCCCAATTCCACCCTTATTCTATACTTAGGCTGACTAGAGCCTAAGTATAGGGGGAACCGATGCCTATCTATCTGTATATACTCTCTTCATTCACATATCCCAACTGCCTCATTTTTTCTCTTCTTCTATAGTATGATTGTTCACAACCTAAGTATAGGGGGGCGGGCCGATCTACCTTTTTCTTTTTCTCATTCAATCTCTTACGCTTAACCTGAGCTATGCCTTCTTTGTGCTTCTTGTGCTATGAGGATACAAAACTCGCTAAGTATAGGGGGTGTATATATGCTGTGTATATGTTTTACCCATAGCTCGTACTTTCACATAAGTCTATATGTATTTATGGGGTGGGTAACTAACTCAAAAAATTGCGTCTGCATTTCCCAGACCTGCATTTCATACATCATTACATGTATTTGCATTTGTAAAAAGTCCTTGGGTTCTGAACCAAGTTATGAGCAGAAACTGAGAGTGGTCTAGACTTGACCTTAATCAACCTAATTTTCAGAGGAACTTCACTGAGAAATAGGATTTTAGAAGCTCCAGGTCTTTGACTTAATTCTTCGAGTTCCACATGACAATGTGCAGTGTTTGACTCTTAGTGTCTAACCTGGCCTCTTCATTATGGGTACAACTCTGGAATAGGGAATTAATTTGTACTCCATACTATGCACTTAGCTCAACTCAAACGGAGTGTTAGATGACTATGTGAGCTTCTTTTCTGGTAGCATGGACATCTAAAGACTGGAGTATGGGTTGAAATAAAGCTTTGGAAAAGGGATGGATGGTTGGGCACAATTTTTTCTAAGACCGCAAAACATGTATGGAAAGAAAGATTCCATATCCATAGAGGCATAGCAAGATCCATGCAAAGCTGCCAAAAATCCAAATACAAAGAAGCCTAGTACCAAATAAACATTTGACCAAAAAAGGGTCCAATCTTCAAGAAAACCTGCAGATATTGGTTGAGACTTGGCTAAACTGATCGGCTTCACAAGGAGATGTGACTACACTGGCGACCCTCTAGTTCTTTTCTCCTTCTTCTAATTTCTTCCTCTATTTGATTGTGAACACAACGAAACAAACCTTAGAAGGAAATACCTGACTCCCTGAGGAGAGTTACTGGAGAAGAGGTTTGCATGGTAGTCCAACGTTCTGGATGGAAGGAGCTAAAACATTTCACACACATGAGTCGATTGTTCAATGCTCAGGGGTACGCTTTGGGAGGAGGATTGATCTAAGATGACTTCTGAGCCGAAACTATGACAATGATGCGTAGAACTGGAAGGTTGTTGATTTTAAAATCATCTCACATAAGTTCCACCGAGCTAATAATCCAAAGGTTAGGTCTAGTTTCATTTTCACCTTCTTTTCATGGTCTTGGTATGGAACCCAAACTCATTTTACCTCATTGCATTTCTCTTAATGCTCAGGGACTCACATGGTTTAATTATAGGGGGATGATTAATATGAGATTCATCACTCCAAAAGTCATGAATTAAGCCCAAATCCCGAAAATTCATTGGCATTTCTTCATTTATTTTGCATAATTAGCATTCACGCATGTATTGGTAAGAATTGCATTTTATCACTCATTATTGCACAAAATCAGAAGCCAAAAAACCTCAACCAAAATGACATGTAAAATATCCTAACCTCCTTGATTTTTTACTAATTCATGCTAATTCCAAATTACTCAAAACCAACTCCACTGTGTACATATTACTAACAAGAATAAATGCAAAATGCAAAAAAATCACTAACTGAAATAAGTGGACCAAAAACCCAAACCCTAGTTCTAGGATTTCCGGAATAAAACTTTGATATCTTCCTCATACAGTGTCTGATATGATCCTACTCACTTTTGAACTAATGTACATTCAATTACCTTCAAAACAAGACCAAGTTCAAGTGAATCAGAGCTCATTTGTAAAAGTTGGGTTTTGGGCCTCTTTTGTACATTTTGTATTTTAACGGTTTTTGACTTATTACTTTATGTACATAATTGACTCATTTTATTTTATTTATATTCATTTTTTTTCTTTGATGAAGAATATATTTAAATGTGCAAAAATCCAAATCCACAATGAGCTTGAAATCAAAGAAACTAACTTAATCCGAGTCTTCACTACATGTCTTTACAAAAAGTATCATTTTCGCATTTTATTTAATTTCTTCTTTTTATTATTTAATAAAAATACAAAAAATAGATTAATGTATAAATATTTATCTTTGATTTTATCATATTTCTTCGAAATTTTATCTAGTTTCAAAATGATAAAAAAATTATAAAACCTAAAATCAAGGTATTTTATGTACATGGGATAACCCAAAATATCACTTTATGCAAATGATCGACTTTGGTTTTGATATCTTCATGAAATAGTCGATCAAGTCGAGATAAGCAATTTTATGAAGAAAATTTTTTGATCTGGGGTTGTTTGCAATTTCTTTTCTATTTATTTTTGTATTTATTTTTTTATTTTTCTAGGGCTGACATGTGGCAGCTCCTGGAGCCGCCACATGTCACCCATTTTTAGCTTTTTATTATTTCGTTTTTATTAAAAAAATTAAAACCCTTGCACGTACAGCGTACGTGCCTCCTGCGCACACACCTTGTACGTGTCTGCCCTCCCTTCCCACTGGCTACCACGTGGCATGATCTGGGACGTCCGATCTCGACCGATCGGATGACCCAAGACCTGTCTTCCTCATCTCCCTACTTTCTCAATCGAGAATGGGTGGCGCCGCCTCCTCCGCGGATTCCGCCACCGATCTCACCGTCGCTCCCCGCAAATCTCGTGCACCTCCCGTCGTGTATCTCATCCCCGATCGATCGCATTGCCACCACGATTCCCATCCTCATTTGGCCTCGTCAAATCGTCGGCCCCCTCCTGGTCAATCCCTGTCATCACCCCCTTCTTTATTTGGCCGACCACTTCCGTTCCTATTTAACGACGTTGCCGCTCCTCCATGATTTCCATTTGCCGGCTACAACCATATAGGAAGTCCATTTCCGGTGGTGACAGCCCATTCACCCTCTCCTATTCCAGCGAGATCCGAAGCCCAACAGGCTTCATTGCAGCGTGCATCTCCCTTCTCGTGTATTCTTGTTGCGACCTTGGTCGTTGAGCTAATCGTGCTTTGCCATGTACTTCCCCCTCTTTCCATTCTCCATAACCTCCCCTTTGCCCCTTCCCCTTCATTGGCTCCGCTCAGTATCCAATCATTCCACCACCACACGAACAACTTCTACCTCGCTCTCCCACTCGTATCGCCCACCGACACGACGTCACACCGTCGCCAACCACCGCAGCAGAGTCTTTCATCTGCCTCCCTCATCACTCCATTGACATGCTTCAACAACAAGTCCAGGAGCTAGACTACAAAGCATCTCCCATGATGACTCCCTCTCAGCCAGGAGGCCCCTCTCCGACTCCGCCTTCACCACCTTCTCCGACAGGGGGTGCAGCCTCCGCAAGTGGCCAGCCACCGCTCCCTCGGCCGCCTACATTCGAGTCGTTCACCGCCAGGAGGCTCCTCCCATCTCCGTCTTCAGCTACGTCTCTAGAGCAATCCTCCACAGCTCCTCGCGAAGCTTCGCACCCTCGAGTACTCACCGCTATGTGTCGGCCATGTCATTCGCCCAGTCGCCGTCCACCACCATAGTGTGCCGCTCCACCGCATCAGGAGCTGCTGGGGAGTGCTTCTCAGCCCGACACCGCTCACCTTCGTCGGGCAGCCCTCTCGAAGACAAAGGTCCCTGCGCACGTGCTCCTCGCGTGCGTTGGGGGAAATTTACAAGGATGCCCCCAAAGGAGCACCATATTTCCTTCCAAGCCCCAGCCATCCATAGGTCACGTGTTTTGCATGTGATTGTTAGGAATTTTGCAGAGGAACACTCTAGGGTTTAGGTAATTCTAAAATAGTCCCTCTCTGCATTTTTTTAACTTTTTTATGGCAATTCTACCCATGTATTCCCCCATGATTTTAGACCTATTTAGTGCATCATTTTATTATTTAAAAATTAGCATGATGTTCTTCAACTAATCCTTGACATTATGGCATATTTTTGATATTTTTGTGCACTATGGTTAATTGGTAATAATTATTCTCATGGAAAATTACGTATTTTGCCAATTTTGTGCTTGGAAATCAATATTAAATTAACCATTACTTAAAAAACTACCCAAAAAATCAGGGATTGTAGAGTTAGTCGTTTGTTACATTATGCCCAAAAAGAATTGCATGCATATATATTTTGCTCGATAAAAATAATTTTGTATACTATATTAATTTAATTTTTAATAGGAATTAAATTTAATATTTTAGGATTTAAGATTTTTTTGAGATATATTACTTAGCGATATATCTTAGATAATTTTATTTCCTGGAAATAATTAGATTTAATTTTTATTATAATTAATTATGGAAATCCTCCAAGTTTGCATTCATAAATTCATAATATATTTATCTTGCATCCAAAATTTTCAAAAAAAAATACATTGCATTCATTTCATCATAATTGACATCTCGGTCAAATTTCATAATTTTTGGACATCATTTGATTGATATTTATATTTTAGACCTTAAAATTGGCCACATTTGCATTTTACATCCCAAAATTGCATTAAAAATACCAAAAAAAGACTACATCAAAAACCGTGCTCGAACTTTGATAGATAAATTTCTAGGTTGTAACTTTGCCTCCCTGAGTTCGACCTTGGGACTTGCCCAAGTAAAATAAACAAAAAACCATGCCGCTTGAAAATTGATTAATTTATTGTGGTTATTTCTTGACCGATTCTGAATTCTCACCTACAACGAAACGACAGATTAATGCTTAATTCACACCGATTAATGAAGGTTTTCGCATCTCGTCATTGTCATACCATGCTATGGCTGCCCTCCGCCATCATTGAGCTCTGTGGTCGGCTACACATGTCGAGCGATGATCTGAAGACCTCCCAAATCCTCATCCCAAGGCACCACCTCCATCTTCATCCCTCCGATCTATTGGTACTCATTTATTAAATTTTTTTATTTACTTCCTTTTAATTATGTAAATCCATCCATCTTCATGGCCATTTGGACCCTTGAACATCTTCACCGGTCACCCATCATCTTCACCGACGATCACACGCACCTCCTCCCTTACTTTGTGACCTTATCCATTCCAGACATCTTCCTCCGCCAGAGGTAGAGGAAGACACGCTCCGGGCACCCGCTTCTCCACTCCGATGCCCTCCGCTCCACCTCACTTCACTCACAAAGCTCGCCTTGGCTATATTAACACATGCAGGTACCACAAGTCTCATTGGTTGGAGGACTTCTCACAGCTCCATTCTAAAGCCACATCTCTGGCGAGCTTCCATTAAATGGGAGGCCAGATGATGCAACCCCCTCTTCGCTCCTCCAACAGCTTCAGGTGTACCTTAGAATGGCGCTCCGATAATCAGGGTGTCCTCTAGGGCATGGAGAAGCTTCGGAGTAATCGTCGGAGCCAAGTCTTTGCAACATCATCCTAGGCAACCCTCAGATGAACACGAACAACAGCAGCAGTGAGATCCTCGGGATCTGACGGCTCAGATTCAGGTCGCACTTGCATTCCATACCTCAGGCTCGGTGGACTGAGACATGTCGAAGCCATCCGGGTTACTACGTGTCCCAGACCACCTGCATCGGTCCGACCCTCATCCAGGCCTAACATGTGTGCGTGTCATGTGTGTCCATGTTGGGAAAATTACATCCTGCCCCTCCAACTTCACCACATTTTCAAAAAGGTCCCTCCCTTGTGCATGCTCCTCACGTGTGTGCCTGGGTAAATTGCATAAGGGCCCTACCGCCTTTCAAAAATTACAAGTATACCCCTGCATGGACCTATTAGCAATAGCTATCCTTTTATTTCGCATATTTTTACTTCAGGTATACCCTTGGACTGAAATGCTCATATCTTGAGCATATAAACTCCATTTTGCTTGATGTCATTTCATTTTGTTACATTTTTTCTCAACCTAATGGCATCATTTATTTCCTGATTTAACATCTTACAAATTATTGATAATTCCTACTTCTATTATTCATTTGCTCCTTGATTCTTAATGTCGTTAACTCATATTAAAGCATTATTTATCCTTGAAATTAACATGTATTTTATTGCTTAAGTGTATGATTAATTTACGGGCCTCTTGCATATTATTACACATTACATCTCATTTTAACTACATAAAAACAAATAAAAAATTGCATACATCATTTCTATGCCAGTAGTCTGTGTTATTATTGTATATTTGTGCATTTTATTGAGTGTATGCTGACTGCATAATGAATACATGAATGAATGAATTTAATCTCTCAAAATTAAGTCAATAGTTTTCGATAAATAAATGAGGAGGCTCATGTCCTTGTGTTCGACCTTGGTACACTTATCAAGTAAAAATTCTCCACAATATTCAAAGATTGTGGTTTTTGCTAAATTGTTTTCACCACCTGTACTATGATAAAATAGGATTATTAACGTGGTGAAAATGAGGTTCATCACCTTGTAGATACATATGGTGGTCTACCATCCTGAGCTCCAGCAGTCATTTGTCGAGCCACTCTTTCCACCCTCACCACAAATTCAAGAGGTTAACAGTGTTTGGGCAATGAGCAACAATCGACCTAAACTCAGGGACAATCTCAGGGTCAAAACACCACCATCTGACCATTCAACCAGCGGCATGGTGGGAGAAGTCAGCAGTACCAGTAGTTCCCACCAGGCTCCACATAATGGAAACAATTGGAGACAGTAGCAATACCATCAGCATTAGCCGGTTGCTCAATACCACCCTCCATCCTCGTTATAACCAGAAGTCCTTCCCTCCTCATTAGTCTCAGCAATATCAACAGTATTCGCAGTACTACCTGCCTCAGCTTCTTCTTATTATTGAATATTCAGAGGCTTCTTCGGTGAATCCTGCCCTAGACTTCATGGCTCATTTGATTCAGAACACGAAGGAGATGAGCCAGAATACTGACGACCTTACTGCTGCCAAGATAGTCATCCCGACACTGGTAGAGATGAACCACGATAACTTCAAGAGAAAGGAGTAGGCAGACTATAGTACCGCACCAACTTTCGAGTCTAGTATAAATTTTTTTAAGTTATGTAATGTTGTTTGTCTCAAGTGCGATTGAACACTACAGCCATCCGTTTCCGCCAAGGGTAAAAGTCAAGCTTCTTTAGGCAAATCTTCATTAGATGTAGCAGAGCCTCTATTGGTGCCTGAATCAGAAGAGGAGCAGCCAGAAGTACCTCCAACACCATCTTTATAGAAAATCCAAAAAAAGAAGAAAAGTAAACTTAAGCAATAGCATCCAAGGACATGTCGATGCAGCCAAAAAGCATCCAACACTAGCAGTCACTCCCGTGCAAGCTGACATGACTGAATTTCCTGCTTTTGATGTACCTTTTGCTTTAGATGGTTGCATTTTACCCAACTACCAGTCTGTAAATAGGAACAATATTTCACATGAAAATCATATTTTTGCTTATGATGTGTCTATTCCATTTTTAGATGCATTAAAGTCAAAAATCATAAAAAAATGAAAAATGATTTGTCTAATCCAAGCATTGTGGAATTATTGCAAAACATTATGCTCAAAATGCCATTGCTTAAAGACATGGAGTACATGTCATTAATGAAGAAAGGATTGAAAGAAGCATGTACCATAAAGCATCAACCATCAAATCCATATGCGAGATATCGATAAAGCACATCCTCACCATGGCTATAGTTCATGCAATCAGCAACCTCCCTGGAAAGAAGGACATGGGAGCTCCACTCGTCAGATGTGAGGTGTTTAACCTTGAGTTTGATAGAACACTCCTGTATAGTGGGTTATCGATTAATCTAATGTCGACGTCGCTACTCAAAGAATTTGGGTTAGGACTTCTTAAAACCACAAGGATGATTCTGCAATTTGTAGACACTTCAATGAAGCGGCCAAGGGGAATTTTGGAGGATGTCATCGTTACAATCTAAGGGATGAAATTCCTTGCAGATTTCATTGTGCTTGATATGGACATCTAATCACCCCTTCTACATATCCCTATCATATTGGAATGGCCATTCCTTCGAACGGTTGAAGCAGTAGTCGACTATGGTATCAAAAAGATCACCTATCGTTAAAACAGTGACAAGGAACCTATTGAAATGATTCAAGTGACCAAACTTACAGGATCGTTGTCTGATGAGAGCGAGAAAATGCAGAAAGCTAAAGATTGTGATTTTCTTGCAGATATCAGAGGTACATCCTTATTCTTGAATGATACTGAAGCATAGGAGTTCCTTTCCACGGAGGAACCCATGGAAAGCACAGTTGAATTCCCTGTCATCTTGGCCCAATCATTCTAAACTCTAATTTGACTGCAAATCAAGAATCTCTCTTGCTCGAGGTTCTAGAAAGAAATCGCATGGCAGTAGGCTGGAAATTTTTGAATCACTATGAGATAAACCCTTAATTGTTCTCAAAGCCTCACACTACATCTACTTGGAAGATGATTGCAGGCCTTCCCATGAGTTTTAGAGACGGTTGAACCCAAAACTCTAGGAGGTTATGATGAAAGAAATCATTAAGTGGTGTGATGAATGATTTATATATCCCATCTCCGATTCTATATGGGTAAGTTTGTTTCTTATTGTTCTTAAGAAATCATGTATCACCATCGTAATAAACGATAAGGGAGAGGAGATTCTGACTAGAGTACCTATTTCGTGGTGTGTTTGTGTAGATTACAGATGACTGAAGTTGGCAACCAAGAAAGATCATTTCCCTTTGCCCTTCATAGATTAGATTATTGAAAGACTAGTGGTAAAGGAATATTTCTATTTCTTGGATGAGTACTCTGAGTATAATTGAGTTGGAGGAGGAAGGACTGGATTCAATGATTCTATAGGTGGGCGGGAGGCGAAAGGTGGAGACACCACGTGGGTGGCCTAGAGGGTGCCACGTGGCCCAATCACATTATTCAGGAAAAGAAAATAAAGGGTATTATAAAAGAAATAGGAGGCAAATTTAACAAAAAGTCAAAACATGAAAGTTGTAGATCTCGAGGAGATCTACAAGTTTCATGTTGAACAGAAAGTGAAATGAGATTAAAAAACACAAATAAATATTTTTGGTGAGTATTTTTAATAGATTAAAATACTACTTTTAACCGGTTTGTTGTTTTTTTTTGTTTTTTTTAAAGCCAAAATAAATATGTGCAATAATTACTCTAATTTTTAGTGATTTTAATAGGAAATAAAAGAAAGAAAATAAAAGGTTAATTTTTTTACAATAATTAGTGTTAATTATATGAGAAGGGTTTATTGTTAAAGATATGGAATTAATGAAGATTTGGAATGAAGTTCTTGTATCTCAAGGTTAATAAGAGAGTATAGAAATGATAAATCAGAGACTCATCATCCCATGTACTTAATCTTTGCTCGTCCTCGAGCATCTTAACGAATGAAGGAGTCAGATTAATCCCTGTCAGTGAATGTGAGTTTTCAAGGCTCAAATTATCAGTGACCCTTAATTTGAATGATCCTAAAATTCTGGGCTCAACCATGATCTAGTCGAAAGAATCCAACTTCTCTAATTATCATAATCTCTATTTGTACATATAATATAAGGATATGACATTTAGTGTACTGGAATCACGAGAGTCGAATTGAGCTATCACCAAAGGTCCTAGTCCATGAGACTCTCCTCTAGATCTAATCCTCAACACTAGGGAATAAGTCGGTTCTTGTATTTAATCCACCGTCCCATTAGTTTGTCAGACTTGAAGGTGTAGATGACATGCCATCTAATAGAGAGCATAGGATTGTGAATTTTCTTCTCTCCCTCACATTGGAACAAGGATCCTCTCGAGTGCCTTATTGTTGAACACATGTATTTTTTTGGTTTGTTGACCATTGTGTCCGTTGAAAGAATTGGGAGTCATCTGCACTTGTTTTCTTGGGAATACAACGGGGTGTGTCTTTTCTGGGTATCTAATATACCTTCTACACTCAGACTTGTAGCATTTAAAATGCAGAGCACTTTTTGGGTGCTAGCCCGACTCCTAGTCTTAACAGCTTTGGTCCAAGTGGACACTTTGAAAAAGGCTAGGAGCACTCATCTTTGGTGTAAGCTCTTTGATATTTGTCTTTAAATTTTTCTCTCAATATTTCTTTCTTTTCTTTTTTATAGGCTACCTCCGCTGCTTTTATCAAGAGTTGGCATACACTGATCAATAATTATTTAATTTCATCACAACCTGACACATTCGTCAATATCAAAAGATAATATGTTCACATACTATCTAGGATTTGCTGGCATTCATGTTTCTTGAAGTCTTCATTGATTTTATCTCATCCTCAAGTATCATTAAATCAGTCTAAACTCAAATCCCCAATACCATTTCCTCAACTGATAACTAAACTCATCTCATCATTCACGCGGCTGTGAATATGATGTGTTGGTCATATTCTAAATGGTAGAGAAGAAGAGTGCAATATAGCATTCAAATATTTCAAACTAGGGATATGTGGATTATTAAGTTTCAAACCCTAATGACTAAGGTTGGTCAACTCAAATTCTCAAGATCTCAAAAATCAAGTGTCCTCAAATCCTTAAGCCTTTAGTGATAATGGATGTGTTAGGAATACACCAACTCCAGAGTTAGTGAATTTTTGTGATTTTTCGATTTTGCATTTTTATAGGATTTTTAAGAGAAATGATGAGTGTCCCGAGCTCATATAAATAGTTTCATCCATTTCCAGCCATTATAGGTGTAAGTATGGATCTTTAGATGGCTATCTGTATTACTTCAAGATGGTGTCATTCATATTGTCTTTCAACCACCAACTATGCTAAGGGGACCGTAGTTCCCTCACTGAGAAATGGCTATTCATTTTAAACTCCATAGTCAGAATCACTGCTCAAGAAAAGTTTTGATTTTTCATATTTTAATGGATTTTTTAATAGGGTTAACAAAATAGCAATTAGTCTTTCAAGTTTTCAAAAGAATTTTAAAAACTTTTCCAACCGTGTCACATAATATACAGATTTTTAAAACAATTTTTCAAACTATTTTTCAAATGAGTCAAATCCCCATTTTTCAAACCATTATCAAATATTTTTCAAAATAGTGTCACATGGTTAGAAAATTTTTCAAAGCATTCCACAAACATATTTACCAATGTCAGTTCAAAAATACTTATACCCTAGCCCTAAAAAATTTAAAAAATTTCAACATATGAGTTATGGCTAAAGTATATAGACAATATATACGGTATACCACCCAATACTTAACTTTTGGTATCTCCTCATAGCACAAAGTGATATGAAGCCATAGCTCATGTTAAATATAAGGTGATCTAGAAGAAATAACTCAGATGCTCCCCCTATACTTCGGTCAAAATGGCCCAAGTATAAGGAGAAGAAGAGGGAAGAATGAATGACTCGGGTCCCCCTATACTTAGGCTCAGAGTAGCCTAAGTATTGGATATGCAATGAGGATGGAGAGTCCTATTGTCAATTAATCAGTGACTGTACAAGGTTTCCACTATACTTAGGCTGAAGAATAGCCTAAGTATGTGGAATTAAGGATGGGAAACTGATGATTAGTTAGATTTAGAGGGGTGGATTTACAGAGACGTAAAGGTGGGATAGTGGGTGTAGATAATCTAGGGTTATGGGAGGATTGGAGTAAAACACATTCATGTTCAACTAAGCAAGTACTAACCCTTTATTCACCAACTCACACATGAAGTCCAACAATAGTTTGTCATTTATCTTGTCCATTTTATTGTTGATTATTCAAAATTCAAGTTCATTATGCAGGGTTCAAGGCTAGGTTTTGGTAACTACCCGAGGGATAAGTCCTCACCTCTCAACAATTAAAACATCGTGTGTAAAATGTCGGGGGTTTGCTCTCCCATAATCCAGGAGTGATTTTTATTCCATTTTATTTCATCAACTTGCATTACAGTCCCGATTTTAGCCCGAGATTACCACTATATTAATGTGAGCACAAATCAAGCAAACATCATCTAATCGACCGTTCCCAATTTCCTTCAATATCCTAAGTGATAAATCAAGGGGGAGATTGAGGAAAACCGATGCATTCATGAAAATCATGATGCATGCTTCAGAGGGAACTTACGGTGCCTCCAACAATCTCCATGCACATGTAAGACTGTATTTGAAAATTTTTTACACTAAATGCATGCACGTTAAAGAAACGACACCCTAACATGCTTCTATTAGCAAGAAATAATTTAATTAATTTGGCTACATGAAATGAGGTATGTTCGTCTTGTGAACTATGTGTGTCTTAACCTACAAATCAATCACAAGTGAAAATTAAAGAGCTCGGAGTGTTGTGTGCCTAGCCCTAGGTCGACAAGTGAAGCATCATCCGGGTTCAGAATGGACTTTTCACACTACATGCAATATTCAAGTTCATGCTTACACACACGAGCTCTCAAACGAGGACCACTAGAAATGCACTTAATGCAATTATATACAAAATGAAATGCTTGAATGAAATTTTAATTAAACTCCTTTTTAACTCTCCTAAGTCTCTTATGTGCCTCCTTGCAGCGGGAGCTCCCAACTCCATGTGCCTCCATATAGATCGAGCATCGTCCATCTATAGGCCCTACCACAAAAAAGAAATGTCAGAAAATCATCAGGAAAATTAATCAACAAATGATGCAAAAACAAACACAATGTGAAGACCTAATAGTCTTATTTTATCTTAGCACATGTGGTTAAACCGATTCAGCAAAAACTACAATCTTTGAATATTGTGGAGAATTTCCACTTGTAAGTGTACTAAGGTCGAACACAAGGACACATGCCTCTTTATTTATTTATCAAAAATTAATGACTTAATTTTGAGTGTTGAATTCATTCATTTAGGTCTTCATTATGTAGTCATCATACACTCGATAAAATGCACAAACATACAATGAGAATAATTCATGAAAGTTGTAGAATTTTTGTTTTTGATCTCTTCATTATGCACAAATTTTTGTCTTAATTATAAAAAACAAAATAAAATGCACAAATTATCAGGTTGAATTCATTCATTAATCTAATTTTTTGTATTTTATTAATTAACAAACAGAAGAAATAAAATAAATTAAGAAAATTTGTGTACAAACTGTTAGTGAAGATTCGGACTCATTTAGTTTCTTTGATTTCGAGCTAATTTTGGATTTAGATTTTTACGCATATTAATAAAACTTTTATCAAAGAAAATAAATGAAAATATATAAAATACAATTAGTCAATTATGTACATAAAGTAATAAGTAAAAAACTGCTAAAATAAAAATGTATAAAAGAGGCCCAAAACCCAACTTTTACATATGAGCTCCGATTCACTTGAACTTGGTCTTTTTTTGAAGGTAATTGGATGTGCATTAGTTCGAAAGTGAGTACAATCAAATCAAACACAAGTGAGGAAGATATCAAGGTTTTAGTCTGGAAATCCTAGAACTAGGGTTTGGGATTTGGTCCACATATTTCAGTTAGTGATTTTTTGTATTTTTTTGTTTTTTCTTGTTAGTAATATGTACATAGTGGAGGTGGTTTCGAGTCATTTGGAGTTATCATGAATTAGTTAAAAATCGAGGAAGTTAGGCTATTTTACATGTCATTTTGGCTGAGATGTTTGGCTTCTTATTTTGTGCAATAATGAGTGACAAAATGCCATTCTTATCAATACATGTATGAAAGCTAATTATGCGGAATAAAATAAGAATTTATCAGGTTATTTTAGGTTGAGAATAATTTATGCACCAATTTTTGTCTTCATTATCAAAAACAAATAAATGCACAAATTATCATGTTGAATTCATTCATTAATCTATTTTTTTGTATTTTTATTAATTAAAAAAGAGAAGAAATAAAATAATTTACGAAAATGACAATTTTTGTACACATAGTAAGTGAAGACTCGGACTCAGTTAGTTTCTTTGATTTCATGCTCATTTTGGATTTAGATTTTTACGCATTTTAATAAAACTTTCATCAAAGAAAATAAATGAAAAATAAATAAAATAAAATGAGACAATTATGTACATAAAGTACTAAGTTAAAAACTACTAAAATACAAAATGTACAAAAGAGTCCCAAAACCCAACTTTTACATATGAACTCTGATTCAATTGAACTTGGTCTTGTTTTGAATGTAATTGAATGTACATTAGTTCAAAGGTGAGTAGGATCAAATCAGACACCAGGTGAGGAAGATATCAAGGTTTTAGTCTGGAAATCCTAGAACTAGGGTTTGGGTTTTTGGTCCACTTATTTCAGTTAGTGATTTTTTTATATTTTTCATTTATTCTTGTTACTAATATGTACATAGTGGAGGTGGTTTCGAGTCATTTGGAGTTAACATGAATTAGTTAAAAATCAGAGAAGTTAGGCTATTTTACAGGTCATTTTGGCTGAGATTTTTGGCTTCTTATTTTGTGCAATAATGAGTGATAAAATGCAATTCTTATCATTACATGCGTGAATGCTAATTATGCAGAATAAATGAAGAAATTCCAATGAATTTTAAGGATTTGAGCTTAATTTTTGACTTTTGGAGTGATGAATCTGAGATTCATCAGACAACCAATGATCGCATCTTGAAACTTCAGCCATCTTGGCCCCTCGATTCCACTTCCTCTTGTCACGAGGAGTAGAAGAGGGGCGAGAAGAAGCTCCTTGAAGTGGTGTATCACGATAACAGAGGCGATGGTGGCTTTAAATAGGAGAGGTTCTGGCTGGTTATGGAAGGTGGCAAGGGTATTTGTGATGACTGGTGCTTAGCTGTGGAGACCAGATATGTAGTGAATCATGGCAAACGAGAATGAGGAGAGTTAGGGCGACATGGGTGAGTGTTTAGGAAGTAAAGGGATGGCTAAGGTGGTGGCTAAAAGTGGAAGGGGGTGAGATATTCGTGAGAAGAGGTTTAGGGGGGAGGGTGAGTTGGAGGAGGACGATGAGAAGTAACGGTTGGATCGTGAGATCCAACGATCACGAGAGAGGCATGAATGGACGCTTTGATCAGATTAGTAGATCTAATATAAGGGTTTGGAGTAGGAAGAGAACAAACGGTAGTGATGGAGTCTAGGAGCGAGATCCAATGGTGACAAAAGACGGGTGACACGGAAGGAGTATGGCCACTAGATGGAAGGCAATCATGTAGTTGAGGTTAGAGCGCTAGGGGGAGGTCCAGATAGAGCCGAGGAGGAAGATCTAATGGTTCAGAGATGAAGGGAGATGGGCAGTTGAGTTGGAGGAGGAAGGATTGGATCCAAGAGTTCTGGAGGTAGACGGGTGGCGAAAGGAGGAGCGACTACGTGGGCGACCTAGAGGGTGCCACGTGGACCAATCACATTATTCAAAAAAAGAAAATAAAGGAAATTAAAAAAGAAATAGAAGGAGGCAAAATTAGCAGAAAGACAAAATATGAAAGTTGTTGATCTCGAGGAGACTACAAGTTTCATGTTGGACAAAAAGTGAAATGAGGTAAAAACACAAAGAAATATTTTTGATGAGTATTTTTAATAGATTAAAATATGCTTTTAACAGATTTATTACTTTTTTGTATTTTTAATTTATTTAATGCCAACAAAAATATCTATAATAGTTAATCTAATTTTTAATGAATTTTAATAGAAAATAAAAGAAAAAGAAAAAGGTTAATTTTTGTACAGTAATTAGGGTTAATTGCATGAGAAGGGAAGATGCATAATTAATGAAGATTTGTAATTAAGTTCTTGTATTTCGAGGTTAATAAGAGAGTATAGAAATTATAAATTAGAGATTTATCATCCCTCTATGCTTAAACTATGCTCGTCCACGAGCATCTTAAAGAAAGGAGTCAGATTAATCCCTGACAGTGAATGTGAGTTTTCAAGGCTCAAATCATCACGGACCCATAATTTGATTGATCCTAAAATTCTGGCATCAACCATGCTTTAGTCAAAAGGAATCCAACTTCTCTAATTATCAAAATCTCTATTTGTACATATAATACAAGGATATGGCATTTAGTGTACTGCAATGATGAGAGTCGAGTTGAGTTGTCACCCAAGGCCCTAGTCCAGGAGACTCTCCTCTAGATCTAATCCTCAAACTAGGGAATAAGTCAGTTCTTGCATTCAATCCACCATCTCATTACTTTTTCAGACTTGAAAGTGTAGATGACATGCCAGACAATGGAGAGCATAGGATTGTGAATTTTCTTCTCTCCCTCACATTGGAACAAGGATCCTCTCAACTGCCTTATTGCTCAACATGTATTTTTTGGTTTGTCGACCAGTGTGCCCGTCAAGATAATTGGGAGTTGTCTGCAATTGTTTTCTTGTGATTACATCTAGGTGTGTCTTTTCTGAGTATCTAATATACCTTCTGCACCCAAACTTGTAGCATTTACTATGCAGAGCACTCTTTGGGTGCTAGCCCGACTCCTGTTCGTAACAGTTTTGGTCCATGTGGACACTTATAAAATAGTTGGGAGCACTCGCAATTGATGTAATCTCTTTGATATTTGTCTTTTAATTTTTCTCTCAATATTTCTTTCTTTTATTTTTGTTAGTACAACTCCACTACTTTTACTAAGAGTTGGCGTACACTAACCAACAATTATTTATTTCATCACAACCTGACACGTAGGTCAATATCAAAAGATAGCATATTCGCATACTTTCTAGGGTTTGCTGACACTCAGGTTTCTTGAAGCCTTCATTGATTTTATCCCATCCTTGAGTATCTTTAAATCATATCTAAACTCAAATCCCCAGTCTTGGTTCCTCAAGTGATAACTCAACTTATATCATCATTCATGCAGTTGTGAACATGATTGTGCTAGTCATATTCTAAAAGGTAGAGATGAAGAGTTAAATATAACATTCAAATCATTCAAACTAGGGAAGTGTGTATTATTAAGTTCCGAATGACTAAGTCTAGTTAGCTCAGACTCTCAAGATCTAAAAAAAACTAAGTGTCCTCAAATCTATATGCCTTGAGTGATAGCGGATGTGTTAGGAATACACCAACTCCAGAGTTAGTGAATTTTTATGATTTTTGAATTTTGCAATTTTTATAGGATTTTTTAAGAGGAATAATGACTGATCGAAGCTCATATAATTAGTTTCATCCATTTACTGCCAATATGGGTGTAAGTACGGATCATTAGATGGTTACCTGTATTACATCAAGACGGTGTCATTCGCATTGTCTTTAAAGCACCGACTCTGCTAAGAGAGACCGTAGTTCTCTCACTGATAAATGGCTACAATTTTTAAGCTCAATAGTCAGAATCGGTGCTCAAGAGAATTTTGATTTTTCAGATTTTTATGTATTTTTGAATAGGGTTAACAAAATAGAACAGATAGTCCCTCAAATTTTGAAAAGAATTTTGAAAAATTTTCCACACCTTGTCACATAATATACATATTTTAAAATAATTTTCAAACGATTTTTCAAACAAGTTCAAATCCCCATTTTTCAAACCATTGTCAAATATTTTTCAAAATAGTGTCATATGGTTAGAAAATTTTTCAAACCATTTTACAAACATTTTTACCAAAATCAGTTCAAAAATACTTATACCCTAGCCCTAAAAATTTTCAAAAATTTAAATATATGAGCTATGGCTAAAGTATATATACAATATATATGGTATAACCCCTGTACTAAACTTTTGCTATATTCTCATAGCACAAAGTGATATGAAGCCATAACTCAGGTTAAATATAAGGTAATATAGCAGAACTAACTCAGATGCTCCCCCTATACTTAGGTCAAAAATGGCCCAAGTATAAGGAGAAGAAGACGAAAGAATGAATGACTCAAGTCCCCAAATACTTGGGTTGAGAGTAGCCTAAGTATTGGTTATGTAATGAGGAAGGAGAGATCCATGGTGAATAATCAGTGACTGTAAAAGGTTTCCCCTATACTTAGGCTAAAGAGTAGCCTAAGTATGTGGAATTAAGAATGTGGAACCGATGATTAGTTAGGGTTAGAGGCGGTGGATTTACAGAGATGAAAGGGTGGGATGGTGGGTGTAGATCATCTAGGGTGATGGGAGGGTTGGGTTAAAACACATTCAGGCTCAATCGAGCAAACATTAACCCTTGATTCACCAACTCAAACATGAAGGCCATCAATAGTTTCTCATTTATCTTGCCCATTTTATTGGTGATCATTCAAAATTCAAGTTCATTACGCAGGGTTCAAGGCTAGGTTTTGGGCACTATCCGAGGGATAATTCATCACTTGTCAACAATCAAAACATCGTGAGTAAAATGTCGGGGGTTTGCTCTCCCATAATCCAAGAGTGGTTTTTATTCTATTTTATTTTATCAACTTGCATTATAGTCCCAATTTTAGCCTGAGATTACCACTATATTAATGTGAGCACAAATCAAGCAAACATCGTTAATCTGCCATTCCGAATTTCATTCAATATCCTAAGTGATAAATCAAGGGGGATATTGAGAAAAACCGATGTTTTCATGAAAATCATGATGCATGCTTGAGAGAGAACTTACGGTGCCTCCAACAATCTCCATGCACGTGTAAGACTGTATTTGAAAAAAATTTACACTAAATGCATGCAAGTCAAAGAAATCACACCCTAACATGCTTCTATTAGCGAGAAAGAATTTAAATAATTTGGCTACATGATGCGATGTATGTGTGTCTTAACCTACGAATTAAGCACAAGTGAAAATTAAAGAGCTCGGAGAGCTGTGTGCCTTGCTCTTGGTCGACACTCAAGTGAAGCATCATCTGGGTTCAGGATGGACTTCACACACTGCATGCAATGTTCAAGTTCATGCTTATATATGCGAGCCCTCAAATGGGGACCGCCAGAAATGTAGTTAATACAATTATATACAAAATGAAATGCATGAACGAAATGTTAATTAAACTCCTTGAATTCTCCTATGTCTCTTTTGTGCCTCCTTGTAGTGGGAGATCCCAACACCACACCTTCACGTATATCAAGCATCCTCCATCTCCATGGGCCCTGCCACAAAATAGAAATGTCAGAAAATCATCAAGAAAATTAATCAACAAATGATGCAAAAATGAACACAACGTGAAGACTTAAAGTTCCGAAAATAATCAACTAAAAAACAACACAATAAAATCCAAAAAATAAATAAAGATGAGTCATGTCCCCTACAACGACGCCATTTAATGAAACATATTTTCACCATGTTAATAGTTGTATTTTATCGTAGTACAAGCGATGAAAAAGATCTAGCAAAAACCACAATCTTTGAATATTGTGGAGAATTTTTACATGGTAAGCGTACTAAGGTAGAACACAAGGACGTGAACCTCCTCATTTATTTATCGAAAACTATTGACTTAATTTTGAGCGATTAAGTTCATCATTCAGGTCTTCATTATGTAGTCACCATACACTCAACAAAATGCACAAATATACAATGATAAAGAAGACAACTAACACAGAAATGATGTATGCAAATTTTTTTTATTTTTTTATGCAATAAAATTAATATGCAATGTGTAATGATATGTAAGAGGCCCATAAATTAATCAGACACTTGAGCAATAAAATACATGTTAATTTCAGGGACAAATAATGTAGTAATATGAATTAATGGCATTAAGAATCAACGAGCATGCGATACAATAAAAGTAGGGAGTTGTTAATAAACTGCAAAATGTTAAATTAGAAATAAACAATTCCATTAGAAAGATAATAAAAAATGCAACAAAATGAAACTGAAATCAACCAAAATGGAGTTCATATACTCAAGATATGAGTATTTTAGTCCAAGGGCATAAAAGTAGTAAAAATATGCAAATAAAAGGATAACTATTGTAAACAGGTCCATGCAGGGGTATAATTGTAATTTTTGAAAGGCAGCGGGCCCCTATGCAATTCACCCAAGCACACACCATTGGAGCACGTGCATGGGAGGGACCTTTCTACAAATATGGTGAAGTCGGAGGTGCTGGATGCAATTTGCCCAACATGCACGCATGACGAGGATCAAAACAATGCAGGTGGTCTGGGCCATGTACGTGACCCATATGGATTCGATGTGGCTTGATCCCATTGAGCCTGGGGTCTAGAATGCAAGTGACCTGAATCTGAGCCGTCAGATCCCAAGGATATAACGGATGTTGTTGTTCATGTTCATTTGAGGATTGTCGTGGACGACAACACAAAGACATGGCTCCGGCTACTGCTTCAAAGCTCCTCCTTACCCCAAAGGATACCTTGATGATCGGAGCACCATTCTAAGGTGCCCATGACATTGCTGGAGGAGTGAAGAAGGGGTTGCATAATATGGATCTCCCATTAATGGAAGCTTGCTGGAGATGTAGCTCAAGAACGGAGCTGCATCGAGTCCTCCGGCCAATGAAGACTTGTGGTACATGCATGTGTTAGGATAACCGAGGCGTGCTTTATGAGTGAAGTGAGGTGGAGCGGAGGGTATTAGGGGGAAGAAGTGGGTGCCCAGAGCAGGTCTTCCCCCGCCTCCGGTTGAGGAAGATGCCTCGAGTGGATAAGGTCGCTGAGGGAGGGAGGAGGTGAGTGTGGTCATCGACAATGATGATGGGTGACTGGTCGAGATGTTAGAGGGTCCAAATGGCGATGAAGATGGCTGGAGTTACCTAATTAAATGGAAGAAAACAAAAAAAAAGAATAAAGGACTACCTAGAGATCAGAGGGACGAAGATGGAGATGGTGGGTTGGGATGAGGACCTGTTCGGTCCTCGGGTCATCACTCGATATGTGCAGCCAGTCACAGAGCTCAAAGGCGACAAAGGGCAACTGTAGCATGGCATGACATCCAAGGATCACACCTTGAAACTCCAACCATCTTGGCCCCTTGATTCCACCTCCTCTTGTCATCAAGGAGGGGAAGAGGGGCAAGGTAGAGCTCTTTGAAGTGCTGGATCACGATAATCAGAGGCGGAGGTGGATTTAAATAGGAGAGGTCTTGGCTGGTTATGGAAGGTGGCGACATATGGCATTAGGCCGTGGGGACCAGATATGGAGCGAGTAATGGCAGGCAAGAATGAGGAGAGTTAGGGCAACATGGGTGAGCATTTTGGGAGTGAAGGAGATGGATGAGGTGGTGTCTAAAAGTGGAAGGAGGCATGAAGTTTGCGAGGTGAGGTTTCGGGGGTGGGTGAGCTAGATAAGGATGATGAGCAGTGACCGTTAGATCGTGAGATCCAACAGTAAGGAGAGAGGCGCAAATGGACGCTTAGATTAGATTAGTAGATCTAATATAAGGGTTAGGAGTAGAGCAGGAACAAACGATGGCGATGCAGTCTGGGAGCAATATCCAATGGTGAGTAAAGAGGAAGAAATATAATCACTAGATGGGTGTTGATCATGTGGCTGAGGTTAGGGCGCTACATGGTGGTCCTGATTGAGCTATGGAGGAAGATATGAAGGTTGAGAGATGAAGGGAGATGGGCACTTGAGGTGGAGGAGGAAGGACTGGATCCAAGGGTTCTGGAGGCGGGCTGGTGGCAAAAGGAGGAGCGGCCACGTGGGCGGTCCAGAGGGTGCCACATGGCTCAATCACATTATTCAGAAAAAGAAAACAAATGAAATTAGAAACGAAATAGAAGGGGGCAAATTAGCGAAAAGTCAAAACATTAAAGTCATAGATCTCAAGGAGATATACAAGTTTTATGTTGGTCAAAAAGTGAAATGAGATCAGAAACACAAAAAAATATTTTTGGTGACTATTTTAATAGATAAAAATCCTGACTTTAATTTTTTTGTTATTTTTTTATGTCATTTTTCCTTTTTAAGCCAAAATAAATATCTATAATAATTACTCTAATTTTTAGTGGTTTTAAAAGGAAATAAAATAAAGAAAATAAAAGGGTTAATTTTTGTGTAATAATTAGGGTTAATTACAGAAGAAGGGTTTATTATTAAAGATGCAGAATTAATGAAGATTTGCGATGAAGTTCTTGTATTTCGAGGTTAATAAGAGAGTATAGAAATGATAAATATGAGATTCATCAGGTGGTAACTGTTTAGATTCTTGCACATAGTACACATGTTGAACATGAGGCTGATCGAGACTCGGTTGAAGCTGGTGTTGCGATGTAAGCTTCTTCTACTCAGCAAGAGTGTCAGGGGTTTCTGCCACGGAATTGTATGCACTGATAGTGTTCACCAACAACTCCAGCTGCTTGTGCATCATGTCGAGGCTCTTTGTCCTTTGTTCAATCACAGCTAGCTTCTCTAGATCCTGTGACTACTTCTCAAAGATGTCTACCTTGGACAGATGACTGCCAATGATGTTGAGATCTGAGTTCTTACACCTGTCCACTTCACGTGTGTCTGCTAGGTTTACAGATTGTGTTGGAATATGTGGTTCTATATGAAAGGAATGAGATGATGTGAGTGTGACATCTCCATCAATCATCTCCTCATAAATCTACCACACAACATCCTCATCTTTATTGAATTGTGAACCTCTGCAGGCGACTTCGACCAAACGCTGGTTATTTTCAGTGTGTCCACCAAATATATGCTGAACCAAAGTGGTTTTTGAGATATCATGATGGGTACACTTCTCAATTAAGTAATTGAATCACTCCCAGGTCTCATGGATAGACTCTTGTGGTCCATGTGAGATGCTAGGATTTTGGACCACATCAGAATAAGACGACCAAGTGGGTAATACTTGTGTAGAAAAGTAGATTACAATTCCTCCCACATTGTCAGCACTTTTCCCAAATGGTTTATCCGGTAAAGTGCCTTGCCATGAAGGTTGGAAGGGTAAGCGGTCATCTTGACCATGCCCAACGGAATATTCGGGTAGTGCATGGTGCTGCAGATGCAAATGAATTGTTGTAGATGGATATATGGTTATTCATTGGAATTCCTCTTGAAGGTGAGGATAAGAGAGAGGAGCTGCAGTTTTAGCTTAAAGTGTCTGTGGATCGGACGAATCTGGACCCACTCAGTGATTTGCCCGACCCTTGTGTTGTATGTTTGCTTGAGTGTGGGCTTGGGCCGACCTCTCCTTCCCTCTCACTGGCCTCCACGAGATCCATCTACATAGTTATTATCATCATCATTACCATGTAAATCATCCTCTCCTCCTCCTCGTGTCTCTCTTTCCTCAGACCTTCTCCTCATATCATTTAGCATCTCTTTAAAGGCGATTTGGGCTACAACTTGACCAGTCAATTGCCGCTGGATATATTGGATAGATGCCAAAAGCTGATTGTTTACTTCATTCTAGTTAGTGCCTTACTCCGTACACTGATCGATATTTGGCTGAACTTGACCCTTTCCTCTGCCTTGGGGAGCCATCTCAAAGTCTGAATCATGCTCGAGCTCCTAATCGGGTGAAGGAACTACATTGGGATATAATATCCGATCAATTCTCAGAAAAGAAGGACCAAGTTTGAGATAAGAGTCTATCTTAAACAAATGATTTATTGGTGAAAGGAAGGTAGTGGAAGGGGGATGTCTGAGACGAGTCTTCTCAATCCCCAAAGCAGGTGAAGATGGGGGAGTCTAAGGAGAACTTTGCAAGATCCATACTTACTTCTTGGAGATCACCATGCATATTGAAGATGTCGATCTTCTGGATTCGATGTAGGTGTTTGCAAAATCCGAACAAGACCATCTCAGATATGGAATATTTGGATAACAAAAGAAAAATAGATGAGGAGTAATGATCACGGGAAAAAACAAGAGGGTGAGACAAGAGATAAGAAGGGCTCAAGGCGAGTGACTCAAAAGAAATGCAAATAAGAGGAAAGAAAAATGGGGCAAGTATGTGGGCTGATCATTGAATCCTAACTAAATCCAAACAAACACCAAACAAAATTTGGTTCACCAACTTAACACATGTGAAGCTGTGAAGGATTGACATTTTTTATCTTTTCATTTTTATTATTGTTTCGGCAATCGTGTAACATGTCCTTATCGACTAGCCCTATATGAAAGTAAGTACTGCCAGAAAAGTAACCCGTACTTTTTCCACTTTCTTTATATCCTTAATCTTTACTTTTTGAGATCCTCGATGTCGGGCCAGGAGGGCTACTCAGCCAAAGAAGAAGAGAGGAAGCCGATAGGTGAAAATGCTAATTCCCTAAAACTGAGATATTCATATGTAAGATGATGAGATAGACGCACCCGTGAGGGTGTGGCCTATGCTCAATACTTTAGACCAAGTCGAATGTTCTACACAAGACGAGAAAACCATCATCGACAAGGCCCTACTCGCCTACGTACAATAGAAGCACTAATACTTCACCGGTCCTAGGTGATATTCGAGGCAGCCACAGATCAGGTTTTTGGATATATTCCTTAAGATTTATTCCATGCTTTGTCTGGAATGTACCTGAATACAATGTGAGTTTTGTGAACCCCAAACAACAATGTCCATTACGAATTTTAGTTATGGTTACAGTTTATTTAATAGTCCCTTGTTTTAAATTTTGGATTTTCTCTTTTTTTGAGCATTTTGCAAAAGTAATCTCTTAACATTTTTTGGATTTTCTTTAACCAAAGTGATCAAAAATAAAGGGAGATAGTGACAACGCAATGCAAGGTGACACTATGATGGAAATATCACCTTTGTGTCAAAATGATGAATGCTCAGATAGAAGACTTACACTGCTTCCCAACTCTCTCCATGTTGGATGTAAGGCAAGAATTTAAAATCTAGTATATATGGTATGGAAGACGATGGAATCACCCTAAGCAAGAATCTCTATTATCATGAAGCACAAGTTCAGTTTGATCTAGATCCAAACATAGACTATAGAAGCATGCAATTATTAGGTGTGTGGATCTAGTTTACTTGATCATGCAATCCTAAAAAATCTATGGGCTCAATCACAGAAAACAAATAAAAATAAAGGAGGAAAGCTCAAATTATGAGAAATAAAATAAAATAAGAGGGAAAATTGGGAGGACAAAAATGTAGAAGGCGATGAAAAATGAGAAAAACTGGTGAGCCCCTAAGTGAACAATCACTTGGTAAAATAGGCCCGAGAGTTCAATTTTCCACCTTTATTATTACAATATTAAATGAGTCTCTCACTAAATAAAATAAAATGCTAATTTAAAGCTATGCTCATAAGTCTCCAAAGTTGGCTAAGATGCCTATCCAACCGGATCGTGAAGGAGCTGATATCCACTTGACTCGGGTACACCAATCCACCTATGAAGATTTCCCTAACTCTGTGGTCTCTCGTAACAAAGTTAATAAGAGTTGTGTTAACACAAATAATCAATTAGCCAAATGAAATAAAATAAAGATAAAGCAGAAAAATGATAAATTAATTAACGCATACCAAATCTATCCTAAGCATTGCTCCCTGATAAAGATGCCATTCGATGATCGTGAGAGTATGGTATGTCTATCATCTGATCTTGGAGGGCCTGTAATGTCCGACAAGTCGGATCTGACAATCACTATAACAACGCCTCTCTCAGCTCTCAACACTCAACTCAAGTGTCTCAATCAACAATCAACCTACAGAATCAATGAACAATAAATACAAGTGTGATGAAATTTATTATACCCTACAAATAAGTATGTATAGTACGCAAGTGTAGGAGTCAAACCACAAAGGAGCAACTCGGATAGGTATAAAAATTAACAATCAAGGAAAAAATCAACAAATGTATTTTGTTTTTATAGAGTTTTTCTAATTTTTGTGGGTTTTTATATTTTATATTTTTTGATGGATTTTTAATATATATATATATATATTTAATTTGTTTATTTTTTATTTTCTTTTTATACTTTTTTTTTCATTTTTTTAATATGCAAGAAGTATATGTATAAGTATATATATAATATTTGTATAATATAATGGGAAAAGGGAAGCTACACCGGGTGTGCATCCAACTAGCTACAACCAGTCATTTTTCTTATTTGTTTTTTGATTTTTTTGAAGGAATCCTATGGGGATTTCCTTAGTTTATTGAGTAGAATACATGTTTTAAATTTCATGCAAAACAAACAAAAAATGGTCGGGTGCAGGTAGTTGGCTACACCCACGGGTGTAGCTTCCCCAACCCCTAATATAATTACTCTATGTGATATAAATATATAATATATATAAAATCAATTTAGGCTTTTAAATAAGTTTTTATTAATATTTATGAGGTTTTTGGTGTTTTAAATTTTTAGGCATTTTCAGTAATATTTTGTAAAAATATAAGGTCAAAAAATCAGATGTGCAAAAATAGATACATATGAACGTTTTGGAATTTTTCAAAACATTTTCACATTTTTTTATGTATTTTAAATGCAAAACATGAAAAAATGCAATGTTTTGTATTTTATAAATATGAAAATAATTCTAACTACCTTAAGATAAATATATGTGATTTGAAATGGTTCTAGACAATCAAGATAATTTTCTTATAATTTTCAAATGCAAAATGTTATTTTTAGTAATAATAATAATAGAAGAAATAAAATTAAATGTGTTGACAGGGACCTAAATGCAATTTAATAAACTTTCAAGGTATTTCAGAATACCCTATCAAATCCAGGGACATACATACAAAAATCCCAAATATATAAATAGTAAACGAACTGAAAAGGGCCTTTCTATAATATTCAAAAAGTTTCAGGTCCTACTTGTATATTCCACAAAAATATTACATCGATAATTAAAATCCTTGGACCAAGAATTAACACAAACTCGAAGGGGTGTCTTCACAAAAAACCCAGTCCCCTCATGTGCACAAGCATGCGAGGTGACGTGGATTGAACTTAAGTGCAAATATAAAAAGCTCAGGGTCCTGAAAATAAATATTACAAAAATATTACAACTATAACTGAAAGTTTCATGACGAAATATAAAATACAAAAATACGAGGGGAAGATGTGCAATATACCCCAATGTGCGCTGATGGATGACAGATGAGACTTCACTTGACACGCGCGTGTCTTGTCCACACATTGATGCTTCGGCTCTGATGGATCAGATTAGATCGAGGCTCCAATAGAATGGGTATGGGAGCCTCCGATCTAACGGCTACTTCTTGATCTAGAGCGCCTCCTTGGATCCAACGGCTACCGCTTCCCATGAAGAACTGGGAAGAACAACTGCTAGGATTGGCTTCGATCGACGCTTCTGCTCGACTCCAACCACTTGGGCGGCTCCCACGTATCTCAAAATGGAGCCCAAGTCCGTTAACCTCTGTTGATGGTCCTAGGAAGGTCTAGGACCCATTGATGGGGTCCGGGAAGATCGAGGAAGATCGGTTACCAGGGGACCTTAGTCCTGGTCAAAATTTGGCCCTACAGGGCCTATCTCGCTCAAGAACCTGTAGGGTTAGATGGCAAAAAAATACAAGGATTCTGGGTTGATTTGGAGCAAGGAGACGGTGAGATGAGTTGGAGCGGAGCTTTCCATTGTGCGGCGGAGGTGGAGACCTTGATTTCCTGATCTGCGCAAGATCAGGGGAATGGAGGGGTGCTACAGATTCAAAAGCAAAGGGGGAAGATGATGTGATGGTTGGAGAGTCAAAACATATGCTGGAATGACGGAGAACAATGGTCAGAGCCTCAGCTCCGGTGTGCTACGATTTTGGTACTTTAAGGGATAAGGGATGAAATTACATGAAATAAAAAGATAAACTATACTATTTCTAATGCTCGAAATTAAAAAAGCAAGAAAAAGAGTTGCTCGAACCTGGATGACAGGGAGCAGAGAACCTTCTCCTGAGCAAGTCTAGTGAGGCTTGGATCTCGCCTCGCCGCCTCCTTCTCCTCACCTAGATCTCAGGAGATACACCCACTGTCACTGAGGATGCTCATATGAAGAGAAAAGAGGATGAAGATGAGTCAAGATGGATCAAAAAGTAAAATGGAGGTTGGACGTGAAACTAAATAGGGAGGCGACTTGGATTAGGGTATTGTTGGACATGCGAGCCCACGGCAAGCCATTATGCAATAAATGTTATTGCACGTATCATTCCCTGATCTGAAATGAAGAATAAATAATTTGCATAATAGGTCCCTCTGTACAATTAGGGTTATGTACCATGGCCTTCTTAATGGTCATACAGCTGTTGATTCATAAATTGAATCATAGAGGCTGGTGTTTGGATGAATATCTAAAGAGTTAGATAGAGGACTGATCAAGCACCGTCAAATGATTATTAAGAGATGATCCCCAGCCTGAGTAAGAGATGGCAATCATTTCTCACATAGGCTGATATATGACCGACCTCTTGATGCAGGTCCTCTGCATGGGAATAGCGATTCGGAGGTGTCAGATTAGTTAGGTCAAAGTGTTGACTTAGCGAGATCGAGATAACCTAAGTCCTATGTTGAATGCTGTCACAACATAGGCACACATCCTCTGACCAGAGATAGATGTGTTACTATATATCTGAGTATGTACATTTGGCAGACCATTAGGTTGATGACCTAACCAAGGTCTATACATCGGCGAGATGGTGTGCATATAAGGGCATATGAGTAATATGATCTCTCAAAGGGATCATACATGTTCACTTATGAACCGGAAGACATGAGCTCACTCATGAGGTATCGGGACCAATCAAATTCCATGCATGATCGTCGTGCTTTGGAAGCATGACAAGAATTTGAAGGTATGATATATGCTTTGGGAAAGTATATGATCGATACCAAATCCCAATGACCAAGATTGAGAAACTTGGTGATCAAACCCTGAAGAAGACAGTGTAAAACTGATCTTCATATTCAGGTTGATCATTGGTCTTCCAGTATGCAGGATGTGCAGGTATTGGGAACCCCTGAGGGTGATGTGATCATAAACGATTGTATAACCATGACACTTCCAGTCCGAGGGAGTGATGAAACAGGTCTGGATTTTAGTGACTCCTCTCAGTAGAGAAGTAACTTGATCTTAGTCCAAGTGTTGGACATTGATCTGAATGTGATTCAGATAAAATGATAAGATTAAGTATACGGACTTGATTTAATCAAGCATCTGTGGGAGTTCCGTTAGATCTAGATTTGAGAAGAGATCTCAACATCCAAGTCACTATACGTGGAACAATACAATCGCCATGTCCTTATCTCCAAGTATCTGCAGAGAAAGCACATTATTCTTGAAGGTGTTCAAGAATAATTCCTATGATGAATTTAGTATCCAAGCAAGAAGCTCTTGAAGATTAAATGAGATTTAATTATCAAGTATAATGTGAATGAGATTCATATTGTGTCCAAGATAATTAAATGAGATTTAATTATCAAGTATATAATGAATAAGATTCATATTGTGAGAATGTGTCAAAGATAATTAAATAAGATTTAATTATCAAGTATAATATGAATAAGATTCATATTATGAGAATGTTTATCCAAGATAATTAAATGGGATTTAATTATCAAGGATAAGCAGATCATGGATAGTGCTATCCAAAATATATGTGTATATTATAAATGGGATTTATAATATATCAGATAGAGAGAGAAATATTTTAAATAGCATTTGTTAATTATTAATGTGGATTGGATTCACATTAATTAATTATTTGGAAATGTAATTTACAAATTAGTTTGGGATGTGAATATGAATCACATATTTTTCAATGACATGATTGAAATATTCACAAATTAATTTGGAATTAATTCGGTGGATATTATTGCAATAATAGTTATTGCAATTAAATAAGAAATAATGAGATAAAATAAAAGGAGACAAAATACTACCGAATTACAAGGTGGCATCACCTATGACTTAGTAATAGGGGACGCCCCCTATAATCTAGGGTGGTTTGTTGTCTCCTCTTTTTTGTTATCATATTATCTCTTAATAATTAATTTATGTTAATTAAATTGTGTTGATAATAATTCAACATATATTTAATTTAATATAAATTAATGTTGCTGGTTTTTAACCAACAACAATCATGGTCATTGATTGGCTCTTGGATAACAATAGCCGTTGGATCCATGAGAGCCATGCATTGAGATCCATTAGATCCCAAACTAATATATAAGGAGAGAAACCCTAGACCTTGAGGGGTACATCAAAGTAGATGTCTACTCTACTTCTCTCTCTCCCTCTCATTCTCGTCATCTCTCTCTCCCACTCTCCATAAGGTGGCTGACCACCTTTGTTGAGAAAGAGAGAAGTTCTCGCCTTCGCCATCGACTACTCGAGGATCTCCTTATTCTTTGGGGGCTGCTTGCTCCAGAGGAAGACGATGGATTTCGTTGGACGAAATCAGGAGATTCAAGGCTTGGATCTTCGTCAAGGATTGTGGGAGTCACGCATCTCACATCGCACCCGCAAGTGCTGTCTCCGTGGATCGGACTTGAGACAGGAGGATCTCTTGCTTTAGAGATCTCGTGATCGCAACCACGCTTCGAGAGGTATTCCTAATACTTTGTGGTTTGATGAAACGATCCAAGAATTGTTCTTGTGATCATGTGATTTCATCGTTTGATTTAAAAATTTTAAATTCTGTTGCACCTTGCGACTAGCGTGACTAGTCGCCCCGATGGCATGAGATGCGATCGTCACGCTTCCGTGATGCGCTTGAGGATTCTCAATATCCTTCAAGTGGTATCAGAGCCTTAGGTTGAAAAAGGTTTTGGATATGATCCATGAACCAAGGACGACTTGGGTTTGAAAGAGTCGCGAAAGTTTTATCACATTTGAATTTTTGCAACTATGTCTAATTGATTTTTCGGCACTGTTTAAATTGTTTAAACACAAATAAATTGGATTTTTTCCCCATTAAACAAGGAAACCATGGGATTTGAGTTTACTAAATTTGGATTTAATTTGCTCAAGATATGGTCTTTTGAATAAGCATGTATTCATTGTTGCGGGAACAGCAAAACTGAACGTGATTAATTTGTTAATTACGATTTTGATATGCCTTGAAATGCGTGTAATATCACTTGGGTTCTGCTGTAAATCAAGTTGGCATTATTAGGAAACTGATTTTGCGATTTTTGGATTTAAATTGATCAAGATAAGTTAATTTTAGTGGTTAGGGGTCACTACTGAAAATTGACAAACTTGATCATAAACCTTGTGATAGTCATTCAAACATGTTGATGAAAATTAATTGTTAATTTTCTGAAATTGGTTATTGATAATATTTGTGAAATATTTAAAGATGATAATCAATTCCTTTAATGACATCCCGCTAACTATAATGATAAGATAGTTGATCTTGATCATTGGTTATTATGAAATCATCAATAAACATTGTTTGCATACAAAACCCTAGGTCATCTTACAATAGTTCTAAGACAACTTTTACATGCAAAACCCTCTTTCTTGAATAGGATTGGGGATTTGTTTAGCAAATCTGCTTATAATATAATCAAAATTATTTTGATGTAAATCATATGGTATAATTGCGGTTGAAAGACCGATGAGCATCTCAAAGTACATGATGATCTATCCGGCATTATCCTTTCCTGAGGTGGATATGGTGTCTAGTCGGAGAGCATTGAGGTAGAGGGTTGCAACGTATGTGGTCCATCCTACTCTTGCCGGTACTGGCCATGACACCGGGTAGGGACTCGATAATGTCGGAGAAATCAAAAATGTATTTTTCTAATTATTAAAATTAAAAATAATACGTACTTTGAGATTATACCTACTATTCAAGTAAAATTCAAAGTTTGTTGATTGGATTGATAATTAATTTAAAATGATTAAATTAATTATATTATATTAGAATACTCTATTATGAATAGATGTGTAATTTCCCTTGGAAGAATTAATTATGTGAATATGATTCACGATAATTAATTATTTCAATTTGAATAAGAGGTGGGGGATCACATAAGTGACATCCATGGTCTCCCGTGAAGGCAAAGAATTTCGTCGCCAAAAGTTGTATATATAGGAGACGTTTGTCTCAAGTGACAGATCCTATATACAATTATTTGGATCGGATTCTTTGCTTCTCGAAAGAGTAAGGCCGTATACGTAGTGACCCCAATATCGAGTCCCCATATTATTGGGGCGATATTGGATTGCGTATAGCGAGTATTAAGCCCGTTGACGGTTGGTTCAATTAGCAACAGGTCAACATCATTTTAGGGGTGCTGGGCCTAGGTGTTAAAGACCGAATTGGGAAATGCAAGTTGGACTTGCAAGGCAGAATGTGTTCCCGCTTCTTTTTATCAGAATCGCAGGTTCTGATATTATTGGGATGTGACAAAGATATGAAAGGAGATCCCAGATCTTGCTAGAGATATAATGGTAAGAATATCTCTTACATTGAAAGTGATTAAGGGAATGAACTTTCATTGTTAACAAGGCAAGACAACTTTGATATAAAAATTCTTACCAACTCAATGTTATACTCAATAATAACCAGTAGAATATCATGGATTGGACTCATGATCTAGATATTGTACTTGCAATTGAACACATAATGTATGTGGTTACAATGTGCAAGTTTCCTCAACATAATGAGGAATGACAATTAAATAAGACAATAAGACATCACCTTAGGGTTTGTATGTCTCTATAGTCTAGATCTTTCATCGAGTGTACTTTGGAAGTGACATGTCGATGGTGATCGTAATTGTTGAATAATCCTTATAAAATCAAAGAAGATGTTTTGGCGTACATATGTGCCCTAGACATTTAATCATGAATGACATGGTTCACTGCTTCATGCAGAATGGTAGCTCTATAAGAGATGATGTATTCAAAATGTTTGATACCTACCTGAACCAATGTTTTAAGAGTTTAGATGGATGTAGATACGATGAATGTCATCACTCTAATGTCTATACTCTAATCATTCATGAAGCTTCATAATATTCATATTGTATGAATTTAATGAAGCATGTATAAATGTTGGAATGCTCTTACATTGAATTCTTTTGAATTTAACATAAGAGATTCTTAGTCTTAAGCAATGGTTGTTTATAGATAAAGGGAGCACAGTGGAAGCATGGGTCAGACCCAATATGAGAAGGATAGTCAAAGAGTTGATCATACTTCTATGACTTCTATATGACATCCAAAGAGTTGGATGAATGCCTATACTGGAATAACTTGATGTGTTGATAGTATGACTATCAAGTCTGTCTAGAATCCTTAGAGAAGGACTCAGATAGTGCACCATAATAATCTATATCTACATTTGATCATTGAAATTGACTTGCTTATTTGACAAGATAAAGTCTAATAATTGTATCTCAATCTTCTAACAACACTTGCAATGTGTTGCACATGTTTTAAAAGACTGGAAAATTTGATCTCAAGGTTTGTAGTTATCCACAAGGATATTGATGTAATTGTTGCAACAATCTCTGTTGGTTTGATAGACTTCTGAATTTCAGTGGGAGAGCCTTGGTCTTAGAGAATGTCTCAATGACCTAGATATTAGAATACACTGATTGTTTGTTTCTAAATGTTGGAAATAAACATGAATTCTGAGATAGAACTATCATAAAGAGTTATGATGGATATATTTTATATAGTAATCTAACATCTAGTGGACTCCACAAAATTAGAAAATTAATGAATAGTTCATTAAGATTTCTAATATTAAAAATTAAAACCTTTATAAGATCAATAGGAGGTTGAAGATCATTTAACAATGATTTAGCATCAAGTTTTGGACATATGCCTGTTGATTTGATCAATAGACAAGTAAGAGATGAAACTTTAGAAAGTCTAAAATTTCAAATCTTACATACTTGTGAATATTGTATTCGAAGAATGTCCAATACACCCTTCTCTTAGGAAAGGCGTAAGATGTCAAGGTATTCGAGATCTCATACATATTGAAGTATGTGAATCATCTATATCGTAGTAAACATTATGGATATGTGATATCTATTGATGGTTATGTTTGATATGAGATTTCTTCTCTTCACCAAAGAAAACTTTGAAATGTTCAAAGATTTCGCAATTTTTGTTTACAACCAATGTTTGAAGGAAGATTAAATGAATTTGATCTAACCAAGGTAGCAAGTACCTATTAGATGAATTCAAAGAATACCTTAAGAAGATATGAATATCATTTCTATATCAATCCTCCTAACACACCTAAACTCAATGGAGTGGTAGGGAGATACAATTGGATCATGTGTGACATGATTTGATCAATGATGAATTTTAGCATAATTATCCCTTAGTTTCCAGGTATATATGTGTAGTAGAGACTACAATATATGTACTTAATAAGGTTCCATGCATGTAAGCTGGAATTTAGCACTTGAGAGTGCTACTTCATTAGGAAATAAAGGATGGTATTGGGTACCTACTCTATGACCTTGAGATTCTTAAAAGATCTCATCTTTGAGAATATGATTTTTATAGGATGACTCTCTTGAGAATCAAGACAAAAATGAAGTGTAGGAACTCGTTTGATCTTGAGAAGATAATGAGGCTCCTAAAATCGGAAACTAAAAGGGATAATTAAAGATGAAACACTAATACCTCTTCAAATGAGTTTGAAGATGTATTCCATGTGTCAGTTAAGTCTGACAATGATCGGACTTCATGTGATGAAGCTCCTAAGGATCATGACATGGAAAGATGGATGTTAGCAATAAAGGTCTAAGGTAGACTTCATATACAAGTGTTGTATATGGACCCTCGAGGATCCACCTATAAGGGTTAGACCAATTAAGGTGTAAATGGATCTTCAAGAGAAAGAGAGAACCTGATGAGAAGGTAGAGACCTTTAAAGCACGGTTCGTAGCCATGAGATACACACCGAAGAGAAGACATCGCTTGCGATGAGGCTTGCTTTTCAGTGACTATGCTTAAACCCATCAGAATATTGCTAACCCTAGCTAGACAATTTGACTATGGCATCTTCAAGATGTGGGTCAAGATTGTATTCCTCTACGAATACCTCTTTGAGGATATTCACATGAAGTATCCCCAGGGCTTCATGATTGAGGAATGCAAGATGTGATAGCTAAAGAACTCCATCATTGGACTCAAATAAGCTTCTTGTAGTTGGAACATAAGATTTGATGAAATTATAAATGTTATGATAGAATCTTGATGAACCATGTGAAGCTTAGTGGGAGTGCCATTGTGTTCATCGTGCTAAAGGTAGATAATATCCTAATCATTTGGAATGATATAAGGATGATAATAAGTGTTTTATGATATGGCTATTCCTTACCTTGAGATATGATCTCAAAGATGCCTATTGGATCTTAGTTTTGAAGGTGTATAGAAGCAAGAAAAGAGGGTATTGGGACTATCACATTTGTAGTACACCTTGGACCTGTTCCATTTTCTGGAAATTACAAGAAAGGCTTTATTACCTTAAGATTTGGTACCGACCTATCTAAAGGGATAGCACCTCAAAGAGTTGAGGAAGTGAATGCTTAAACTGGTTGCCCTTTTGTGCATCAGTTACGAAAAGCTGAAAGTATGCTAGATGTGTACGAAAGCCAGATGTCTGCCATGCAGTGTGAGTAGTAAACTGTTACTAATCCTACTATGGAGATAGAACACTTGATTGCAGTAATAACAATATCTTCAAAGATGACAAGGCTTTAGAGATAGTGATCTCTAAGTCTTATCTTCAAGAAATTAAGACTTTTAGATGGAGATCTAAAATGCCTTAACTGCGAATACCTTAGGAGATAGAGATCCCCAGGTATAAGGGTATTCTGATAAGGTTAATAGAAATTACATACTGGTTATAATAATAATTTTTTGAGCTGTAGTGTCAAGGACACTATGACTGACAAGATTGAGTAATGGTTGCATTAGATGTTAGCATTAGATGCGAGCACTGTTACTGGGGATATGCAAGTGTTGTAAAAGGACATGGCGTAGTCTCGCGGGAACAGAGTGACTGATCAACTTACCTAGCTATTTTCTAAATAGCCTATGATTGTCACACGAGTGTGGCTTTAAATTTTTAGCCCATTAATGGCTCTTTGGGCTAGTGGGAGATTGTTGGACATGCGAGCCCACGATGAGCCATTATGCAATAAATGTTATTGCACGTATCATTCCCTGATCTGAAATGAAGAATAAATAATTTGCATAATAGGTCCCTCTGTACAATTAGGGTTATGTACCATGGTTGTCTTAGTGATCATACAACCATTGATTCATTAATTGAATCATAGAGGTTGGTGTTTGGATGAATATCTAAAGAGTTAGATAGAGGACTCATCAAGCACCATCAAAAGATTATTAAGAGATGATCTCCAGCCTGAGTAGGAGATGGCAATCCTTTCTCACATAGGCTGATATCTGACCGACCTCTTGATGCAGGTCCTCTGCATGGGAATAGCGATTCGGAGGTGTCAGATTAGTTAGGTCAACGTGTTGACTTAGCGAGATCGAGATATCCTAAGTCCTATGTTGAATGCTGTCATAGCATAGGCACACATCCTCTGACCAGAGACAGATGTGTTACTATATGTCTGAGTATGTACATTTGGCATACCATTAGGTTTATTACCTAACCAAGGTCTATACACCGGCGAGCTGGTGTGCATATAAGGGCATATGAGTAATACGATCTCTCAAAGGGATCATACAAGTTCACTTATGAACCGGAAGACATGAGCTCACTCATGAGGTATTGGGACCAATCAAATTTCATGCATGGTCGTCATGCTTTGGAAGCATGACAAGATTTTGAAGGTATGATATATGCTTTGGGAAATCATATGATCGATACCAAATCCCAATGACCAAGATTGAGAAACTTGGTGATAAAACCCTCAAGAAGACAGTGTAAAATTGATCTTCATCTTCAGGTTGATCATTGGTCTTCCAGTATGCAGGATGTGCAGGTATTGGGAATACCTAAGGGTGATGTGATCATAAACGATTGTATAACCTTGACACTTCCAGTCCGAGGGAGTGATGAAACAGGTCTGGATTTTAGTGACTCCTCTCAGAAGAGAAGTAACTTGATCTTAGTCCAAGTGTTGGACATTGATCTGAATATGATTCAGATAAAATGAGAAGATTAAGTATACGTACTTGATTTAATAAAGCATCTGTGGGAGGTCCGTTAGATCTGGATTTGAGATGAGATCTCAACATCCAAGTCACTATTTGTGGAACAATACAATCGCCCTGTCCTTATCTCCAAGTATCTGCGGAGAAAGCACATTATTTCTGAAGGAGTTCAAGAATAATTCCTATGTTGAATTTAGTATCCAAGCAAGAAGGTCTTGATGATTAAATGAGATTTAATTATCAAGTATAATATGAATGAGATTCATATTGTGTCCAAGATAATTAAATGAAATTTAATTATCAAGTATAATATGAATAAAATTCATATTGTGAGAATGTGTCCAAGATAATTAAATAAGATTTAATTATCAAGTATAATATGAATAAGATTCATATTGTGAGAATGATTATCCAAGATAATTAAATGGGATTTAATTATCAAGAATAAGCTGATCATTGATAGTGCTATCCAGAATATCTGTGTATATTATAAATGGGATTAAAAATATATCAGAGAGAGAGAGAAATATTGTAAATAACATTTATTAATTATTAATGTGGATTGGATTCACATTAATTAATTAATTGGAAATGTAATTTACAAATTAATCTGGGATGTGAATATTATTCACATATTTTTCAATGGCATGATTGAAATATTCACAAATTAATTTGGAATTAATTTGGTGGATATTATTGCAATAATAGTTATTGCAATTATTTAAGAAATAATGAGATAAAATAAAAGGAGACAGAATACCACCAAATTACAAGGTGGTGTCACCTATGACTTAGTAATAGCTGACACCCCCTATAATTTCGGGTGGTTTGTTGTCTCCTCTTTTTTGTTATCATATTATCTCTTAATAATTAATTTATGTTAATTAAATTGTGTTGATAATAATTCAACATATATTTAATTTAATGTAAATTAATGTTGTTGGTTTTTAACCAACAACAATCATGGCCGTTGATTGGCTCTTGGATAACAATAGCCGTTGGATCCATGAGAGCCATGGATTGAGATCCATTGGTCCCAAACTAATATATAAGGAGAGTAACCCTAGCCCTTGATGGGTACATCAAAGTAGACGCCTACTCTACTTCTCTCTCTCCCTCTCATTCTCATCCTCTCTCTCTCCCCCTCTCCATAAGGTGGCTGACGACCTTTGTTTAGAAAGAGAGAAGTTCTCGCCTTCGCCATCGACTACTCAAGGATCTCCTTCTTCTTTGGGGCTGCTTGCTCTAGAGGAAGACGACGGATTTCATTGGACGAAATCAGGTGATTCGAGGGTTGGATCTTCGTCGAGGATTGCGGGAGTCACGCGTCTCTTCATTGCACCCGCAAGTGTTGTCTTCGTGGATCGGACTTGAGACAGGAGGATCTCTTGCTTTAGAGATCACGTGATCGCAACCACACTTCAAGAGGTATTCCTAATACTTTGTGGTTTGATGAAATGATCCAAGAATTTATCTTGTTATCATGTGGTTTCATCGCTTGATTTAAAAATTTTAAATTCTGTTGCACCTTGTGACTAGCGCGACTACTCGCCCCGATCGCATGAGATGCGATAGTCACGCTTCCGTGATGCTCTTGAGGATTCTCAATATCCTTCAGGTTTGCGGTTGAATCGATGCTCCATCGTTCAAATAACTATGGCATGAATGTCCAATGAACGATGAACATATTTGAAGAAGGAATCAAGCCCAAAAAATGCAACATTTAGGCGGGACAAATTAGTGAAAAAATAGGGTCATTGTTCTGACATGCCTAGGGTTAGGGGCATGTATAGTTGACCGGTGGGTCAACCAAGATCCATACCTGATTTGGCCACGATAGATGCTAGAGGAAAAAACAGAAAGGAAAATAGAAATAAATGTCTTTATTAATTTTTTTTAAAAACATGAAAGTTGTTTCCTCTTGGCCACTTCACTGAAGTATCTACAAACTGCAGAATCATCCTTGTGGCTTTAAGCAATCCTAACCTATATTCTTTGAATAGCGACATCAGCGTCAGATTAAATGATGACCCACTATCCAGGAGTGTTCTCTCAAACTCGTGGTTGAACAACTCACAACTGATGAGTGGAGCTCCCGTGTCCTTCATTCCAGGGAGGTTGTTGATTGCATGAACTGTAGTCGTGGTGAGGATGTGCTTTACCGATTTCTCGCATATGGTTTTGATAGGTTGATGCTTTATGGTACATGCTTCTTTCAATCCTTTCTTCATTGATGACGTCTACTCCATGTCTTTTAACGGTAACATTTTGAACATAATGTTTTGCAATAATTCCCCAATGCTCGAATCAGACAAAGCATTTTTCAAATTTTTATGGTTTTTGACTTTAATGCATCCTTAAATGGAATAGAGACATCATCATCAAAAATGTGATTTTCATGTGAAATATTGTTCCTATTTATAGACTGATGGTTGGGTAAAATGCAAAAATCTAAAGGAAAATGTACATTAAAAGTAGGAATTCAGCCATGTCAGCTTGCATGGGAGCGACTTCTAGTGTTGGCTGCTCTTTGGCTGCATCGACATGTCCTTGGTTGTTATTGCTTAAGTTTGCTTTTATTAAATTTTTTGGATTTTCTGTGGAGATGTGGTGGAGGTACTCCTAGTTGCTCCACTTTTACTTCAGGCACCAATAAAGTCTCCGCTGCATGTGATGAAGATTCACCTATAGAAGCTTGACTTTTACCCTTGGCAAAAGCATATGTTTGTAGTGTTCTACCGCTCTTGAGGCAAACAACATTACATAACACAGAAGAATTTGTACCTGATTCGAGAGTTGGTGCGGTACTATAGTCCACCTGCTCCTTTCTCTTGAAGTTATTGGGGTTGCCTCAACCTGTGCCAGGATTATTGTCATGGCAACAGTGAGGTCATCAATATTCTGACTCATCTCCTTCTTGTTTTGAATAAATTGAGGTCCAGGGCAGGATTCACCAAAGAAGCCTTTAAAGATTCTGTAATCAGAGGAAGCTAAGGCAGGTAGTACTACGATTGATGTTGATATTTCTAAGACTGGTGAGGAGGGAAGGACCGCTGGTTATAACAAGGAGGGAAGGAGTAGTTCTGGTATTGAGCAACCAGATGGTGCTGATGGTAAGCCTGGCGATATGCCAGTTTCTGGTATTGTTGTTGTCTCCAATTGTTTCCATTGTGTGGAGACTGGTGGGAACTGTTGGTACTGTTGACTCCTCCCACCATGCGGTTGGTTGAACAGTCAGATGGTGGTGTTTTGACCTTGAGATTGTCCCTGAGTTCGGGTCGATTGTAGCTCATTGCTCCAAACACCGTTAACCTCTTAAATTTGTTGTGGGGGTGGAAAGAGTGGTTCAGCAAATGACTGCTGGAGCTCAGGATAGTAGACCACCATCTATATCTGTGGTGGTGATGAACCACATTTTCACCCCATTAATAGTTGTATTTTATCCTAGTATAGATGGTGAATACGATCTAGTAAAAATCACAATCTTTGAATATTGTGGAAAATTTGTACTTGATAAGTGTACCAAGGTCGAATAAAAGGACACGAGCCTCCTCATTTATTTATCGAAAACTATTGACTTAATTTTGAGCGATTAAATTCATTCATTCAGGCCTTCATTATGTAGTCACCATACACTCAACAAAATGCACAAATCTATAATGATAATGTAGACAACTGGCATAGAAATGATGTATGCAATTTTTTTATTCGTTTTTATGCAGTTAAACTTAGATGTAATGTGTAATGATATGCAAGAGACCTGTAAATTAATCAGACACTTGAACAATAAAATACATGTTAATTTCATGGACAAATAATGCAGTAATATGAGTTAATGGCATTAAGAATCAACGAGCAAGTGACATAATATAAGCAGAAATTATCAATAAATTACATGTTAAATCAGAAAATAAATGATGCCATCAGAAAGACAATAAAGAATGCAACAAAACGAAATGAAATGAAATCAACCAAAATGGCATTCATATGCTTAAGATATGAGCATTTCAGTCCAAGGGCATAAATGAAGTAAAAATATGCAAAATAAAAGGATAAATATCACAAGTAGGTCCATATAGGGTATAATTGTAATTTCAGAAAGGTGGTGGCCCCCTTGCAATTTATCCAAGCACACACATGAGGAGCATGTGCATGAGAGGGACCTTTTTTGCAAATATGGTGAAGTCGGAGGGGCACGATGCAATTTACCCACCATGCACGTGCATGACACGCACACAGACTTGTCCCGGATGAGGGTCGGACTGGTAGAGGTAGTCTAGACCACGTGGTGACCCGGATGGCTTCGACATAGCTCGATCCCACTGAGCATGAGGTCTGGAAAGCAAGCGCAGCCTGAATCTGAGCTGTCAGATTCTGAGAATCTCACGGCTGCTATTGTTAATGTTCACCTGAGGGCTGCCTAGGATGGCAGTGCAAAGACTTGGCTCCGACGATTACTCCGAAGCTCCTTCATGCCCTAGTTGATACCCTGGTGATCGGAGCACCATTCTAAGGTGTCGTGAATCTGCTGGAGGAGCGAAAAGGGGGTTGCATCATCTGTCCTCCCATTTAATGGAAGCTCGATAGAGATGTTCCTCTAGAATGGAGCTATGTCAAGTCCTCCAACTAATGAGACCTTTGGTACCTGCATGTGTTAGGATAGTCGAGGCGTGCTTTGTGAGTAAAATGAGGTGCAGCAGAGGGCATTAGAGTGGAGAAGAGGGTGCCTATAGTGTGTCTTCCTCCACCCCAGCGGAAGAAGATGCCTGGAGTGGATAAGATCGCATAGGAAGGGAGGATGTGAGTGTATTAATCAGCAAAGATGATGGGTGACTGGTATGTTCGAGGGTCGAAATGGCGATGAAGATGGTTGTAGTTACCTAACTAAAAGGAAGAAAACATAAAAAAAATGAATAAAGGAGTACCTGGAGATCGAAGGGACAAAGATGGATGTGGTGGCTTGGGATGAGGATATGGAGGTCCTCGGTTCATCGCTCGACGTGTGCAGTCGATCACGGAGCTCAACGATGATGGAGGGCAGCCGTAGTGACAGCCAAGGATCGCACCTTGAAACTTTAACCATCATGACCCCTCGATTCCACTACCTCCTATCACGAGAAGCTGAAGAAGGGCTAGGATGAGCTCCTTGAAGTGGTGAATCACAATATCTTGAGGCAGTGGTGGCTTTAAATAGGAGAGGTTCCAGCCAGTTATGGGAGGTGGTGAGGGTATTTCTGACAGCCAACATTTGGCCGTGGAGACTAGATATGGAGCGAGTGATGACATGCGAGAATGAGGGGAGTTAGGGCTACACATGAGCATTTAGGGAGAGAAGGAGATGGTTGAGGTGGCGGGGGATGGTGAGCTACAGGAGGACGATGAGCAGTGACTATTGGATCATGAGATCCAACGATTAGGAGAGAGGCGTGAATGGACACTTAGATCAGATTAGTAGATCTTATCTAAGGGATAGGAGTAGGGTGGGAATAAATGGTGGCAATGGAGTCTAGGAGCGAGATCAAATGGTGAGGAAAGAAGGGCGATGTGGAAGAAGTATAGCCATTGGATGGGAGGCGATCATGCGGATGAGGTTAGGGAACTAGGAGGAGGTCCATATTTAGTCAGGGAGGAAGATCTAATGGTTGAGAGATGAAGGGAGATGGCTCCCAGAAGATCAATAGAAGACTACCTTCACCAGTCCATTTGGGACATACATTTTCAGACGCATGTCGTTCAGACTTTGTAATGCCCCCGTACATTTCAGAGGTGTATGTTAGTTGTTTTTGAACACATGGCGGCCAATTTTCTTGAGGTCTTCATGGATGACTCTTGGTCTATGGAGATAGCTTTGATCAATGTCTGAACGATTTAGATCGAGTACTTCAACGATGATGTGAAGTCAGTCTGGTGCTCTCATTGGAGAAGAGTCACTTTATGGTGATTGAATGAATTGTGTTGGGTCATGTCATTTCAAGTGCGACATGGAGGTCGATCCAGCCAAGGTGGAACTCATCTTTAAACTTGAGCCACCTACTAATCTTAAACAAGTCCGATCATTTCTGGGTCATGTCGATTTTTACCGACGATTCATCAAAGATTTCAGTAAGATTGCCCGACCGTTGACAAATCTCCTAGGCAAGGACACTGAATTTATTATAGATGACAGAGTGCTACTAGCCTTTCACCAGTTGAAGGAGAAAAATACCCAGGTCCTACGGCCTCCAGATTGGTCTCTTCCATTTGAGATTATAACGAATGCTTCAGATTACACCATTAGGATAATGTTAGTACAATGACATTATTTTTGGCCATTTGTTATTCACTACGCTAGCAAAACTCTATATGAAGCCCAGAGGAATTACATTGTGATAGAAAAAGAGTTTCTAGCCATAGTCTTTGCTTTGGTAAAATTCAGGTCGCATCTTCTGGATTCGAAAGTAATTGTATACATTGATCATTCTACCTTCTGATACCTACAGAGCAAGAAGGATGCGAAGCCCGCCTACTTTGTTCGATCCTTCTACTCCAAGAGTTTGACCTTGAGATTCGAGATAAACCTGGAGTCAAAAATGTTATGGCAGATCATCTTTCTAGATTAATAGAGATTGAGACTCTTGAGTAGGACCTAATTCCTATAAAAGAAACTCCTATAAAAGAAACCTTCCTAGATGAAGTCATTTTGTCAGTCACCTCGCTCCGCTGGTATGTCGATATCGTAAACTACATTGTCTCCATGGAAGTTCCTCGAGATTGGCCAAAGCTGAAAGTGAAAAAATTCATGTTCTATATACAATTTTATCAATGAAAGGACCCATATCTATTTTGTGAAGGTGCAGACTACATCAGGCGTAGATGAAATTCCTGATGAGGATCAAATGAGTGTCCAGAACCACTACCACAAGTTGGAATACGGTGGACACCATTCTGGAAAGAGAACAATATCCAAGGTTCTTCAAAGCGGCCTCTGATGGTCGACCCTTTTTAAAGATGCTACTGAATTTGTGACAGTATGTACTGACTGCCAGAAGATGGGAGGCACAGTCAGTTCCAGAGACACCATGCCACTCAAATATATTCAGATTTCAGGTGTCTTTGACGCATGGGGAATCGACTTCATAGGTCCATTTTCGAACAAACAGGGTTAAGAGTACATCTTGTTGGATGTTGATTATGTTATTCAATGGGTGGAAGTTATCCCCTCCCGAGCCGTCGACAGTCGCATCATTTGTTAATTACTCGAGGAAATTACCATCGCGCGATTCAGGGTTCTGTAAATATTAATATCAGATGGGGGTATCCACTTCACAAATAAATAGGTCAAGAAGATGACCAAGGAGTACGACATCGAACACCATGTCTCATCTCCATACCACCCACAAACTATTGGCTTAGCTAAGTGTTCAAATAGGGAGACCAAGACAACCCTGCAGAAACATGCATGTCCCAATTGCAAGAACTAGTCAAATTGCTCAACTCAATTATTTGGTTTACCGAGCAGCATATAAGTCTCCTCTAGGCATGTCTCCCTATTGCCTTGTCTACGGCAAGCCTTCCCATCTTCCCATGTAATTGATTCATAAATTTGTGTGCAATCAGTGTATGTAATATGGACAGAGAAAAGGATCAAAAGAATCATAAGTTGGACCTGAATCATTTGTCTGAATTTCAAGATTCTGTGTATGACAATAGCTTTATGTACAAGGAAAAGGTCAAGTGTTGGCATGACAAGCACATCAAATGAAAGACCTTTGAGTCGAACCAGAATTTATGGTTGTTCGCAAAGTTTAAACTATTCCCGGGCAAATTGAAGAGCAAGTGGTCCTGGCCATTCATTGTTAAAAATGTACGTGACAATGGTAGCTTTGTGATATCATGATTGCCAGCTGACACATAACCTTTTGTAATCAACATACAACTTCTTAAACCATACATTGAGGATGACACCTTCATGTCTATTGTCAAATCAGTTCAAGTCATCTATCAAGAAGAGCATCTAGATGCTGATGGAGCAGACAAATGAAAAATACCAAAAAAAACAATTTCCTTTTCTTCTTTTCTTCCTTTCTTCTTTTCATTTCGTTGTTCTTTATTCTCCTGTTTACTCAGTCCTCCCTTCCATCATTGATATACTTAGAATATGCTTCATCCTAAGTATAGAGGGGGCGACTAACTCGGGTGCTCATTCTTTGATCCCTCTCTTGTCTCCCAACTTGTTGATATTTTGTCTATACGTAGGGATATCTTACCCTAAGTATAGGGGGAGACATGTTGAGCCTATGATTTCATAAATCCCCGCCCTTGACCATCCATGCCTTGTATACATTATGTTATACTTAGGATTATTTCATCCTAAGTATAGGGGGGACAATCAACTTCTCATTCTTTTATTATTTAGTTGTTGTAGTATAGGATTTTCTATACTCGGTACGAGTTATGTCTTCATTTTTCTCTCTGATCTATGAGGACATAGCTCAAGCAAAGTATAGGGGGTCGTATATACATTGTATATACTCTAGCCATAGCTCGTACTTTCATACTTTTATAAATATGGCTACTATATGGGTTAAGGGTTTATATAAAAAATCAATTATAAATAACACACTCATAAAAGTTGCACTAATACATTAACCTTGTTTTATTTTCTTTTTCAAAAATTCTATAAAAATTTGCAAAAATCCAAGAAACTCGAATTTTTTTTAAAAAACCCACAAAAAATTGCAAAACACTTTGAAAATGCCATAAAAATATCAAAATCTAGAAAATCCCTCAGAAAATATCTCTTTGCATTGCATTAGCATTTTTCAAAATGATTTGGAGAATTGAACAAGTTTAAATAAAATATGAAGATTGGAGTTTTATCTAGATCTTAATATACATGATTTCAAAGGAACCTACTAGGGACTAGAATTGTGACGCTTCAGGTTGTTATGACTTCATTCTTTAGGTCCTATGAAACTTAGTTCATGAGTTATTTCAATGTGTCTAATGTGAATCTTCATGTCATCCGTACGACTCTTGATGCAGTGCTTTGACTAGAAACATTGCACTCAACACTTAGCTCAACCAGATGGATTGTTGAAAAATCTCGGAGTCTAAGTTTAGACGATACTAGGTCGCTTCATCAAGGGTGGCTCATGAACCATTCTTGGGGAATGTTGAAACCGTACTTCAACCCAATTCCTCTAGCAACAAGGACATCTAACAACTGGATACTAGATTGTAACAAGGCTTCAGATAAGGAATGGTCTACTAGCACAACTTTTTTCAAGACCACAAAACATGGGCGAACCAAAAGACTCTATGTCCGTCAGAGCACAAACAAGAATGCAAGGCAATGCTAAGTCAAAGAAAAATCCAAAGAAGAAGCCTAAGACAAAATTACACAAAAATTTGAGCTTCCAAAAAAAGCCTGCATATTGATGAAGACTCGGTTACATTGGTCAAGCTTCACAAGGGAATGAGAATACACCGGTTCGTTCCCACTTCTTTTCCAATTCTTCTAGCATCTCCCTTTCTCGATTGTGAAACTAGCAGCACTTGACCTTAGAAGGAAATATCTGTCTCCACAAGGATGCATTGCTAGAGTAGGAGACTCCTTGATAATTTAGTGGTTTGTCTAGGAAGATCTAACACAATTCACACACATGGTATCTATCACCCCAAGGTTGCAAGAGTATATATCTAAAAGGATGGTTCTGACCAGGCTGTGAATTGAACTGGATAAAGGAGCATAGAACCTCGAGGTTGTTGAGTCACAAGTCCTGACTTTAACTCCGTTCTGAACACTTCACTAATCCAAAGGTTTCAACGATGCTCCAAAAATAGATTTTGTACAGATAAGTTTAAAGTTGGAGTCATCCTACTTTATTTATTTTTCTTTTCATTATTTTTGTGCATCACTTATCACCCAATAAGTGTCTAGGGACTAGTGAAGATAAGTATAGGAAGGTGTTGAATCCCCAATCATTCACTTTTATTCCTTTATTTTATCTTTAAAATCCTAGTTAAATGCATGAAATATAGCTAACTTGTACAAATTAACACTCTAACATTTACCTGTAAATAGTACTCAAATACATGTATTTGAATACAAAATAAATGAATAAAGAAAATAAAAGAAAAATAAAGGAATTATTGCAAATACTGACTAACCTTAAACTCCAAGACTAAGTCAATATTGACTTAGTCGACAAGAAATAATGTAGGAGGAGATAAGGGCATATAAATACAGACAAAAGACTCTATCACATGGAAACCATAGGTGACATGTACAATGTATATAGATGAAAATTTCACTAATTTATCACACTTAGTTACACATCAAATAAAACTACTTTCAACATCAAACATGTACATAAAAATATATAGAAAAATACAAAGTTAATTGTCCATAAAAATAAGGTAGATAGGACACACATATTATAAAGCCACAGATAGAACTTCACAAATCCATATCTTCTCCATATAAATGCAAAATGGATAAAAAACACCTTTATTGTCCTCTAAATTCAATTATCTATCTAATAAAGGTGATTCCATTAAAATTGGAGTTAAGATAACAAATGTGGCATTTGGGGTCCCATTGTATATTTTACATATATACTTTATACATTCATTTCATTCTTTGTAATTTTACTCTTTATATATTTTTCAATATTACTAAATATTATTTCAATTATATTAAAACTATAAGTACAATAAGAAACAATTAAAATTCCATTAAAATAAATAATATAATAAAATAGATCGGTAAACTATACCAATATTACATACTTTTATTTATTTAAGTATACCAATAAAGTCAAAAAAACAAAATACAAATATACAAATGCATAATTAAATATGTTATAAATACAAAAATAATATGCATAAATAATAAAATATATAATACAAAATAAAAATCAAATACACTATACATAGGTAATTATATGTTTAATTATACTTGTAAATTTTAACATATAATTAATAGGTTGAAATAAATAAAAATCGCCTAAAATAGTACATAAAATATGAATCAACTTTCATGTTTTAAGAAAAAATAATAAAATCTTTTTCTGTTTTATTTCTTTTAATCTCTTTTTTGTTTTATCCTCTAGCGTCTGGCATGACCTAATTAGGTGCTGGTCTTGGTTGACCCGCCAGTCAATTGTACTTGTGCCTAACCGAAGGAATGGCATAACACTAACCTCGTCTCTTCTCTAATTTGTATTGCTCGAATCTTACATTTTATGGGCATGATTCCTTCTGCAAATATGTTCGTCATTCATTGGACTTTCACGTCTTAGTGATTTCTCAAATGATGGAGCATCGATTCACCCGCAAACCCTTTCCAAGTCACCTCCCTATTTAGTTTTTCCTCCAACCTTCATTTAATTTTGATATAACTTGACCCATCTTCATCTCCTTTTCTCTTCATCGGGACCGTACCTAGTGATAGTGGGTATATCTCTTGATATCTAGGCGTGAAAAAGGAGGTGGAGAGGTGAGATCCAAGCCCCGCTAGACTTTCTCAGGCAAAGGTTCTCTGCTCCATGTCCCCCAGGTTCGAGCAGCTCTTTTTCTTGCTTTTTCAATTCTTGGCATTAACAATAGAATAGTTTAGCTTTTTACTTTATGCAATTTTGTCCCTTCTCCGGTAAAGTACAAAAATCGTAGCTCGCTGGAGTTGAGGCTATTATTCTCCATCGTTCCAGCTTCTGTTTCGAAACGTCAACCACCATATCATCTTCCCCCTTAGCTTATGAACATCTAGCACCCCTCTATTCCCTCTAATCTATCACAGAACAGGAGATCAAGGTCTCCACCTTTGCCTCATGACAGAGACCTCCGCTCCGACTCATCTCACCATCTTCTTGCTCCAAATCAGCCCAGAATCCATGTATAAAAAGTTTTCCATCTAACCATGCAGGTTATGGAGCTAGATAGGCCCTAGAGGGACAAATTTTGACCTAGACTAAGGTCCCTTGGTACCAATCTTCCTCAAGCTTGAAGGACCCCATCGATGGGTCTTAGACCTTCCTAGGACCATCAGCAGATGCAGACGGACTTGGTCTTCAGTTTGAGATGCCTGGGAGCTGCCAAGGAGATTGGAGTCGAGTAAGAGCGTCAATAAAAGCCAATCCCATTGGTTGTTCTTCCATGTTCTTCGTGGGAAGAAACAGCCATTGGATTCAAAGAGGCACTCCAAATCAAGCAGTAGTCGTTGGATAGAAGGCTCCCATACTAGATCGATCGGAGCCTGGATCTAATCCCTACCATCAGAGCCAAAGTGACATCATGCATCAAGGACGCGATGCATGTCAAGTGAAGTCTCATATGTCATTAATAAATTGAATTTTACGAGTGGTAGAATAGTGTCGGTGTAGAGAACCACTCAAGATCAAAATTCGATTTAATCGACCAAAAATCAATAAAAATAAGAGAGAGACAGAGAGAGAGAAATGAGTAACAGTTATTGTCTCTCCTATTTTTTATCTACACTAATTACTAATCAGGTACGTGTTCCTGGGTCGAACTCGAGGAAGCATAACGAAGATACTTAGGCTTTTGAGAAAAAATATTTTTGCGATTAATTTCTTCATAAATAAAGATAAAACTCTTTTTATTGGTTTTAATTTTTGAAATTTTTATTTTTTTTATTTTTCTAATTTGTATGTAATTTTCAAAGTGATATTTAAAAAAGATAATCTACAAAATAATTGGTGTAAAATAGAATATGTAGGTGATACGATATAGTACAGAAGAAATCTCGAGCAACGAGCTCGAAAATGCGAAGAAAAATTAAAACAAAACAAATCTATAAAACTCGTGAAGGAAAAGGTGAAAATAAAACAAAAAATAAAATGAAAAAAAATAATACGATGATGATAATATGTCCAAAATACAAAATATAGTCCAAAGTCTAGAAATAATGTGTAAAAAAATGCTACACAAAAAACCAAGGTATTTTTATTTCAAATAGGTCCCTGATCAAGGACTTATTTGCAAGAAAAACTCTAGATAATTGCAAATAGGTCCCTGCACGAGACTTATATATAATACTGCAAATCTTCTGGAGTGTGGGTGAATTATGGAAATCTTCTAGGCCTAGTATGCAAATTCTCCACGATTTCGCCTTGAATGGTCAGGATTAGATGTTAGCGATGCGATCTCGACCATCTGTACGGGACACGTGTCGATAGTCTGTAGCTCATGTCCTTGGGGACTTCTTCCCAATCCTGGAATGGAGGCATCATCTACTTCGATCTCCGGCCGAGCTCTGGTGATGGAAAGACTTCTCCAAGGCCAGGAGTGAGTCGCTTACTCCGTCTGAGCTCTCCTATGGCAATGCAAGTTGGAGTTGGCTGGCAGCAACGTCTGAAGTCAACTAAGGTTGCAAACCCTAGTGCTAGTTCTATTGCTCAAACGATGAAGATCGATCCTTTTCTATGCTCCAGAAAATGATGGAAGGCTCCAAAATGTTGTACGAATACGCTCTAGATGATCTTATCAACTGCAAATGAAATTTTATGCTTGATTCTCAAAGGATCGGCCAAGAAGTAAGGGAATTTCAGTGCTACTATTGAGTTCCAGGAAGAGGATTTCAAATCAGAATTTGAATGGAATGTGAATCAAATTGGATGTGGAATGTGTAGTGAGAGATAGATGGGTGATTAAGTGACTCTAATCATGTGATTAATCGAGCTACTAATGGCACGAGGGTCAAGAAATTTGTAAAGGAAGTAGATGAATGCAGTCACCTGGGAAATAGAGTATGACTCCACTAAGGTGCTCTATAGTCCGTGATTCACAGGAGCGCGACACATGTGGTGGCATGGTACAAGGTCGGAGGAGACCTTCGAACCCTCCTCCGATGATCACTCTTCCACATGGTGATTGCCTCAGGCTCTGTCACAGTCGGGAAGAGGAAGAAAACAAAGGGTAAAGGTGGTTGTCAGTCAGGTAAGTCTGGTAGCAGGAGTGGTTAGTTCGAGTTGACCACGAATCGATAGGTAGTTAAGTTAGATCCTAGGGTAGGTGTGAGTTAGGGATGTTAGGTGGGTCAAATGGAGTGCTAGGATCATGTAGAAGTTGTAAGATGTGATGGGTATAATTAGAAAAAGTTGTGATGGTTGAATATATTCCGACCAAACAGCTTCTTGAAGACGATGAACCAGGTGCTGACACGTGTGAGCACCTGGTTGGCCAGATATTAGGATTATATTATTAATTAGATATTAAATAATAAATAGCGTTATTTTAAATAGGTATTAAAAATAGAAAAAATGTAGATAATTAAATTACCTAAATTACAGGATAATTTATTTTTATAAATAATAAATATTTAAATTATTAATTAATAGAATTATAAATAGGATGTATGTGAATTTTTTCAGATTTTAATAAATCAATTTATATATATTAAATACATGTGTATATTATACAAGTCAAAGTTATCTATAAATTAGGGTATTTGATTTATTTAAAATGTCAAATAGTGTCAAAAAAATCTGAAATAAATCATGGTTAAAGTACAAGATCAAGAAAATAATTAAAAATTATAAAATAATTAAAATTATAAATAATGTGTTCTAAAGAAAATAAATAGACCAGAAACCCAATTATCATTTGGTCCAAAATCACCTTTTTGCAAACGGGCTCCGATTTTAGTGAAATCACTTTCATTAATTAGATATATTATTTTATGAACTTTAAAGATGAGTAGATTGAAAGTTAGAATGAATTTGTTTCCTACACTAATTCATGAGAATAGACGGAACTTGGTCGGGCCCAAAATAATCATTTTGTCATATCCTTAACTAGGATTAGCTATTTAATCTCAACGGTCTTCAAGTTCCACAAATCCTTATTTAGGTTCACCTCAACAGACAACTCAGATCCACTTGTCCATATCACTAACTCTATCAATCCTTGAATTCAATTTGTATTATGTGTGAATTGTGTTAGCTCTTCCTACTTAAAGAAACAAAGAAATCGCTTATCCCAATAATACACCCCCATTGGTTCCTCATCCAGCTACTCTTTCCTCGACGAGGGGGTATTCCCTTCTAAGGTCAAGTCATGTTGTGTCAACAATCAAATAGAGAGAGAATGTGGAAGAATGAGAAAAGAACTGGAGTGTGACCAGTGTAGTCACATCTCCTTGTGAAGCCCGTCCTCAATTAGAAAATCCAAAAAAAGTTGTGTGATGTGTATATTTATATACTTCACTATTTTATTTGTACCTTAATTGTCCTCAAATCAAATAACTTTCAAAACCAAAGTTGTAAATAAAAATGTGTTCTAATTAATAAAAATAATTGCAGAATTAAATCATGTATAGAAAAAAAGCAACCACACTTTGAAAAAGCCACTAAGCACTAATTGAAAGACCAATTTCGACTCCATATGAACTCAAATTGAGCCAATCTCACTTCTATTGGATTCAAAATTAAATTATCTTTAAAATGGTTGTATTTTCATAATTTTATGGAGATATGAGTAAAAAGTTAGTTTTTTGGGGTGGTCTGTGCAATTTTCCCATGTATTTTGTACATATTATATTTTTATATATTTAAAATAAAAATAAAAAAATTTAAAAAAACAATTTGCTCATTTACCCATGTATATAATGTCATATATGTATATAGTATACGTATATAGTTGCTATTCTTAATTAACCACCAAAAAAATAAAAAAATAACATTTTTTATTCAAATAAATAAAGTGATGGTAATTCAAAAAAAATAGTTAATTTTGTAAATAGTTTTATCTCTCTTTATCTTTACCTCATTTCAATTTTTATCTCTCATATCTCCTCAACCAAAAATTCAAATTTCATTCTCCATCTTTTCTATTTATATGGCTCCTTCTCCATCATTCCAACTTGATCAATAGTTGGTGAGAGGAGCCCGATCTCCGAGAGTCTTTTTATCGTAGAAGGGTGCCTAGCCTCCGAGCTGTCCGGTGACAGCGCGTCGGCCTTCATCGAGGTGATCAAGGTCTTTTCCGATCCTAAGGTGAGATCAATTCTTTTTCTTATTTTTATCCTAGATTAATCGTAGATTTACTTTCTCGCGTTTTCTCTTCGTTGTCAATTTTTTATCTAGATCTTAGAATCGCCGCCATCACGATTTAATTCGCCACTAACTCGAGTTTTCATGTCTCTTTCTCGACCTCTACGCATTCTTTTCTATCTCCCACGACCTATCAACTCTAACCACGCACGGTGGTCGGAGAACCGGATTCGATTCCTCATTTTCGTCGGATCCCCGTTCGTATACTCCATTTGACTTTTGGATCAAACCATCGTGTTCGCATCCTAATTGTTGATAAATAAAATATTTTAATAAAAAACAAAAAAAATATTTGTCTTCTTCTCTCTAACATTTGTTTTGCAGGATCACTTAAAAAAGAAAAATAGAAATAATAATAAAATTAGAAATAAATAAATAAATAAATAACATTTTTTATTTTATTTTATGTCCTCTATTTCAGATTTACAAAAAAATAATAGAAAAAGTTTTTTTAATCTCTGATTATGGTTTACAAAAAAACCGCCCATCGCGGGCAGTACCCGCACCGTCTTCCTTCACGCGTGGCGGCGCCACCAGCATCGCTCCAAGCCGCCCACCGGCGAGGCTCCCACCTCATGGAGGTCCGACATCATGGTCGTGTCACAGCCAACGCCAGTACTGCTAGAGCCCATGCCTCCATATCCGCACCACCAGCCGCGCGCTGCTATGTCCCTTTAGCCCAGCGGGCGGCGGCGTTGTCCTCAGTGCGCCCCAGGCGATGCTCCTGTGTGGAAACCGACGCTGCCCGCCTGCTCATGGCCCACCGTCGCTCCCCGCTGCTCGCCTCCACCAACGGAGATCCGCAGCACCACCTCCCATGTGAGCAGCCCCCACCTCTCCACCTACCGGTCCTCTTCGCCAACCCGACGCATCTACAAGTATAGCCCACCACCCGAGGCACTCGCCAGCCACGTGCAGTATCGTGCGACGACCACCGGCGGCCTGATTCACTTCCAACGCTGCCATCCTTTGTTGACTCGCAGGAAGAGAGAAGGAAGTGAGGGGCGATCCCCCCCATTGCTAGTTGAAACGAAAGCACAAGGAAGCCATAACTCTAGGGATTAAAATATTGAAAATTTACAACTTACCCCTTGGGAATTTCCAGAATTACAAGAAGACCCCTGCCACTTCCGCAAGCACATGCTGTGTCAATTTTTTGGGTAAATTGGGACATTTCCCTCTTTTTTATTTCTATTATTTATTCAGTACAAAAAAATTAACTAATTACAATTCAGTCCTCATTTGACAGACTTGATTTTGCTTGCTTTCCTCATTGAAATAAATATTTATTTGGTTAATAAATATCACAAAAATCATGCTATATTCCTGATGTGATGATCTCTTTAGTATAATTTTTTCGTTGCATTTCATTATTATTTAATATTATTAAAAATCAAAAACCGTGTCTTTTCTTTTCTTGAATTTCAAGAAATTCATAAAAATTTGAATATTGTTCCAAAAATTCCAAAAAAATTAGAGTAGTTTTATTTCATTGTCATTTAATTTCTAACCAAATTTCACGAATTAACTCTATAAAACCCATAAAATTTAAAAATACCAAAAAACTTGGCACCAAAGTCCTATGATGTATGCTGTCACAATATAGGCATGCATCCTCTGACCGGAGACAAATGTGTTACTATATGTCTGAGTATGTATATTTGGCAGACCAATAGGTTGATGACCTAATCAAGGTCTATACACCGGCGTGCTGGTGTGCATACAAGGGCATATGAGTAATACGATCTCTCAAAGGGATCATACAGGTTCGATTACTTAATCGGAAGAAATGAGCTCACTCATGAGATATTGGGAAGAATCAAATTCTGTGCATGGTCGTCTCGCTTTGGAAGCTTGACTAAATTTTTAGGTTTGATGTATAATTTTAGAAAGTATATGATCGACACCTGGGTATGATATATGCTTTTGGAAAGTATATCATCGATACCAACTCCCAATAGCCAAATGAGAAACTTAATGATAAAACTCTGAAGTAGATAGTGTAAAATTGATCTTATACTTCAGGTTTATTTTTAGTCTTCCAGTATGCAAGATGTACATGTATTAGGAATACCTGAGGGTGATGTGATGATAAATGATTGTATAACCGTGATGCTTCCATTCCTAGGGAGTGATGAAACGGGTCTGCATTTTAGTGACTCCTCTCATTAGAGAAGTGATCTAATCATGGTCCAAGTGTTGGACAGTGATCTGAATGTGATTCAGATATGAGAAGATTAGATCTATGACTTTGATTTAATCAAACCTCTATTGGAGGTCCGCAAGATCTGGATTTGAGATATGATCTCAATATCCAAGTCACTATACGTGGAACAATATAATCGCCCTATCCTTATCTCCAAGTATTCGCGAAGAAAGCGCATTATCCTTGAAAGAGTTCAGGATAATTTCATTGTTGATATATGTATCCAAGAATTGACAAAATGGATAATTAAATGTGATTTGATTATCATGAATAATATGAATTTGATTCATATTATAAGGAGAGTTACCTTAGATAAATAAATGTGATTTCATTATCAAAGATGTAAATAATATGAATTTGATTCACATTATTTGGGCACATGATAATAGAGATCCATGATGATTAAATGTGATTTAATTATCATGGATATGAATAGTGTAGATAGCACTATCCATATTAATCATATATATTATAAATGTGATTTATAATATATAAGAGAGAGAAATTTGTAATTTACATTTGTTAATTAAATGTTGATGTGAATTGGATTCACATTAGACAATTAATTGAAAATGTAAGTCGCTTTTTATTTTGGATTGTGAATGTGATTCACAATTTTCCAATGGCAAGATTGCAATATTCATAAAATAATTATGAATTATTTTTGTTGAATAATTTACAACAAGTGTTGTTGTAAATCTTGGAGATTTCCATGGAATAATGTAATCTCATGAGATATCATGAGATTACATGAGATTGCCACCAAATCCCATATTATGGAAGGAGAAAATCTTCATTCCATAATCTCCATGCTTGATTGATTTAATTTGGGATTAAATCATATTAATTTATCAATATACATTTAATCTAAATTAAATTAATTGTTGTTGGTTTTTACCAACACAAATCTTAGCCATTAAAAGAAACACGAATCAATGAGAGCCATTGGATTTGTGTTGCCCATTGATTGAGATCAATGGATCCCAAGATATTATAAATAGAAGGACACCCCTTGCTCTTCATATGCTAATGAGAAACACAAGGCTCTCTCTCTCTCTCTTTCTCTCTACACGCCATCCCTCTCTCTCTCATATGGTCGTTCACCATGGATGTCCTAGAGAGAATCTCCTTTGCCGCAGTGTCGTTGTTATGTTGCCCGATCATTTGCTCGTGGATCTCCGTCTCCTTCACTGCGCCTCGCTCGTGAAGAACACGTCGGATCTCGTGTGTCGAGATAAGGTGATTTGTCGCTTGGATCATCAACATGGATTGCAAGAAGCACGCGTCTCATCCACGCGCTCACAAGCATCTCCTCCGTCGGATCGGACTTGAGACGGGAGGTCTCTTCGTTTAGAGACTCGATTGCAACCACGCTTCAAGAGATAACCCTAATACTTGTTTTTGATTTAGATGAAACAATCTGAGAAGTGTTCTTGGATCATGTGGTTTCATCGCATGAAAATTTTCTAAATTCCGCTACATCGAGCAACTAGTGCGACTAGTCGCTCCCGATCGCATATGATGGGATCCTCGTGCTTCCGTGATGCACTTAAGAATCTTACCATATCCTTCAAGTGGTATCAGAGCCATAGGTCGAAGGTTTTGGATACGATCCATAACCTAAGCCGACTTGGGTTCGTTATGGTTGCGAAAGTTTTATCGTATTTAATTTTCGCATCTCTGTTTTCTGATTATTTTCGGCCCTGTTTAAATTGTTTAACACAAAATAAAAATATGGATTTTGTTCCCCATTAAATAAGGAAACCGTAGGATCTGAGTTTGCGTGATTTCGATTCCGTTTGCTAAAGTTATGATCAAATTAGTGAACATGTATCTATTGTTTCGGGGACTGCGAATCATGACGTAATTAAAGAGTTAATTACTGTTTTGAAACGCCTTGAAAAGCATTTAAATCACTTAGTTCTGTTGTAAATCAAATTAGCAAACTTTATAAACTTACTTTGCTTAATTTAGATTTAAATTGATTGAGATATGCTAATTTTAGTAAGTGAGCACTGCTGGAAATTACTTTCCTAATCAAGAACCTTGTGATTGTAATTTAATTGATTAGTGAAATTAAATGGTTTAATTTCCTGTAATAATTATGGATAAATATTTGTGAAATATTTGAAGATAATTATTTTCTTAAATGACCTTGCCTTAACCAATAATTGATTAGATATGATCTATATCAAAATTGGTTACACAATCCACTTTCCAACAAACATGTTGCTTGAATAGGATTTGGGATTTGTGTAGCAAATCTCATTATAATGTTAATAAAAAAACGTTTTGATTATTATTATATGGTATAATTTTGGTTGAAAAAATCGATGATCATCTCAAGTACAAAGTGATCTATTTTGCATTATCCTTTCTCGAGGCGGATATGGTGTCTAGTCGGGGAGCGTTGGGGTAGCAGGTTGCACCGTGTGCGGTCTGTCCCACTCCTACTGCTACTGGCCATGACAGCGGGTAGGGAACGGATGATGACTGAGAGATCATGATGTATTTTCCTAATTATAAAAATTGAATTAATGCGTACTTTGAGATAATACCATATATATATTCAAGTAAAACCAATCAAGTTTGTTGATTAAATTAGATTGATAATTGATTTAATGAGATTGAATTAATTATATCCTATTAAAAACACTCTATGATGAATAGATGTTTATTTCCCTTGGATGAATTAATTATATGAATATGATTCATAATAATTATTAAAATTTGAATATGAGGTGGAGGATCACATAAGTGACATCCATGGTCTCTGATCAAGGCGAAGGGTTCCGTCGCTAGATATTGTATGTAGGAGACGCCTGTCCGAAGTGACAACTCCTGCATACGATCCATTTGGATCAGGCTCTTCACTTCTCGAAAGAGTAAGGACGTATGCGTAGTGACCTCAGTATCGGGTCCTCATATTATTGGGGTGATATTAGATTGCGTATAGCGAGTTGTATTCCTGTTGATGGTTGATTAAATTAATGACGGGTCAACATCACCATAGGTGTGGTGGGACCGGGTGTTAAAGATCGAATTGGGAGATGCAAGTTGGTCTTGCAAGGCGGAATGTGTTCCCGCTTCTTTTTATCTGAGTTACAGGTTCTCATATTATTGGGATGTGACAAAGATAAGGAAGGAGATCCAAGATCTTGTTGAGATATAATGGTAAGTATATCTCTTACATTGAAAGTGATTAAGGGAATGAACTTTCAATGTTGACAAGGCAAGACAACATTTATATAAAAATTCCTAAATCAAAGTAAAATATGTATATATAATATATACACTTATGTAAATTTCTTATTTCAAATAATCCTTCATTAAACCCACTCAATTCAATATAACAAGTAAAATATCATGGATTAGATCCATGATGAAGATATTGTACTTGCAGTTGAACACATAATGTATGTGGTTGCAATGTGCAAGTTTCCTCATAATAATGAGGAATGACAATTATAATAGACAATAGGACTTCAACCCTATGGTTTGTATGTCTCTATAGTCATGATCTCTACATCGAATGTACTTTGAAAGTGACATGTTGATGATGATTGCAATTGTCAAATAATCCTCATAAATTCTAAGAAGATGTTCTGGCATACATATTTGCTCTCGACATTTAATCATGAATGACGTGGTTCTCTGCATCATGTAGAATGGTGGATCTATAAGAGATGATGTATTCAAATTGTTTGAGTACCTACCTAAACCAATCTTTTAGGAGTTTAGATAGATGTAGATACGATGAGTGTCATCATTCTACTATCTATACTCAGATCATTCATGATGCTTCATATTATTCATATTGTATGAATTGAATGAAGCATGTATAAATGTTGAAATACTCTTATATTGAAATTTTTTGATCATTCATGATGCTTCATATTATCTCCTGTTTATACTATAAAATTTTTGTTTGATTCAAAACGCAGTTACCTCTCTCTCTCTCTACAACCAACAACTACAGGAGTCGAGACCACGTTTTTATCAAAATGGCGTCGTTACCGGGGAAGCATTATTTTTACAACGGTTTTTGAACCTATTATTCTCTATTATTCTTAATTTCACAAATTTTATTTCAATTTTTGATTTACGATTTTTTTTTACTCTTACTATTTTTTGTGTGTCTTTTAAATTTTTTGTTTACGGTTTTTTGTGTCTTTTCTTTCATAACTAATTCTTGCAGTGCCTGCAGATTCAGTCGGCTTTCTCTAAAGCCGCAAAATAGTTGAAAGTGCAGAGACCGAGGTTCTCGGTTGCTGAGGGCAGGAATAGTTAGGACTCGAATTGTATTTTTTTCTTTTATTCTTGTAAAAAAGAAAAGAAAAAGAAAAAAAGGGCACTTGCTCGTGTTTTTGTTTTCTTATAAAGGGGCCCCCTAAGGGCATGCCGACTTGTACGTCCCCTCTCATTTTTTTCTCAGGGTCTGATTCGTCGAGTACCGTGCATTCGGGGGATCAGGGCACCCATCGCGGTTTTTCTCTCTTCGACGGCTTTCCACGACTTTTTATGAGGCTAGGTGCTTTCTTAGGAGTTTTCTTTTTCCTATCAGATTGCGCTTTCGTATTTAGTCTTAGAATTTGCAACCTAAGTGCATGATTATAAGACTTATAAAAAAATAACAAAGACACTCAGTAGATGTTTGCCTAAAAAAACTCAAAAAATGTAAAACCCGAAAAATAAAATCAGGTCTGCTAAAGTATCTGATCTAAAACAAACGTAAGATTCAATTGACTTAGGAGAGTAATCCCCGCACAAGTGTTTCTCAAAGTGCGCGAGTGAGAGATGACCCTTAAGGATAGAACCCAAAACCCGTATTTCTTTGGAGATACTACTTAGTCTATACACCTAATCACCGCTTTTTAGAGGGTACGCCCGGGTAACCGTAAACGGTCCAGGTTTACTTAGTAGAGTGGGGATTTAGATGACACAGTGCAAGGCTCCGTCCTCAAGTAACACGGGTAGTCGGAAACGATCTGTACTTACCCCCATACTGGCTGAGAGCAAGTGGTTCTCTGTAAAGACTGGGGACAGTATTTCGGAGAAACATCGGGTACCTATCAGCTCTCGTTAACTGAGATTATACTTGTTTGCTAATACAACCCTAAAACTGATAAGATAAAAGACCGAACTCTTACGATCATCATCGGGTTGTGTTGGTGAAAACAGGGTTTGCTTTGTGTTTTCTTGTGGGGTGTGTGTTACCGCGGCTTTTACGCATTTTCCCATCTTTCTTGAATCGTAAATCATGCTCTTCTGATCAATCTCTTGACATCGAAGATGATGACTCAATGGCTTTTCTGCTCAGACTTCGTGAGACCTCGACCGCCCACCGTCCAACGTACATCTTCACAAGCTCTGGATGACCCTCTTCCAGAGTTGGTCCCATTTGATCTCGAGGAGAGTCAGACCCAGACTCCCTCGCCTCCCAGCCAGTATATTTAGGCAGACCCTTGCCTCAATACATCATCAATATCTCCAGCTGACTTTTTACTAAGTTCTTACAAGAAATTTTCTTTCCCAACAGATCTGAAACACATGGCTCGTGGTAAAGGACCAACAGAGGAGAGGCTAGCTGAGGATCACCACACCGAAGGAAGACCAGATTTAACTGCAGATATAACGACAAGAATTCTCAATACTTTACAACAGATGAACTTGCAGATTCGAGAACAATTCAGAACTCAGAATGAGTTATGAGCTGAGTTAGTTGCACTGAGAGCAGGAGTCGGGAACCCTTTACCGCCTGTAGTGGTTCACGACACTATACTAGATGATTATGACCCGAGTGCGAGAATGCTACATCATTTGATTCGGCTACCGTCGAATAAAGGGCCATACAAACTATGACCGATCCTTCATCTCATTGCTTCCCAAGTTCTATGGGAATGCTACAGAGGAGTCGTTTACATTTCTGCAGCAGTTCGAGATGATTTGTGGTATGGAAATCTATCCAGGAGTTACGTAGGAGGCCGTGCGCCTCAAAGCCTTTCCCTTCACCTTAGCAGATAAGGCACTTTACTGGTTGAGTAATCTAGGAAGGGATGTTTCTACATGGGACAATTTAAAGTCCACATTCCTGCATAAGAATTTTCCTCTGGGGAGGACGAACATGATGAGGAGTCAAATCTCCAACTTTACGCAGCTACTGAATGAGTCTTTCCATGAGGCGTGGGATAGATTCAAAGATCTTACAGAGAGATGCTCTCATCACGAGATACCAATGAAGATGCTTGTGCAAAACTATTTTGGAGGACTCCAGCCGGACATTCAGGGGATACTGAGTGCCGCATGTGGCGGCAGTTATTTCAATAAGTATGTCGAGTCAGTCTGGTCTATATTCGAAGGGATGGCGGAGAACTCGAGAGTCGTTGACTCTACTCGGGCATTCCAGAAGGCCCCTCAGGCACCACATCACCGAGAGCATCATAAGGTTGCTAATATTTCAGAGTCTGAATCCAACACCAACATGAGCTTCATTAGCGAGAAATTAACGTTGGTGGATGTGATTGAGAAAAAAGTTCAGGATTTACAACCGTTGCGAGAGTTGGAGAAACTTTAATCTCTACCTGGGCAGCTGAGTAATCTCACGAAGAAGGTTCCAAAGCTTCAACTTCAGTACCAACAAGCCCAATCTTCTTCAACTGCACAACCTGCACGGAGGACCTTACCCGCTCCACCCACCCGACAGATACATTTTGTTCAGAGCGGGCCCAAGACTCCGTAGATTGATTGGCATGAGGATCAGTCTCATGCCAGTCCCGGTCAGATCACCAGTGCTGTGGATATGGATGTTTAGCCTCAAGCACTCTTGAGATCAACGGGATTTGGTATACTCCGATTCAGCAACCGAGTGTACCTCATCATCAACAGCAGCAGTACAATCACCCGCAGCATGGACGTCTACACTTTCAACACTGACAACAATTCGCGTAGTAGCAGTCTCACCAAATGCATATCAAAGACCACATTCATATCAATATCCTGCTAACCAACAGCCATATCATTATCAGCAGCAGCAATATTCCTTTACACCACAGAGATCCTCCCAGCCTTACACCTCGTAGCAATTCACGCCAAGGTAGGAGAGAGTAGAAAGCCAAGGTTACCACACCGAACTTGAGATGTCTTCCCAGGCCCAGGCTCTAAATCAAATCATGGATATGTTGAGTACGCTCCAAATTGCACACAAAACAAAGATGGAGCAGGTTAACCATCGTCTAGATGAGTTAACTGCGCCGAAGACCACTCTCCCATCCCAGCCTCAGATGAATCTGAATAACAAGAGGAGGCACCCAGATCAGGTAGACACCACTATAGGTACGATATCTTTTCCTTAATTTTTATCTAACTTCATTCATCTCAGGAGCGGTAGATCACCACGAGCACCTGATGGAGTAGAGGAGAGGTCACTTGATGAGGAACGAGAGCAAATCCATGAGCAGCCATATTCTGATACTGGGGAGTAGAACTTTCATGAGGATAAGGACCATCATGAAGATCATAGAAAAGGGAGCAATGCCGAAACTATTGACATGGACATCGGCGTGTCAGACGACGATATCACGCCAGACCATGCAGATACTACCGATAAAAATGTTTTTTCCCCTGTTTTAGAGAGTTTTGTACATAATTTTGAAACTCTTGATGTACAAGCTCATTCTGAATTCAATAAAAAGTCTGATTTTCTCATTGCCAATATTGTTCCTTTTCCTGATTCTTTGTTTGGAAGAGGAAAGAAAAATAACAAAAAGAATGTTGTGACTCCAGAGACAGAAAGACTATTGAAAGATCACATCTTTTTGAAGATCCCACTTCACGATGCCTTGGATCATTTCCTATGCTCAAGAATCAGTTGAAAAATCGATACAATGCGTAGGAAAAAGAGATCAGGTACAGAAAAATATTTTTTAACCAAGGCTACATCCTGCGCAATACAGAACAAGTTGCCTAAGAAGAAAAAGGATTCAGGAGCACATTATGTCAGATGCGAGATCGCCAATGTCGCATTTGATCGTACTCTATTAGATAACGGTTCCTCGATCAATTTGATACCATCTTCCTTACTCGATAGGCTCGAGTTAGGTCCTCTTTACAAATCCCACACGATCCTTCGGTTTGCTGATAGATCCGTAAAGAGACCTAGGGGCATATTGAGGAATGTTATCGTAATCGTGCAGGGCCAGCAATTCCAAGTGGACTTTACTATCCTAGACATGGATTGCCCTATAGAGTTGCACCTTTCCCCGATCATTCTTGGGAGGCCTTTTTTAGAGACCGCGAAGGCTCTCTTCGATTATGATGCAGGGAAGGTATCTTTTCGCACTGAGGGTGAAAAGGTACATATAGAGATGGCGAGAGAATCAAACACATCCAGTGATGCATCTTCATATTTCTTGAGTTCTTTAGCCACATGTGATTACATGGATGAGGTTCATTTTGATGACCTTGAAAGGTATCAAGTAGAGACCCAGGACTTCCTAGCAGAGGATGGGTCTGAGACTACAGCTGGTGATAAACACGGATCGCATTACGGTTAAGAAATGTGTTGTCGATGTATAGAACCGCAAAGAGATCCGAATGAATCAAACAAAAGTCGGTTAAAATAGGAGAGAGAGAGAGAGAAGGTGAAGTGGATTAATCGGGTTCTCTCCTATTTAAACCTTGCACTATTTTATTTATCCAGGTAAGTGTTCCTAGGTCGAACACAAGTAAGCAGAATTCTCAAACTACGGTTTTCGAGACAAGGAATAAATCCCAAAAAATCCTCTTTTATTCTTGATTTTACAATGAAAGAAATGGCGAACAAATTCGATTTAAAACAAACTCGAGAAGACAAGAATCAAAACCGTACAAGAAAGCGACGAAAAATTTGGAAAAAATACTCGAAAAATTCTTTAGGTAGTTACCATACTACCCTAGAAAATTTGCAGGAAAATGAGGAGAATTCGAGGTTCAAATGATCCTTACAATCCAAGGGCCTAACTGCAAAAAAAATCTATTATAAAACAGTCTTTGGAGGAACTAAAATACGAAGAAATATGTTTTATCACAACTAGGTCCCTGCATAGGGACCTAATTGCAATATCTGGAAATGTTGGAGGCACGATTTAATTCAGAATCTCGCTTGTACTTATGATGCAAATCTTCCACCGTTTTGCAGCGGATGGCTCAGATTAGAAGCGGGCATATGATCTGGATCGTGCATTCACGCCACGTGTCGACAGCCTGTAGCATTTGGCAGTTCTAACGGTTCTTGGATTCAGGTGCTCGGCTGACGATGTGGCATCCTTCTCCAAATTATCACCGACGAATGGAGACTATCTGGGGCCTTCGGCGCGGCCAGCGGGGTAACTCCTTCACCCCTCGAGCTTGCCTGTGGGTGAGCTTTGTTGGATTTGATCACAGTCAGCAGGAAATAGCTGATGAAGATGGTAGATTCAACCTTGATCCTGGAGCTGCTAGGTTGTTAGGTCCTCTTTGGATTTGATTTGCTGATGATTACGAGATCCAATTGCATTGATCTTTGCTCCAAATTAAAGAAGATCCAGCAAGAAATAGAGATGTATGCTCGATTTGCAAAGAAATCGGTCGAATGATTATGATTTTGCAAGATCAAAACATGTTTCCAGATTTAATATTGCACGACGTGTGAAAGGCAACGAAGAAGATGATTGTTTGGGGTTTGTTTCAATTGGAGTTGGAACGCAAAGTCGATAGAGCGCCTAAGGTGAATGATTACACTTGCTAATTACACACTTAACTCAAGTAATCAAAGCACAAGGATTGAGAAATAAAGGTTCAAAATGAAGCGCTTTATCTGTGGAGTAGAAGGTGTAAGACCTTCTGGTAATAGCTCGACGGGTGGCTTCCCAAAGCTCCACGCGGCTTGAAGCAACGATGCAAGGCAGCGCTGCACCTTGGAGCTTCTCCTCCGACATCCTCCTTCCACACTAGGTCGCTTCAAGACATTGTCACCACTACAAAAGACCGGTACGAGGCTTGGAAGAGAGATGGGTCGGCTGATGAACAATGGTTCAGAATCAGTTGGAGGAAGTTAATTGGATCTCGCCAACTTCATGGCCATTTATAAAGGATTTGCTTGAGCTCCAAGGAAGATCAAATGAAGGGCGAGTAGGAGGGTTGTTAGGAGAATAGGATGGTGGGTTTGGATTGATTGAAGTGATGTAGAGTGCGCGGGAAAAATTGGTGAAGAGGACCAGGTGCTGACACGTGTCAGCACTTGTTTAGCCAGATGATTAAATAGCTTATAAATTATATAATAATTATCAACTCACGTTATTTTAAATAGGTATAAAAACAAGAATAGTAAATAATTAAATTATCTAAATTATAGTGTAATTACTTTTTATAAATAATAAATATTATTCGAAATATAATTATTATATTAATAAATAAGTATAAATAATAGGTTTTGGGTTTTTAATTTAGATAATTAAATATTATTTTTGTAATTTCTTAATTATTAGAATAATAGATAAAGGCTATGTGAATTTTTAGGGATTTTAATAAATTAATTTAGATATATTAATAAAAATACAAGTATAAGTTATATAGTTCAATTTCATCTATAAATTAGTGTTTTTGATTTAATTAAAATAATAAATAAGATCCAAAATTCTGAAATAAATCAAAGTTAAATTACAAGATCATGAAAATAATTAGAAATTATAAAATTAATAAAATTATAAATAAAGTGTTCTAAATAAAATAAATAGCCCAGAAACCCCATTGTCAATAGGTCCCAAAATTGACTTTTTGCAAACGGGCTCCGATTTTGGTGAAATCACTTTCATTAATTAGAGAATATTATTTTATGATCTTTAAAGTGAGTAGAGTGAAATTGGAGTTCGTATGAAGGAGTTATGATGTTCGGAAGTTGAGATTTTGGTTATTTAAAAGTAGGATTTTGTAGCATATATACAGGATAATATTTTTAACTTATTTTTATATTTGTATATATATATTTAGAAATAATTAGGAAAAGAGTTTTGTGAAAAATATGTTTATATGAGTTAATTAAGAATTGGTATTTATTAGATAAATAGTGAATAATGTGTAGAATGTTATTTAATTATTTTTATGGTTTTCTTTTCTTATCTTCCCCTACTTGTGTTTTTGTCGACCAATCCATACTGACTTGGTCTCGGGGGTTAGGTTATATAAATATATCTTTCAGTTATATTTATATTATCTGAGTCATATTGTACATATATACATATCTACAATCTTCCTTCTTTTCTTTATTTTTTATTCTTTATTTATTTACATGTTTTGATGAATAAAAGTGTATTATTATTTATGAATGAGATTTTTATAAATTGTGGAAATTAATGAATATTTACATGTATTTGTTAAGGGTTTTAAGACAAAATGCAACAGAAAAGTTAATGAATCATGGATTCATCAACCCCCTATACTTAAACTTTGCTAGTCCCTTAGAAAACACTTATTTGAAAGTAAGTGAAAAAGAAAGAAAGTTAGAATGAATTTGTTTTCCTAAACCAATTCATGAGAAATGACAAAGGACAGAGCTCGATCGTGCTTGAAACAAGCATTTTGTCGGAGCCTTAACTAGGATTAGGATTTTCTCCTCAACAGTCCTCAAGTTCCACAAATCCTTATTTAAGATCACCTCATCAGCTAGTTCAGACTCACTTATTCATATCGCAAACACTATCAACCTTGAAGTCAAGTTATACAGTGTGTGAATTGATTTAGCTCTTCCTACTTAAAGAAGTGACGAAACCATCCATCCCAGCTATACACTTCCATTGCTTCCTCATCCAGCTACTCTTTCCTCGGGGAGGGAGGTATTCCCTTCTAAGGTCAGTTCATGCTATGTCTACAATCGAATACAGAGAGAAAGTAGAAGAATGAGAAAAGAAGTGGAGTGCGACCAGTGTAGACGCATCTCCTTGTGAAGCTCAACCGGTGTAACTAAGTCTCCACTAAGATGTGCAGGCATTTTTTATGGAAGCTTGGACCATTGTGGTCGTATTTGTATTGGGTAGCTCTTTCTTCGATTTGGCTTTGTAATTTGCTTGCACTGCATTCATCTCTTTGTGCCTCGATAGATATAGCATCTTTTCTTCCATCCCTTTTTTGAGGTCTTAGAAAAAATTGTATCAACAGATCCTTCCTTCATCCGAAGCGACTATCGCAACCCCAATCTCTCTCGTCTTTAGACGTCAACACTGCAAAGACAAGGATAGAAACGCACTACTAAGATGTACTGCCCTTCGCAACTCCATGCAAGTCGAGCTAAGTGTAGAGTGTATGTGTCCAAGATTGGTTCATTGGTGCAGAGTTGTACGAATGGCACCAAGTGGTCTACCTATGCACATATGAGTTGTTTTCCCAAATATGGTCTTATGGAACCCAAAGATTTTAAGTCACAAGAACGGAAGAGTCTAAAATCCAGATCCTAACTAGGCTCCTTACAACGAAAGTTAAAGTCCGTGATCAAGCTCCATTCTTTAGACTAGTCTCAATCCTTAGTTCTAGAAATAAAACTTATTCTGAAAAATGCGAATGCAAATGCAACCATGTTTTTGTGAAGTGTATTTTCTGAATTTTACTCATTTATATGGATTTTAAGGCTTTTGTAATTTTTATGAATTTTAGGACTTTGTATTTTTTACGGATTTTCTGATTTTTATTAACAAATATTTATAAAAATTTTACAAGATATAATTTATTCGAATTAAATATCTATTTTTTTTATAGATTTTATATATAGGGAATTTTACAAGGATTAAATGATTTTTACACATATTTTAATAGATAGAATTTTAAGTACATATTTTAATTATGTATTTTAAATACATATTTTAATTTAAATCTTTTAAATACAGATTTTAGACATATTTTACTTATTTACAAGGATTTTATAAATAATAGATAAATAGATAGATGTATTTTAAATTAACCCTCACCCACTTTTTATGGATTTTATAGATATAGAAAATACATAAAAGTACGAGTTATGTACAAAAGTATATATACAAAATATACGCACCCCCCTATACATAGCTTGTGCTATGTCCTCAAAGCGTCAAAAGAGAAAAAGGAGAACATAACTCGTGCTAAGTAAAAGTGGGTGAAAAAAATAAAAAAATACAAGTCAGTCAACCCCCCCATACTTACGATCAGGTCATCGTAAGTATAACGGAAGAGCAAAAAAATGAGGTGACTGATGAAAAGAATATATAACGAAGGAATAAAAGGAATAAAGAGATCGAGATCATCAAAATCCCCCGGTCCCCCCTATACTTAGGATGAGGCATCCTAAGTATAGAAAAGAGTGGCCAAAAATTGGGGACCAGTGATTTGTAAAAAAGAAAGGATATACAAAAGTAACATAACAAAATAGAAAATGCTAATCAACGAACAATCAGTCTCCCCTATACTTAGGATCCGGTATCCTAATCATAGAAGACAAACAAAAATGGGGACAATTGTGGTCTACGAAGAATATACAAGTGTTGTGCATCTCCAAAAATTGAATGGCTCAAAAGTCTTTGTACAGGATGAGATAAAGTGAAAGAATGATCACGAGTCCTGTACAAAATAGATCACTTCAACACGGGCTAGATGATCAGTAGTCTCTACAAAATGCTTCAGCATCTGCCCGTTAACCACGAACGGCTCTACACCAGGTGACACATCTGATATAGCTAGGTTTTCCATTATCGTGCACCATTTTGACTATGTAAGGCCCTTCCCACTTGCTTTTCAATTTGCCAGGAAAAATTCTCAATCTTGCATTGAACAACCAGACTTTCTGCCTAGGGACAAAGATCTTGTGTCGAATATGTCTATCGTGCCATTTCTTCACTTAGTCATTATAAATGAGAGTGTTCTTGTATGCCTGATTTCGAATCTCTACTAGCCCATTCAGATCTATCTTTCTCTTAAATCCTTTCTGTGCATCAAGTGAAATTTCTCGACTAGCCATTCAGATTAATGCATGATCTCTGTGGGCAAATGGCATGGCTTCCCGTAAACCATTCTGAATGGTGAAGTACCTAAGGGAGTCTTATATGCAGTACGATATGCTCAAAGAACCTGATCTAGAAGCGGTGACCAGTTCTTTCTATCCGATCATACAAATTTCTGCAAGATTGATTTCACCTCCCTATTTGAGACTTCAGCCATGTCGTTCGTCTGTGGGTGGTAAGGAGAAGCTACTCTGTGATTGATGGCGTATTGCTTCACTAGTTTTTTGACCTCCTTATTAATGAAATGGCTACCCCCATCTGAAATAAGAATACGTGGAATCCCAAACCGTGAAATAATGTGTTCCTTTAGGAACTTGCAAGCTATCTTACTGTCTGTTGTTCGTGCGGGTATAGCCTCTACCCATCTACTAACATAGCGCGCCCAACCATTTAAAAGTGTCCATTTGGACGAAAGCTAATCAATCCAAATGAGTCGGGCAAGTATCTCAAAAGGGATCTGCATTGTAAGCGATATAAGTCTAGGAGTACGTATATTAGATACTTAAAGAAGACACAACCCAGTGCATTACCAAGAAAACAAGTACAGACGACTCTTCGATCTCTTAACGGACGCACTGTATATATGTGCGAGGGGTGAGAGAGAGATCAGGACTCAGACATGCTTTCCTGCACCCGAAGTCCGGGGCGGATGCACTAGACTATCAGAGCAGAGCTCATGTGTTAAGTTATTAAGGCATTCGAGATGATCCTTGTTCCAATGAGAGTGAGAGAAGAAAAGACATCATCATGTGCCCTCCATCAACTGCCCTTCCATATTCACTTTTAAGAATGAAAACCAAAGAGACGATGAATAGGATGCAAGAACTGATTTCTTCCTTAGTGAGTAGGATTGGGTTCTTAGGAGAGTCTCTTGGACTGGAACTTTGGGGGACGCTTTGACTCTACTCTTGTAAATGCAGTCCACAATTAATGCCATATAATTATTATATATGTATATATAGAGAGTCTCACAATTAGGTAAGTTGGATACCTTCTGACTAGAGCTTGGTTCAGCTTAGAATTTTAGGATCACTGGAATCGATAATTCTTAATGGATCAAGTCTTATAAATTCACGTGCATAGTCAGGGATTAAACCAACTTATTTATTCTTTAAATTCACTAGGACGAGAAAAATTTATGTATAGGAGGGTGATGTATCTGTGATTCATTATCTTAATATATTAGTCAGCTTGAATCCGTGAACAAAATTCCTATTAAATGCCCCTAAATTTAATAAATTAATAAAATACAACTCTTAATAAAAATGGACTATAATGTATATTTATCTTGTAAATAAGTCCACAAAATTATTCAAAGAAAACATCACAAAAAAAGTGTTGAAAATTAATTTATTGAGATAACAGAAAAACCTAGAGCAAAGAATGTTGTGACTGATCACCTTTTCTGTATTGAGCAGAAAGATTCTCTTGACACTGAGCAGATTAGAGAGACCTTCCCATACGAGTAAATCTATGCTATTGACTCACTCCTGTGGTACACAAACGTGGTGAACTTCCATGTCTAAAGTAGGTTCCCCATGGTTGTACTAGGAGCAACATTAACCGACTGATGTCGGATTCGAGAAGGTACCACTGGGAGGAACCGTTCCTTTTTTTTAAGGGCCAGATTGTGTCTAGAGAAGTTATATTCCTCTGGAGGAATACCAGAGTATCCTCACATATTGTCATTCACATTAAGCCGAAAGATACCATTCCGAAAAGATAACCACACACAAGGTACTCCAAAGTGGATTTTATTTGTCGACCATGTTTAGAGACACCTTTGATTTTATGCGGTTGTGCTATATATGTTAGAGAATGGGAGGGACTATTGGTTTCAGAGATGAGATGCCTATGAAGCCATTGATTTTCTTCGATGTGACGCATGGGCATAGATTTCATGGGCCCCTTTCCCAATAGCCATGTACACCAGTACTTCTTTTGGCGGTTGACTACTTGGTGGAGGCTATCCCAACCCGAGCTGTAGATAGCAAGACTATTTCTATGTTTGTGAAGGATCATGTCATTGCTAGTTTCGGGGTCCCAAAGTGTTGATTTCTGATGGGGGTAGCCACTTTGTTAATAGAGAAGTCAGATCATTTGCTAAGGACTATGGATTTGAGCATATAGTGACTACTCCTTACCACCCACAATCTAATAGCATGGCAGAGGTTTCAAATCGATTGGTGAAGAGAATTCTTCAAAAGTAGGTTTGTTTTGATAGGAAAAACGGATCCCAGCTATTGAACCAAGTTCGGTGGGTCTATAAGACAACTTACAAGACCCCGCTCAGTACTTCACCTTTCCGGATGATTTATGGAAGGCCATGTCATTTGCACCAGGAGTTAATTCATAAGTCATAATGGACAATTAAGCATGTAAACTATATTTGTAGCCTATGGAAGCTATGCCATGACTTGAACTTAAACGAGCTCAAGAAAATCAGAAATTGGGTGTATGCCAATAGTTTGATTGATAAGGACAAAGTTAGGAAATGGAATGATCAACACATTAGGTTCAAGAACATTGTCCCTTGACAAACTGTATGGTTGTTCAATGCCAAGTTGAAGATGTTCCATGGGAAGCTCAAATCTAAATGGATGGGTCCCTACATTATTAAGGAAGTGCACAACAATGGAAGCGTAGAGATAGCTGATATCATAGATGGTGCACATTACTTTTTGGTTAATTGACAACTATTAAAGCACTTCGTAGATTCTAAAGAGTGGTTAGTCCAAGTTGAGGTCATCAACTTCATGCAAAGCATGCACATTGCAGTAACTTCAGACTACTCTACATGAGGATGCAACATTCAGATTCAACAATCGAGAAGATTCACTCATTTTTCCTATATTAACAAACTTGATTTGTTTATTCTTTTAGATAATGGGATCCCTCTCTTGTATATACTCACTCTAACTTAGGCTATTTAAAGCCTAAGTATAGGTAGAGCCCTCAGTCTTTTCTGTACATCCTTGTCATCTTCATTCCCTTCTATTCTTCACTCATTGATCCTTCTTCTTGGTCATATTCTTATACTTAGGTTATTTTTAGCCTAAGTATAGAGAGAGAGAGATTTGATTTAATTCATGTATATCCCTTTGTATTAAGCACTAGCTATGGCTTCATATCACTTAGTGCTATGAGGACATAACCCAAGCTAAGTATACGGGGGTATACTGTATATATATTTTATATATACTTTAGCCATAGCTCATATTTTTAAAATTTTCTAACTTTTTAGGACTATAGTATCTTTTGAGCTGATTTGTTTCAAAGTACTTGTAAAATGATTTGAAAAATTTTCTTACTATTTGACATTGTTTTGAAAAATGTTTAACAACGATTTGAAAAATGGGATTTTACTGGTTTAGAAAATCTTTGAAAATATTTTGAAAATCTATATATTATGTGACATGATTTGGACTTTTCAAAATTCTTTCAAAAATAAGAGCATAAATGAGACTAACTTGTGTTTATAAATAAGACTAACCTTATTCGAAAAAAAACATAAAGAAGAGTTTGCGTTATAAAAAAAACTTGATCAAAAACATTTTTGAAAAACAAAAAAATAAATTAAAAAATAAAAACTTTTCAAAAAAAATTCTTTCTTTCCAAAATAAAAATAATAAAAAAATAACTTTATTTCTCTCAATTAAAAAAGGTAAAAAAACCAAATAATGAGTTGGAGATATCCCTGACACTTATACATCCACACAAGACTTATGAAGTTCATGAACACTTGATTTATGATGTCCTATAATTCAAAGTTTACCGACCTTAATCATTCGGGCCTATGACTTAATTATTCATGCTTCCCGAGTTTTAAAGATTTGTGTGTTATAATGCATACTTAGTCTCTACCTTAAAGAATATGATCAGCATCTCACTTGTACAACTATTGTTACGATGACATGAGTTGATGATTCACTTGAGGAACTAGGATGAGGGATTTGACCGTGGACCTGATTTTATAATACACGATGATGGGATAAAATCGATGAAGGCTTCATGAAACCTGAGAGTCAACAACTTTAGTCAGTATGAGAACATAGTTCTCGTGCTATATCTTGATATTCACCTAAGTGTCTGGGTGTGCATACATTAATACATACTTCCATGCATGCATACATACATACATACATACATTTCAAAAAGAAAAGAAAAGAAAAAAAACGAATGGTGAAAGAAAATCTCTCATTACAAAGTCAAATACAAAAGAGCTTACACTAAGGGAGAGCGCTCCCAACCATTTCAAATTGTCCACTTGGACCAAAGCAAATTAGTGCAAATGAGCCAGAAAAATACCTTAAAAGGGATCTGCATCATAAGCGATACAAGTCTGGGTGTAAGTATATTAGATACTTAAAGAAGACACATCCCGATGTACTCCCAGGAAAACAAGTAGAGACAACTTAATGATCTCTTAAGGGATGCACTGATCGACACCAAAAATATACATGTGTTGAGTTTATAAGTCACTCGAGATAATCCTTGTTCCAATGAGACTGAGAGAAGAAAAGACACCATCATATGCCCTCCATTAACTATCCTTCCTTATTTACTTTTAAGAATGAAAACTAAGAGACGATGAATTGTATGCAAGAAATGATTTATTCCTTAGTGTTTAAGATTGGATTATTAGGAGAGTCTCTTGGACTAGAACTTTGGGTGACGCTTTGACTCTACTCATATAACTACAATCCACACTTAATGCCATATCCTTATTATATATGTATATAGAGAGAGTCTCTTGATTAGATAAGTTGGATACCTTCTGACTAGAGCTTGGTTCAGCTTAGAATTTTAGGATCACTGGAACCGAGAGTTCTTAATGGATCAAGTCTTGTACATTCACGTGTATAGTCATGGGTTAATCCAACTTATTCATTCTTTAATTGCTCAAGGACTAGAGAAGTTTAAGTATAGGTGGGTGATGTATCTTTGATTCATCGTCTTAATATAATAATCTTAGCTTGAATCCCTTAACAAAATTCCTAATAAATTCCCCTAAATTCAAGAAATTAATAAAATACAACTCTTAATAAAAATGGACTAATAGTGTATATTTAACTTGTAAATAAGTCCACAATATTATTCAAAATAAAAAGCAGAAAAAAAATAAAGTGTTGGAAATTGTTTGTAAATAATCCCCTGCAAATACCCAAACTTCTTTGACTTATAATAAATTCATACTAACCCCATTTGTCTTGATTCTTTTTGTAACTCGTGCATATATATATATATATACAATATAATTCCCACATTAAATAAATACTTTTAGATTTTGAATTGAAAAAAACATAAATGTCCAACTTCTTGGCTAAATTCCTGCTCAATGTGAACTCTAAATTCATCAAACTCACGTTTAAAGTTCAAGTTACAAAATTATCTATCCAAATGATGAATATGCATTTCACCATCTTTATTAATCTATTTTGGCTTAAAATCCCTTATAAAACACTTGTAAATACTAATAAAACTCTCATTTTACTAACCCTCATTCTTGTGTAAATATTGTATATTTATCATTATTTTAACAAAAAATAAAGAAACAAAGAAAAAATAAATAAAACTAAATATTGTATATATATAATAGATACATGTTGACTCTAACCACGAGAGAAAGTCAAGACTTGACCTAGTTGACTAGGAATAAAGTAGGGGGAGATAATGCCTAAATATAGAAAACCAAGAAAACTAATACTCATTTGTGTACATTCATCACTTGTATATCATACATATTGCATATACTATTTATTTATCACCAAACTCACTCCAAATAAAAATGTTTTCTTCTTGAAACTTGTACATAAAAATAAGCTGTAAATATTAAAAATAATTATAAGAAGAATCATTGCACAATATCTAAATAACAACACTTTTAAAAAGCCACAGAGCTCAACTTGTCAGATCAATATCTTCTACATAAAAATTCAAAATGAAGCAAACTCATTTCATTATGTTCAAAATTAAATTCTTTAAAATGGGAGTTGTTTTATGTGAGGTAAGATGTGAAATGTGGCTTTTTAGGGTGGTATTGTATATTATACCTATGTATATTATTTGTATATATGTATTTTCCTTGTATTTTTGTACAATTTCTATTTTAACTATTTATGTATTTGAGTTATAAAATACAAATACAAATCACAAAATAAAAAATAATTAAAAATAAAATCATGTGCATATTGTATATATAACACTATGTATAATGTAAAATATTCTCATTTATTTAACCTACTAAATCAATTCCTAAAAATCTAATAAAAATAGCATTTAAATCCTTTAAATATTGTAAAATAATAAATTATAAAATTATATGTATATTTGTAAAAATAAGAAATTAAAAATCAAGGTGTTGTATATATACCTAATAATAATAATTTTTTTACTTTTACCCTTGTATATATTATTGAATTCATTAAAAATAACAATAATAAGCTAATTTAATTACTGACATTTTTTATTTGAATTAATTTTCCATTTTATTTTGAATTAATTACTTTTTTTATTATTTTATCACATAGTGTATTTTATCCTGTACTCGGGGCGTGCTCTGATTGGTTGAGCCCAGGTCTGTTGAATCGGGTCAATTCCCCAATCATCACCTACCCCCACGCATTTTGCACACCTACCCAATTTATCCTATTTTCCCCACTCAATCCGCTGCCTAACTCCTCCTGCGCTCTTCTCTGAATTGTTAGCCCTAAAATCCGTCTCCATCGTAAGATCATCATCTCCGTCGATCAAGCCATGGTCCGCTTGCATCTTGAATTTCAAACTCCGCCGGACCCTTTGCTTATTTAAAAACTCAAACATGCACTTTCTCCGGCTTATCCTTTTTCCACGCAAATCTTGCCTGAGGGTGGTTTGTAGAGGTTGAGGTTGTGACAGGGCCTCGATATATTTATTCGGGAATGCGAGGGATTGTACGAGATCGAGACACCTACTCACCGAAGCTCCGTCGTGAGTCGACGCTTCTCTCTTCTACACCACAGATCGAAGTGTCTACCTTAGTCATTCACCATAGGGTAACCGTAGATAGTTTTCCCGTTGATTTTGTTTTTAATTTTGCTTATATTTCCTATTATTAGATTAGAATCAATTTTGCATCCACCAGCTCCGATTTGCAAGATCGGAGCACCACTTCCTCCTATTTATCCATCCGACCTAACCAACACCCTTGCGCAACCTTTCTCCATCCTCTCATGCAACCTGAACACCTCCAGATCACTTCGGATCTGGAGTTTGGTCTACATCTCATTCACCTTCGTCGGAAACCCTCATTCTTCACAATTTATTTTCTGCCCAATAAAGTAGTGCTGAGCGAGATTATCTTCGAGGATTAGTTATTAATGATATAAAGATGTCGTTGAGATCCCCAAAATTCTTGTCTCAAACAAACATTTTTTTATTTTTTTTCTTTCTCAAGCCAATAATTACTTACAAGAATAATGAAGTGAGAGAATTTTTGCTACTTATTTAGCTGTGTAGCTAATAGGATCGAACTCAAGGAGGCTACAATTCCTGAAGGTTATTCATATAATCGAAAATCAATAAAAAGAGAAAGGTAATATCTAATGCAAACTACGTTGTTTTTTTGTGAACTTCTTACCTTTTTAATTTTTTCAAATTTTTTTTCAAATTTTTTTTATTTTATGATTTTTCAAATTTCTAATGTTTTAATTTTCACAATTTTTAATTTTTTAAAATGATTTTGAAAACAATTTCATGCACAAAAGAAATACACTTTTTGGATTTTTCAAATATAACAAAAATGCTACAAAATGTTTAAATAAAATATTTTTTGTTTTTATGATTTCTTTTCTATTTGCATTTTATTTATAGATTTATCGATTTTTTAGGATTTTTAAAATGAATAAAAGTAATAGAAAATGCAAACAATGAAACACATAACTTTTTCGTAATTTAAAAATATGAAATGAAATCAAAAATTACGAAAATCATTTTTCTGAAAACTAGAGGAAACTATCTTTAAACGGTAACTAAAATGACATTTTTTTCGATTTTCTACAATTTTTTTATAATATTTTTAATATTTTGCATTTTTGTGATTTTACGAATAATTAATGCACGAATTTTGCACAGAAATTAAAAAACATGGCAAAAGAAAATTAATCTATTTTTTGTAATTTTTTAAGCAATTTTCGAATTTTATGAATTTTCAAATTTCAGACAGAAAAAATGAAATTATTTTTGATTTTTAAATAATAACAAATGAAAATAAAATGCTATGAAAAAATTATGTTAGAAAGATACACACATCTGGCATATACACAAAATTTTGTAGAATTTTCATAGCAACTAAAACAATTATTTCAATATAAAAGACATGCAAAATAATAGTCTGAATAGCAAGACTGAAATGCAAATACATCAGAGTTTTCACAATAAAATACAACACAAATAATTAGCGGGAAAAATGTGCAAATTACCTAAGAGAAACGTGCAAAGCATGTGCTAGAATACTGGAAGGGACCTCTTTGCAAATATGAAAACCTTAGGAGCTGAAACCCAATTTTTCCAATTTTTTATTTTAAAAATCTCCCCCCATTAGTGTTCTTCGTTGCTTCAAAGGCAAGGGATATAAGGGGGTTAACCGCATCCCTCATTTCCCTCTCTTCTCATGCGTTGGCGGCCACGGTGGAGGTTGATGGCACGACCACTCGTACGCAGGCGACATGATGGCTGGATGCAGACGGGCGGTAGGTGGTGTTGGGGAAGACTCGCGCACGGGTGACACAGAGTGCTGGGTGATGGACGGGTAGTGGCGGCTGTAGCGGGGAGCGGGACATGCCACAACCGTGTGCGGCCTTGGTATTCTTCAGGTGGAGACAGGCAGTGGCGGCGACCGTTGGGGGCGACACAGATCCTGCAACCTTGGTCTTTTTTAGGAGGAGACGGTCAGCGGGCACCTCCTACGGCTGGAGGGGCAGTGCATGCCGCTGCTTTTTTATTTATTTTTATTTTTTGTAAATTGTAAACAAAAAAGAGAAAAAGAAACTTTTTTCTTTTTTAATAGAAACTTCAGAAATTAGTTTTTCATGTATTTTTTATTTTTTAAATTTTTGTAATATTTTTTCTTTATTCTTGTAAAAAAATATTTGAAAGAAAACTATATATTTTTTATTTATTTTATTTTTTATTTATAAAAAAATTAGGATGCACGATGGCCCAATCCCAAAATCGAAAAAGAATACATGAACGAAGATCCGATCAAAAATGAGGAAAGGTTCCGTGTCTCCGACCACTGTACTCATTCGGAGTTGGAGGATTTCGTGAGGTAGAATAAGAACACGAATAGATCGAGATGTGAAGGTGAAAAATCAGATCAGATTCGGATCAAATCGTGATGTGTGATTCTAAGATCTAGAAAAAAATGATGACGAAATAAAAATGCGAAATATAAACTACGATTAACCTCAGTTAAAAATAAGAGAAAATTGATCTCAGCTTAGGAGCGGAAAAGATCGTGATTGCCTCGATAAAGGCCGACTCGCTGTCACTCGACGGATCGGAGGCTAGGCAGCCTTCTACGACAAGATGGCTCTCGGAGAATGGGCTCCTCTCACCAAAGATTGATCAAGTTGAAATGTCGTACAAAGAGACATATAAACATTAAAGAAAAGAATTTGAAATTCAAAATTTAAAATGAGATAAAGATAAGGAAAGAAATATGAAATGAGATAGAGATAATAAAGGATTAGTGCTAAAATTATTTACATAATTAATTATTTTTTTGTATTTTCGCCACTTTATTAAATCGAATAATAAATGTTAATTTTTTGTTGTGGTTATTTAAGAATATCAACTATATATAAACTATATACATATGGCACATTATCTAGATAGATAAATAAGGAAATTAGTTTTCTTGTTTTAAAAATTTTCCTTTTTTTATTTTTTTAAATAATTAATAAAATTATTTACAAATACAATATGCACAAAAAAATGGTAAAATTGCACAAACCACCCAAAAACCGACTTTTAACCGGTAGTCCCAAAATTATGAAATCACAACCATTTTAAAGATAATTTAATTTAGAATATAATGGAAGTGAGTTTGATTTAATTTGAGTTCATATGGAACCAGAATTGGTCTTTCAATTATCGCTTAATCACTTTTTCTAGATGTGGTTATTTTTATTATGTACATGATTTTATTTTGAAAATTTCTTTATTATTTAGAAAACATTTTTATTTGCAACTTTTGTTTTGAAATTTTTTTAATTTGAGGTCAATTTATGTATAAATAAAATAATGTAAGTATACAAATATTTACAACAAATTTTTTTGGATTTTCTGATTAAGGACCATATCCCACCCTACTTTATTCCAGGTCGATCAGGTCAAGTCTTGACCTTCTCTTGGGGTTCGGGTTAGCCTTTTTATATTACATATATACAGTCTTTTTTTTCTTTTTCTTTTTCTTTCCTTTTTCCTTTCTTTCTTTCTTTATTTATTTTAGGTTTACATAGTAATAAGTGTACAATATTTACACACATATGCAAGTTAGTAAGAATATGGAGTTAGTATTATATATAGGTGTTTTATAGGGGATTTTAAGCTAAAATAAATGAATAAAGATGATGAAATGCAGATTCATCATTCCCCTAGGCTTTACCATTGTTAGTCCCTTAGCAAACACTTATTTGAAAGAACAAGTGAATAAAAAGAGAAATTAAGGAAAAAAAAGAAACTAGGACAATATTGAGTATAAACTTATCTTCATAAAATTGTAGTATGGAGCTCTGTCAGACCTAACAACCTCTAAGTTCCACAAGACTCCTATTCAGGTCTTCTCAACAGTCAGGTCAGAACAATTCTACATACACAAATTCTTATGACTATGAATCTTTACTTGTACGGTGTAAGTGAAATATATCTCCCCATCTCAAAAGTACTAAAGAAACAACCTCCCTCAATAAGGTAACTCTAGTCCCCTGATCTAGCAACTCTTTCCTCGAGGAGAGGGGATATTCCCTTCTAAGTTCCAGTACAACCAGCTCAAGAAGAGGAGATGGAGAAAAGAATGGACGGTAACTAGTGTAGCGACCTATCCTTGGATGCATGACTAGTGTATCCAAGTCATCCAGCTGCAAGTTTACAAAAATCTGACTTTGAAGCTCTTATTAATTTTTTTCTTTATCCTTGTATATATACTACGACAAGCATTTTACTTTTCAATTAGGCCTGTCCACTTTTTAAGATTCTTCATTTTTTCTCGTTTTTTTTGAAAAAATATATACAAGGTGTAGCATGTACATAAGGAGTTTTTCCCCTTGAGCTAGTACACTATCCATCTTTTGAAGAATTATTGCAATCCCACAACATAGTGTCTTTAGACCTCAATGGTACTAGATCTGGTTAGATGCACAACACTCCCTAGAGGAAGATGAGAGGTTCTGCCTAGAAGTACTACCCTCGTATGCTTCTCCAAGCCAAAAGATTCTACCTCCTCACTACCTTCTCCATGAAGAGCTACGTATAGAGTGCATGTCCAAGATAAGCCACGGTCTGAAAGAATCATGCGTGTGTTGTTAAATATTCTACTTAGACTAATCAAGATGACATGTGAACATAGTCTTATGGACTCAAAGAATTAAGTCTCTAGGACCTGATAAGTCGTAACTCCATTTCTTATAAGGTTCCTCTGAAATAAGTAGATTAAGGTCCAACTAAGCTCCATTCTTCAATTTTATTACAGATTTAGTTTAAATGTCAATACTATGTTGAAAAATACATATGCAAATGCAAAAAAATATGTACAATGCAAAAAGAAAGCAATTTTTTTGAAACATTTTTCTAATTTTTGAACTTTTTATGGGTTTTTGGAAAAGAAAGGAAAAATGATGCACATGTGAAAAGAAATTTTTTGAAGGAAAAAGGGTTAGTGAAATATATACAATTATATAGAATTATATACAATGATTTTTTAGTGTTTTTTTTGTTTTTTTTTTGTTTTTCTATTGAAAGGTGATCGAAGTCCACATACACACACGTGAATTTTACGAATTTATATACATATCCCCCAAAATAATCATATTTAAAATGTACGAGTTACGTCTAAAGTATATACGACACCCCGATATACTTAGCTCGAACTATGTCATAGTGATCAGAGAGCGGCAAAGGAAGACATAACTCATGCTAAGTATAGAAAAGTGATAAGACTTTTATGCTACAACAACTCAAAGAGAAGATGAAAAGAATACAAGTCGGTGATCCCCCCTATACTTACGATCAAGTAATCCTAAGTATAGAAGACTGCACAAAAGGGAAAACCGATGAAGAGAATGTACGGACTCAATAGAAAAGCACAAAAAAAAAACAATATGAACAACATCACCCCCATACTTAAGGTAGAGTATCCCTAAGTATAAGCAACATCAAGAGTGATGAATAGGAAGAATATAAACAACACAAATCATTCACCCCCCCATACATAGGATAAAGCACATTCTTAGTATAGCATATATACACACGGAAAAGGAGTGAACGATAATAGAAGAAGAAAGAATGAAATGGAAGGAAATACAAAAGGTTGTCAACTCATGTATTAGATGCAGAAGATGGAATCAAAAGATCATCGTCTGATACCACAGATATAGAATCAACGACAGACAAGAATGTATCATGTTCTAGATATGGCTTTATCAACTGTTCGTTCACAACAAATGGGTGTGCGTCAGATGACAACCTAGATATGACAATACTCCCATTGTCACACACAACTCTCACGGTGAACGGTCTTGACCATCTACTTTTCAATTTTCCTGTAAACATCTTCATCTTAGCGTCAAATAACCAAACTTTTTGACCAGGAGAGAAAGTCTTCCTTCAAATGTGTTTATCATGCCAGCGCTTGACTTTCTCCTTATGTAAGAGTGAGTTATCATATGCAAAGTGTCGGAATTCCAGTAATTTATTCAAATCCAACTTCATGTTCTTTCATGCCTTCTCATAATTAAGATTGCATACACAGAGTGCCCATAAAGATTTGTGAATTAATTCCAGTAGCAGGTGGCAAGGCTTTCCATACACCAATCTGTAGGGAGACATACCCAAAGGAGACTTGTATGCCATCCGATAAGCCCATATAACCAAATCAATCATCTGGGACCAATTCATCCTATCTGGACACACAAGTTTTTGCAATATCATCTTGGTCTCCCTATTTGAAATTTCTGCCAAGCCACTAGTCCGAGGGTGAGAAGGAGACACAACTCTGTGCTCAATGGCATACTCCTTCACAAGCTTCTTTACTTCTTTATTAATGAAAAGGCTTCCCCCATCTGAAATCAGTATTTTGTAAATCCTGAACTGCACAGTAATGTGGTCCTTGAGAAAGGAACACACTGTACGACAATCTGCGGCTCAGGTGGGGATAGCCTCCCCCCATAGACTAACATAATCCACAGTGAGCAGGATGTACTGAATCCCCGATTGATAGGAAATGGGCCCATGAAGTCAATGCCCCCAGAATTAAAAACATCAAAAATCTGTATGTATCTTAGGGGCATGGTATATTTGGAACCAACTGTTCCTCCCTTTTTCTGACAGTCGGTAAAACCTCAAACATATTCTGTAGCATCCATAAACAATGTGGGCTGCCATAAGCAACTCTGTAAAACCTTTGATGTTGTGTGTTTCCCCAAATAATGCCCACCAGATTCTAGTTTGTGATAGTTATCAAGTACACTGGTGTTCCTCTTGAGGAATGCACCTTCTCCAGATAAAATCCACACACTCGCAAAATAGGTACACATCCTCCCACTAGTAATAATGAATCTTTGATAGAAATCTTGTGGAACTTTCTTCGAGACAAGATAGATCACAATATCAGCATACCATGGGAGTGAGTGCACAGACAAAATGGCCTCATCTGGAAAGGTTTCGGAAATAAGGATCATGTTCTGCTCAGAGGTCTTTGCATCTATGATGCGAGAAAGGTGGTCTGCCACAATAGTTTTCACTCCAGGTTTATCTCGAATCTCTAAATCAAATTCCTATAGTAGAAGGATCCATCTGATAAGGCGTGGTTTGGCATCCTTCTCTTCCTGCAAGTATTGTATGATAGTGTGATCTGTGTATACAATAACGTGGGAACCGATGAGGTAAGATCTGAACTTATCTAGCCTAAACACAACTACCAGCATCTCCTTCTCTGTAACTATATAATTCCATTGTGCTTCATCCAGAGTCTTGCTAGAATAGTGTATATCAAATGGTATCCCATCCCTTCTCTGTCTTAAAACAACTCCAATTGCAAAATCGAAGGTGTCCGTCGTAATCTCAAAAGGAAGAGACCAATCATATGATTGTACGACAAGAGCACTAGTAACCATTTCTTTAATCTTATTTAATGCAAGGAGGACTTTCTCATCGACAACAAACTCACTCTCCTTACACAGAAGCTCAGTCAAGGTTTTGATGATTTTGTTGAAGTCCATTATGAATCGCCTATAGAATCCTACATGTCCCATAAATGACCTCAACTGCTTCAAATTCTGTAGTGGCTTTAACTTGGAAGTCACATCAATCTTAGTCGGGTCAACCTCCATATCTATTTGGAGATGACATTGCCCAATACAATCCCATTAGTCACCATAAAGTGACTCTTCTCCCACGAGATCACTAGGTTTACCTCATAGAAATGTTGAAGAACTTGATCTAAATGAGCAAGACATGCGTCAAAACTATCCCCGTAGACCGAGTAATCGTCCATGAAGATCTCAAGGAAACTACCCATCATGTCTGTAAAAATGGCCAACATACACCTTTGGAATGTAGCGTGGGTGTTACACAATCCAAAGGGCATCTGTATAAAGGCGTAGATGCCTAACGGACAAGTGAAAATAGTTTTCTCTAGATCCTCAGGAGTGATGGCAACTTGGTTGTATCCCGAGTACCCATCCAAGAAGAAAAAGAACACTTTCTCTACCAACCTCTCAATAATTTGATCAATAAAGGGCAATGGAAAGTGATCCTTCTTGGTAGCTGAGTTCATGTGTCGATAATCTACACAGACATGCCATGAAGTAGGTACCCGGGTCGTAATCTCCTCACAATGATCATTCTTTATGATCATAATCCTGTATTTCTTCGGGACCACATGTAAAGGATTGACCCACTTGGAATCCGAAATGGGATATATAAAGCCAACATCACACCATTTTCTGATCTCCGTCATGACAACCTCCCTTAGATTTTGATTTAGACGGTGCTGACGTTCATGGGAGGGTTTATAATCATCCTCTAGGTAGATATGATGCAAGCACAAAGCATGATTAATCCCACGGAGATCCGAGGTATTCCATCATGTGCCCTTGTGCTTTCTCTCAAGAACCTCTAGCACATGAGATTCTTGTTCAGTAGTCAACTACGAGCTGAGGATGACCAGAAATATATGGGGGGCGCAAGGAAGCCATATTTCAACGTTGATGGTAAAACCTTGAGCTCAGGTGGGGTCTGAATCGGCTCTACGATAACCTCTGTTGTTTTATTGGTAGACGGTATATGATCTGTACTCTGTGGACTGTCCACCTTGGCTACTAAGGGCTTAGCAAGTAAAACATCTGATATATCTGCAATAAATGATCCCTACTCAGAAATGAGGGGCTCATCAGGGTATTCAGCATTCTTATCAATTAGCATCTCTGGTATCTCAGCAAAAATCTCAGAAAGATGTCTCTCATCTGTGCATAAATCCGGAAATTCAACGAATGGCTCAGATATCTGTACCTTAGAACTCTCAGAAGGAAGCATATCATCAGTAATCTCAGAAAAATATATCAAAGGATTATCATAAGGTACCTCTAGAAACTCATATTTACCCAGAAATCAGCTCAAAATGCCCATCAGCAACTATCTCAATTGGACCTCCAGGGAACTCAAGTCAACTGTGCTTTTCATGGAGTCCTTTTGGGAAAGGAACTCCTGGGTATCTATAAAATCTGTGAATTGATATGTCTCTTAGAATTCAGCAAGAAAATCATAGTCATCTTGCTTTGATATAACTTTCTTTGTATCATTTGCTTTTAGTGGTGGCGACGGCCTAGGATCAAAGATCGTCTCAATTTTCACCTTGCCACTACGAGAGTGAAAGATGATCTCTCCAGTACCAAAATCAAATGCTGATTCGACCGTTTGGACGAACAACCGACCTAGTATGATTGGGGTATGGAGTAACAGTGCAGGTGTGTACATATCAATGACAACAAAATCAACATGGAATTTCATTCCCTGCACCGTTACAATAACATCCTTTAAAATGTCTATTGGCCTCTTAGTCGATCTATCAGCAAACTGAAGGATCATCCTGGTTGTTTTAAGAGACCCTAACTAAAATTCAGTTAGTAAAGAGGAAGACATGAGATTATTGGAGGAACCACTATCGAGAAGAGTATGATCTAATTCTTGATCAAAGATATGACAACGTATGTGAGGTGCTCCCTTGCCTTTCTTTTTAGGCGGTAGGTCACTAATGGCATGAACTGTGGCCATAGTCAAGATGTGTTTCTCTATTTCCTTTCGCCTGTTCTGCCTTGGTTGACGCTTTTGTGTACATGCCTCTTTCATTCCCTATTTTACTGTAGGCATGTATTCCATGGCTTTAAGGAGTGGCATCTTTAAAAAGATGTTCTGTAAGATCTCAACCACTCAAGATCAGATAGGGTTGTTTTTAATTTTTGAATCTTTTTAGATTTAAGAGCAGAAGGAAATGGCACGGAATCAGAATAAACATTCAAACGTTTATTTCCATTATTCAAAGTAGAAACATCATGTACAAAAGGACAACCAGAATCAGTCTGTACAATGTAGTCCAAACTAGGTGAAGGAAAAATAGAATCTAAAACAAAACGGGATGTTACTGCTGGTGAAGAGTAAGAATCTATGATTGGTATATTCTCCATTGCTGATGGTGATTTACATCTGCCTGGAGAAGGTGGTGGTGAAGGCAGTGAAACTCCAGACTTGGGTGCTGCTACACTGGGCCTCTCAACTGCTGGTAAACGAGATGATGTGGAAGATGACGCTCTCTCAGTGGTTTGATCTCCCAACCCAAACTGGTGCGTAGGCAGCTGCAATCTCCTACCGTTCCTAAGATAATGGCATCAGATAAACATGTAAAATCAAGGGACATACCTATCTCAGAAGTGGGTGGGCTATTGGCTACCTACTCCTTACGTCTGAAGTTATTGTCTTCGACCTGTGCTAGAATCAGTGTCTTGGTGGTGGTCAGGTTGTCGATCTGCTGAGTCAGTTCGTTCATGCTCTTCATGAGCAATGCAAGTTGGTCCAGTGCTGGGTTGACTGAAGGGGCCTCAGGTTGCTCATTGACTGGTTGTCGCTGAGACTGAAAGTACAAAGGTTGTTGGTAACCATACAGACTCTAACAATGAGGAGGAGGATACTGTCCATGACATGCATTCTGTTGCAGGTTAGGATGAGGAAAATACATAGACTGCTGTTGTGGTTGGCCTTGTCTCCAGTTTTGGAACTGTGGTGGAGACTAATGGCGAGGCTGGAACTGTTGATGCTGGTACTGCTACTGTCTACCTCCCTGAAACTGGTGGGTGGGTCTCTGACCCTTCTATGAACCCAACTGGCCTTGCCCTAACGGACGGGGCTTGTTTTGCTCACGGTCGAACCAGATGCCATTCACCTCCTAAATGATAGGTGGAGGTGGAGACTGCTTCTCAGGAATGTAGGCTACTACCTGTTGGTAAGGAACTATCTGATGTGAATGTTGTTGAACCTGATCAGGTGTCTGCACGTAGTAGACATGTTGAACTGTGGATGGTCCTTTGCTACTCTGTTGGGTGGAAGAAGTCTGCTCCCTAGTAGAGGTATCGACTGTTACCCTCACACTGTGAATTGCACTGGTCTTACTCACAAGAAGCTCCAGGTGCTTTGTTACCTCATCCATCATATCCAGGTTCATCATCCTCTCCTCGATCACTTGAAGTTTCTCAAGCTCCTTGGGATCGTTTCTCAATAATGTCCACTTTGGATAGGTGGTTTCTAATGATGGTCAGGTTAACACTATCCACCTCATCCACTTCATGTGTTGTTGTCATATTGATAGCCTTGTGGAGTACTACAGGGGAGGTGATGGGGTGCTCCTGAAAAGCACATGAAGAAGAAAGAGCGGCTGAACTCTCCGCCATCTTCTCAAAAATTTGATAAAGGGCATCCTCATCCTTTTTGAAGTGGCTCCCCCCCGTAAGTGGCACCTACCAGATTCTGATTCTCTATGCTTAAACCCCCAAACAAATTTTGCAGAAGGCTAGTCTTTAGAATTTCATGATGGGGGCACTTCTCCGTTAGATCTTTGAATCTTTCCCACGCCTCGTGAATATGCTCCTAGGGCATATGAGAGAAATTAGCAATCAAGGATCTCATTTGGTTGAGTCGTCCGAGCGGGTAATATTTGTTCAGAAATGCGGCGCCATTTTGTTGAGCGAGATTATCTTGGAGGATTAATTATTAATGATATGAAGTTGTCGTTATGATCCCCAAAATTTCTGGCTCAAATAAATTATTTACTTTCCTTTCTCAATCCAATAATTAATTACAAGAACAATGAAGCGAGAGAAATTTCTACTACTTATTTACCTGTATAGCTACCAATATCGAACTCAGGAAGGCTACAATTCTCGAGGGTTATTCAAATAATCAAAAATCAATTTAAAGAAAAAGGGAGTCTGTAATGGAAACTACCTTATTTTTTGTGATATTTTTACCTTTTTAATTTTTTTTAGTTTTTTTCTATTTTTTATTTTTCGATTTTTCAAATTTTTAGTGATTTTTTTTTGCAATTTTTTATTTTCAAAATTATGATTTTCAAAACAATTTCATACACACATTAAGAAATACAATTTTTTGTATTTTTCTAATATAACAAAAATGCTAAAAAATCTTCAATCAAAATACTTTTGTGTTTTTATGATATTTTTCTGTTTTTTTTTTTTGAGATTTTTGTTTTTTTATGGATTTTAGGAATGAATAAAAATAAGGGAAAATGCAAACAATGAAAAGACAGAGCTTTTTTGTAATTTTAAAATATGAAATGAAATAAAAACTTGCGGAAATTATTTTCTGGAAAACTAGAGGAAACTATCTTTAAACAACAACTCAAAACACATTTTTTTGATTTTGCTACAATTATATATATTTAAGATTCTTAGTATTTTGATTTTTTTAGGTTTATAAATAATTAATGTATGAAATTTGCATAGAAATTGAAACATAGCAAAAGGAAATAATCTATATTTTCGGATTTTTTAAGCATTTTTTGATTTGTTTTTATAAATTTTCAAATTTCAGACAGAGAAAAAGACACTATTTTTTATTTTTCAATAATAATAAATGGAAATAAAATGCAATGAAAAATTTATGCTAGAAAGATACACACATCGGGCATATACACAAATTTTTGTAGAATTTTCAGAGCAATGAAAACAATTATTTCTATATGAAAGATATTGAAAATAATAGTATGAATAACATGACTAAATGCAAATAGTTCAGATTTTTCATAATAAAATATAACACAAATAATTAGCAGGTAAAAATATGCAAAATACCCAAGAGAAATGTGCAAAGCATGTGCTTGAATACTGGAAGGGACCTCTTTGCAAATATGAAACCTCGGGGGCTGAAACACGATTTTTCCAAATTTTTATATTTAAAAATTTTCTCCACTATTAGGGTTCTTCATTGCTTCAAAAGAAAGGTATACAAGGGGGTGTGTCGCCTCCCTCGTTTCCCTCTCTTCTCACACGTCGGAGGCCATGACGGAGGTGGCTGGCACGACCACTCGCACGCGGGCGGTACGATGGCTGGATGTGAATGGGTGGCAGGCAGTGTTGGGGGAGCCTCGTGCGTGGGCAGCGCGTAGTGTTGGGTAGACGGGTGGTGGCAGCGATAACAGGGAGCGGTACAAGACACAACAGTTAGTGGCCTTGGTCTTCTTAAGGAGGAGACAGGCGGTGGCGGCAGCTGTTGGGAGTGGCGCAGGCCACAGCCGCGGGTGGCCTTGGTCTTCTTCAGGTAGAGACGGGCGGCGGGTGTTGCCTACGGATGGAGGGGTGGCACCTACCGTTGCTTTTTTTATTTTTTTTGTAAATTGTAAGCAGAAAAGAGAAAAGGAAACTTTTTCCTTTTTTAAAAAGAAACTACAGAAATTAGTTTTTTTACATTTTTCATTATTTTGTTATTTTTTGTAATCTTTTTTCTTCATTCCTACAAAATAAATGTTAAAAGAAAAATTATATATTTTTCTTGCTTTCTTTATTTTTTATTTACAAACAAATTAAACGCGAGCACGATGGTCCAATCCCAAAATCAAAACGGAATATGTGAACAAAGATCTGGTGAAAAATGAGGAAAGGATCCGTGTCTCCGACCACTCGCGATCGGAGTTGGAAGATTTCGTGAGGTAGAATAAGAACATGAATAGATCGAGATGTGAAGGTGAATAATCGAATCAGATTGGGATCGAATCGTGAAGTGTGATTCTAAAATCTAGAAAAAAATGATGACGAAAAAAAATTGGGACAATTAAACTATGATTAACCTATGCTAAAAATAAGATAAAATGGATCTCACCTTAGGAGCGGAAAAGACCATGATCGCCATGACAAAGGCCGACTCGCTGTCACCAGACGACTCGGAGGCTAGGCACCCTTCTGCGACAAGATGACTCTCGTAGAATGGGTTCCTCTCACCAAAGATTGATCAAGTTTAAATGTGGGAGGAAGAGCCATGTAGATAGAAAAGAAAAGAATTTGAAATTCAAAATTTTAAATGAGATAAAGATAAGGAAATAAATTTGAAATGAGATAGAGATAAGAAAGGATTAGTGTTAAAATTATTTACTAATTAATTATTTTTTTGTATTTTCGTCACTTTATTAAATTGAATAATAAATATATTTGTTTATTTTTTGTGGTGGTTTTTTAAAAATATCAACTATATACATATGGTACATTATATACATACTTAAATTAGGAAACTAGTTTATTTTGTTATAAAATTTTTAATTTTTTTAATTTTATTTTAAATAATTAGTAGAAATATTTACAAATACAATATGTACAAAAAATGGTAAAACTGCACAAACCACCCTAGAAAACTGACTTTTCAACCATAACTTCAAAAATTATGAAATCACATCCATTTTAAAGATAGTTTAATTTAGAATACAATGGAAGTGAGCTTGGTTCAATTTGAGTTCATATTGAGCTGGAATTGGTCTTTCAATTATTGCTTAATGGCTTTTTCTAGATGTGGTTACTTTTATTCTATAGATGATTTTATTTTGCAAACATTTTTATTATTTAGAAATCATTTTTATTTACAACTTTTGTTTTGAAAATTTCTTTAATTTGAGGTCAATTTATGTACAAATAAAATAGTGTAAGTATACAAATATTCACAACACATTTTTTTTGGATTTTAGATTAAGGACCCTATCTCCCCTACTTTATTCCTGGTTGATCAGATCAGGTCTTGACCTTCTCTTGGGGTTCGGGTCAGCCTGTATCTATTACATATATACATTCTTTTTTTCTTTTTCCTTTATTTATTTATTTATTTAGGTTAAAATATTAATAAGTGTACAATATTTACACACAGATGCAAGTTAGTAAGAATATGGAGTTAATATAATATACATGTGTTTTATAAGGGATTTTAAGCTAAAATAAATGAATAATCATGATGAAATGCAGATTCATCAAGTAGGAACGAGGGTCACCTCCAAGCACTGAGTCTTTTGCAGGGTCTTATAACACAAATAGAAGCTTGGAGAAAGTCCTGGAGGTCCACTTGGAGGTGCACATTGCATGACTTTCCAGATTTTGCTCTATCCCTCACCAACCACCATGGAACCATCCGATCGACGGAGGAATTTTTCAGGAACGAGGATTAACCTTCAAGCAGTGATGCAAGCAAAGATTGGTTAGATTCAGCCGATCAAAGCTCGGAGGAGCAGACATTCATCCTAGTTCTCCAGGACACCTTCTTTGTCGTTCGATCAAGAGCGTGGAATGCCAGATCAGATCTCATCCATTGATAATGCCCAAAACACCCCCCGTAGATCAGATATGCTCGATCATATTTGAGGCATCTGTGCATGTCGAATTATCCACTGCATGATCAGATCGAACCACACATATCCACCATTGATACTACCACGTAAAATTTGCAATTTTAGGCCTGCCATTTGTTTTATATGTAAATAAGTCCCTAGTGGGACACGTGACTTTTTGTGCTTCATTGACCTTTGCATAAATAACCTTGCTATTTATTTTATTTGCATTATAGTTTTATTTGAACTGAAGAGTGTTCATCGTACGCGCTTTCTTAGAAAATTGCAATAAACTTCCGGCATTTTTGTATTATTACCTGGTCACGGGAACTTGATTGTTTACATCAAGGTCATGTCCAACACACATTACATGCGTTGGAACGTCCATTTCTTGGGAAAATTGCAGGGATATCCCTACATTTATTGTCCTTGTTTCTCATTTGGTCCAGAAGCTATTTTCTTTTCATATTAGTCCTTGTGAGTCTGCATTTTGATTTGATTGTTAATTGCATTTACTAAATAGAAAATTATAATTAAAATAATACATAAAAATACCTTACCCTCTTGCTAATCCCTTTTATTCACAGTAATTTTGGTTTTGTATTTTAATTATTTTTCTTATTTTAAATAAATCAAAAGCCAAAATATATCTCCAATTTGCATTAGAAAATCAATAAAAAATATAAAACTTTTAAAAAAATCTGGAAAAATAGTGGAAGTGTTTTTCATTCATTTAATTTTCTGGCAGTATTTCATTTTCTAATTCCTCATAAAAATAAGAAATAGAAAAAATTAAAAACATGAAAAAATCATAGAAAATAATAGAAACCCAAAAAATCATAAAAATGCTTTTTGGAAAAAAAATCAAAATTTCGTCTTTCTATTGGTGTTTATCTTCCTAATTTTTTTATTTTATTTTCTATTTTAAAAACCTGAAAACATTCACATTATTCTCCGTTCATCATTTTTCATATTCTAAATTATTTTGAAAACCTGAAAATCTAAAAATTTTGGAAAAAACAAAAATATTAAAAAAATTCATAAACACAAAAATAATTTTATTTGAATTTTCTGTTTATTCTTGCTATATTTAAAAAATAAAAAAAAGAGTTTCTTTCTTTTATTCTATTCTTTCTTTTATTTGTTTTCTTTTATTAAAAAAACTAAAAAAATTGCAAAAATTAAAGATAAAAATTTTCATAATCGAAAAACGATAAGAAAATATAAAAAATAAAATTGATAAAAAATTAAGAAGACAAAAATTCACAAAGACCAAGAGTAGTGTGAATTGAGTTCATTCTTTTATTTAATATATTTTCATCGATTTACTAATTTTTGGGATTTTTTAGCCTGCCTGAGTTCGATCTTTTATGCTATACAGGTAAACAAATAACAAATTCTCTTGCTCACATTTCTTTATTCTTTTTAGGTTGATAAATAAATAATTTTTTTGCTGAGGAATTTTTAGGGTTGCAACGACACTACATTAACTCAATTAAATTAAAACCCAAGATTTCCTTGTTCAAAACCAATGTAAGCGAATTCATGAAAATCAGGGATCGTTTGCAAAATGACAGTTTTGAGACCTATTTGTATCGTGTACATATTCACTAGCTTTGTTCTAATTTCATGTATATAATTAACTCTTTATAAATTATTTATTTTACACTTATTTTCTTTATTTTATGTTTTACTAAAATACATTTAATTCAAAATCTAAAAATCTAAAAATCCTAGAAAAAGTGTGTTGTGACTTTGTATATAATGTACATATTTTTTCTTTCTTGTTTTTTTCATTTTTTAATATTTAAAATCCCAAAAAATATTTGTGTTTTACTTTATTTCTAGTATTTTTTATTTTGTTAATATCATTTAACTAAAATTGCAAAAATATAAAAAATCTGTAAAAATTGTGTTTTGTACATATCGTGTTGACATTTTTATAATTTTTCCTATTTTATTTTTTCTCTATGTATTTTATTTAAGTAGCCTACTTTTATTTTTTATAATTTTTATTTCATTTTTCTCCACCAACTTTCCTTCTTCTATCCTCTTCCACTACTTCGCTAACCCCACCCCACCTCTTTCCCAACTCACTTATCTTCTTCCCTTTTCTATCCTCTCCTCCTCATTCTCCCATGACCCACCATTTTCTATGGAAGAAGACCCGAGCTCCTTCTTTAATTCTAGTGGTAACAACTTGGACCTTGAGTTGAGTAATAATATGTTCTTCTACACGAGATCCAAGGTGACCCTTGCTGACCTTGTTGAGAGTTCTTCGATCTTGCCGAGCTCTGCCTCAGCCACGACTTTGAGTGACAACTAGGGAGCTCCATCTCCTTCCTCCCTCGACATACCTCCATAACCAATCACATGTATAGTCCATAATCTTTTCCTTCCTCTTTTATTTTTCTTCCTTTCTTTCCAAACCTCTGAGATCTACATCTCCATCGTCCCCTTGTTTCCAAACCTCTGAGATCTACATCTCCATCGTCCCCATCTTCCTCATTAGTTATCTCTTAAAACACATTCCCAAACCATCAAAGAACCACCACCATTATAGAGTTTTTTTTGCTTAGTATGTTTTCATATATTGCTTTCAAAATTAAACCTGTGGTTACAAGGAGGACCAGAGAGCCTATAACTGGGCTTCATGGCCAAAGATACAGTATACCAAAGCAGAACAGTAAAATTAGGCCAACAGAAAATAGCCTGGTGTAATTAGTTTAGAATGGTTGTCACTATTCTTGAGACTCGCCCGATCGTATCAGGAGCAGTGGAGGTTCACCCAACGGTCCACCTGCAATTACACTCCTCCGAAATAGCCCAGGTGGTCGAAGCAAGTGCCACGGCAGTCTTCATTTTCAAGTTGCAGCAGGAAATCCATGAGCAGCTTTCCAACATCGAGTTTAAGCTTTGTGTCCTAGAATTTTGTAGTTTCTGGGTTGAGGCAACACCATCCCAAACCTCAGCCGCAAATTAACAAGAATATAATAGATGGGAGATTGTTTCCTCACCCTGGCCACAAAGATAGCATGCTCCACTAGTGTTCAGTTCGCGTCTTGAGAGTCCTTCCAATGTTGGGAAGTGATCCAAAATAGCCCTGTATAGCAAGCAAGCGTGCTTTGGGACCACATTTGAGTTTTATAGGATATGCGCAGGGCGCATTGTCTGCTCTTCTTCTCACCCTATCATATGCATCCATGAAAGTGATGCTCCGATTAGCGCCAACTGGGGATTGGCCACCCACGTTCCCTCCATCATGATTAGACAATATATGTCGAATGCCCAGGATGCTTTTCCAAACGAGGGAGTCCCTTGAGGCTTTCTCGCAGTGCATGAGATCACCACCATTTAGGTATCTATCCCTCATGTATGATGCCCAAATAGAATTGTAATTAGATAGTATTTTCCCACACTTAGTAACAAGCATGGACTCATGTATGAAACAAAGGGAACGAAGTTCCAAGCCCCCTTCCTTCTTCGGGAGGCATGCAACCTCCCACTTAACATGATGTGTGCAATAAACCTAAAGAAATCTGCACATATCAAATCCACCTTCTTTTCAGGCTCAATTGAATTTAGCGTGTCTGCGGCCCAGTAGAGGGACACTCTAGAGATCATAGAAGTAAGTAGTTGTCGACTGTTGGCAAGGGTTAAGGACCTTGCTCTCCAACCACATAGCAAGGTCCTAACCCTATCCGTGAGAATCTGTGTCGTCGTCATTCTACCCTTCGTTGGGGTTAGTAGGATGCCCAAGTATTTCACAGTTAGGGGATGGGATAGCAGTCCCACTTCAAGGCATAGCCTAAATTCCGCAGAAGAGAGAAGGGGGATGATAAGTTTTCTTTTCTTCACATCCATCGCTAACCCAGACATATACTTGAAGGCCTCCAGGATATGCCTAACTTTCATCAAAGTAGCGGTGGATTTTTTGCAGAAGAATATGAGGTCATCCGCATAAGTTAGGTACGAGGGCACCGTTTCTCCTCCAAGGAGAATGGGAAGAAATGTGCCATCACGCGCCGCCATCTCCGTCAGCGAGGAAAGTGAGTCCATGGCAATAGCAAATTGAATATGACTTAGGGGGGGGCCCTGCCGCAGCCCTCTCGCCAAAGGGAAAAATCCATGCGGGGAGCCATCCACAAGGACCGAGAACATAGGAGTAGAAATGTAGCTCGAAACTGAACCAGTCCAATTCGAGTCGAATCCTCTCAGCTTCAGGTTTTCAATTAGAAAATTGTGATCACCGAATCAAATGCTTTTGATAGATCTATTTTGACACAGGCCTTATGCGCTCTTGCTCTACGACCGAATCCGTGAATCACTTCTTGTGCAAGCTTGACACAATCCCCCATTGACCTCCCTTTAATGAAAGTCATTTGGTTTGGTGCAACCAACTCTAGGATAATGGTTTCTAGCCTCGATGCAAGGATCTTCGAGAAAATTTTATGAAGTGTATTATAGCAAGCAATCGGCCTAAAGTCACCCAAGATTACCGGGATTGCCACCTTTGGTACAAGGGTTAGGAAAGTGTGGTTAAACTGACCAACGTTGGGTCCTCCTTCCCACATGTATTCCATAATGAGGGTGACATCCGTCTTAAGAAATGCCCAGTGCCTTTAAAAAACCCCACATTGAAGCCATCTGGCCCCGGTGCTTTAGTGGAATGGATGCTTATAAGCGCACCCTCAATTTTGTTCTCCGTAAAAGGGCACGATAAGCATTGATTCGCCATCCTAATAAGTACAAACTTAGGCTCCACATGCCTACCTCTCACGGTTCTAGAGTGATCTAACGTGAGCAATATCGAGAAATATGATACTGCTTCCGCTACAACATTGGAGTGAGTGCCAATAATATTTCCCATCCCATATAGCAGGAATGGCATGGAATTCCTGGATCTTCTCGCACATGCCTCCATATAGAAGAATTTGGTGTTCCTGTCTCCCAATTTGAGCCAATTGACTATGCTCTTTTGCTTCAAGATAGATTCCACATCCTCTTCAATCTTGAGCGAGTATTCCTTAGCGTCTTTTTCCAATTACGCATGGTTTGGGTCAAGCGGGTCAACCAAGAGGGCTTCATTAATCTTGTCAAGGATCACTGTCATCTGTCTTATATTCTGATGAACGTCCCCATGCACTTTATCCCAAAGTTTAAGCGTGTTTTTGACAGCTCGCAACTTCTGTTGGAACCTGGCTACTAGGTTCCCTTGGGTTGGAGTTGCCCAGGCATTCAACATAACATCCTCGTAGCCCTCCCGTGTCGCCCAGTAATAAAAGTAACAGAAGGTGTTCATCACCAAGGGTTGTTCTCTGAGTGCCACAATCATGGTAAGATAATCGGAGTTGGCAGATGCATAATATCTCATTTTTAGCAACGGGAAGGTGGTTCGCCATGTGTCATTCACTAGGGCCCGATATGGTCATGTCGCAATAAGACCTGTCCCAATTACAGAGTTGGACCAGCTTCATGGGTTCCCAGCAGCCTAAAGGTTTTCCAATCATGCTCTATTTATGCAATCATTAGAGCATTCCATTCATCTTCATCGCATAGGAAGAAGAACCTGATAAGGTCCCTCAGAGTCTTTGCCACTCACAAGATCTTTAACTCATTCCACCTCCATTATGCACCTTTGTGTTTACTCTAATGCCTGCAAAAATATAAGAGCTGACTCCTCATTGTCATCCTCTTGCGACATCTCCCTCCCTCCTCCAGCCGCCGCTAGGCCCAACATCAACCATCCCCCACTAGGGGCCATCCCATGTGGCTCGCGCCTCTCACGTCCACTGCCACAATCGAGTTGACCTCCCGTGCCCTAGCACAACCCACATGCGAACGTGCCCCTGGCCATCATGCCAGTCGCCCTGCTATTCCACCGTCACACCGCACCCTGCCGCGCGCAGTAGGCGCCATTGCGCTCCCTCTATCCATAAACTCACCAGCCGTCATAGCCGAGCACCCCTTCGCTAGCACCCACTTGCATAGTCGTGCGCACCCTCCCACGCCTGCATGCCACCTATGGCTATAGATGAAGTCGCGCCCACTTTGCCAGCATGCCCACGTGGGTTGTCATCCTCGCCACCTCTATTGTTCATGTCTCCCCACCGCCGGGCCCCCGTACACTGCCGTCCACACGCCACCATCACCTTCGGTAACGCCCACCATGGGGCGCTCGCCCTTACGCGGAGGAGAACCACCACCCATGATCTTAGTGGGTGGGTTCCAAGAATGGAACCCACGAAAAGAGGAGGATAAAAAGAGGTGATCTGTTCCTAAAATATTTATTTGCATGATTTTTATTATTGATTTTTAATTTGGTCTACACATAATATTCTTTTGAAAACTCAAGCTTCTTGGATTTCATATAAAAATATCTATATGAAATAATTTTAGTATGACATGATTTTAGTTGCGGATTTATTATAAATCAATTACTCACATATACTCTGTTTCAGTAAGAAATTCATAGAAAAATAAATATTACCTGAAAATTAAAAAAACAATTGGTGCAAGCCCATTTCATCATCTTTGACATCCTATTTAAGTTTCATAATTTTTGCAATCTATTTTCTCACAAATTTGCATACAAACCCGTAAAAATCATCTATTTTTCATTGTTGAATTTTAACACCAAAAAATCCAAAAAAATACATTTTGTATGATTCATTGAATTAGGTTTACAAGAAAAAAGTACTTGCCTAATTTAATCAGATTTTGAACCAAAGATTAATTGGTCTAAGTTGTTTATTTGCTTGAGAACTTAATTCATTATCATTTTTACATTTGCATTCATATCACATAAAAAATACCAAAAAATCCTTTTTGGAAACTGTGCATTAAGTGATCTGATTTGAACCCTAAGGTGTTCCTTTGCCTCCTTGAGTCGACCCTAGGGATTGCCCATGTTAAAAATACATAAAACAACACTTGCTTGATTGGTTGATAATTTATTCGTGTCATTTATTTTTGATTGATCATGATTACCCGACTATAACATAAAATCGACATATTAATTAGGGTTTTTCAGGTTCTTTACCATGTCAATATCTAACTCTTGACTTCTCCCATTTCATACTCCTCCATTCCGCCATTCTTCTTGGTACCTTCATCCTTCTGAAGCCTACTCTTCCATCTCCCTCACCAACATCATACCTCTCACAAACTCCTTCCTCCTCACACGTAATCTCCCATCGAAAGTTAACCCTTCACAATGTATAAGTAAACCTCTGCCATCCCTCTTTTGCAATTTTATCCCTTTTCAATAGATGCAACCTCAATAGGACCCCTGCCCACTACGTCGAGCCTCCTCGATGACAACATAGAGCTCCAGGCCTTCTCGACGAGGAGAAGGTGTGGAGGGTGGTGATCCATGCTCCGCCAGCTAGCACCAGTGAGCTTCATCTGCTCTAGATATGAACACCTATATGAGCTATTAGTTTTATTTCATGCACTTTCCTTGCTTTAGTTTAAGATTAGCATTAGTTTAGTTAATTAATTCGTAGGGTTGTGTAATTTTAGATTGTTAGATCTACTAGAGCTTATGCTCCAGCTCGAATTCAGGTGTTCTCTAACTGTACCCGACCCTCATTCCACCTCATCCTCACTCCCGTACATCTTTACCACAACATCCACTCATTTCTATCCTCGATTCTGCCTGAATCGTGGTCTGATAAGCTCGTCCCCTCTGCCTTCGCTGAAGCTATTCCATCTCCTTCATCCACCCTGCTGAAAAATCCCAGATTCCCCCTTTTAATTAAGTTATCTTAAAATGCGTTGTAGTCGGACAAATTAGGATTTATCAAAACGACCACTTAATTAATTATCCAATTAAAGCGAGCGATCCAATTTATATTTTACTTGGGCAAGCCCAAGGTCAAACTCAGGGAGGCCACTATCTCGTTAGGTCAATTATTAGGTGGTCTGGAGACTAGGTTTTCATGAAGTATTTTCTGGTATTTTTAATGCAATTTAATGAATGAAATGCAATTTTGGCAAAGTTTGTGGACTAAAATATAATTTTCATTCAAATGATGTTAAAAAACTATGAAACTTAGCCAGAATTAAATAATAATGAAAGTAAGCGACTGTAATTTTTTTTGGAATTTTCGAATGCAGTATGAAATAATTATGAATAAAATATGCAGACTATGTGAATTTTAGAAAATTAATTTAAATAAATATCAAACACCAATATTTTCGAGAGATTAAATTATCCTAGATAGGTATTGTGAGAGTATCCAGAACATTTTTAATTCTTTAAAATATTAAGTGTGGAATTAAAATCATTGATATTGAGACCTCGATATGTGCGCAAATGACATGAAATTTGAGAACAATATGGAACACAATCAAATCTATCTAATGTGATTTTTGGGAATTTTTGGAACAACATATAATTTCATATCAACTAAAGAGCACGCAGTGGTCAAAATATGTAATTTTTCACTTAAATATGTATGTTAAATAAACCATGGCTCTTAAAATTTCAATCAAACAAACACAGAGATAGAGCATCAAGTGTTCAACAATATATAATTTTTTAAAATAAAAATTTGATGCCAAATAGTTTTTAAATAAATATGCAACACAAGGGTCTATATGCAATACACAATCAAAAATAAAATTAAAAGAAACATGCAGATGCCGTTACCGATGCTAAGTGAGGTGTTTATGCAAATTTTCCAGGAGGTCATGTATGCCTCTTGTGCCTCCTAGAAGGCTGGATTTGTGTGTGAATGCTTCGAATATGGAGGAGTATTCTGTAATTTCTCTCACATGCATGCGCATTACACGTGAGCTCTAAGAGACTGGTTTCTATTATAGTTTGATGGAAATGCAAGGATCGATGACAATATTTATCCCCACCCTCACGTACGAAGCATGTGCAAGGGGGATAAGAGGTATACAGACGGGCAGTCCAAGGCAGACTGCGGTGGTGGCGACTGATGCAGGTTGAGGGTTGTGACGGCAGCTCACGTATGGTTGTGGTTAGTGGCATGTCGCTCGAGGAAGGCTGCTTCGACTGACACGGTCCGAGCACAATGGATGGCGAACGGAGTATGACAACCAGTCAAGGGAGAGCTTGGAGGACCAACAAGGGTTCGAGGTGATCAATGAACAATGACCCTCGGTCGACACAAAATGTAGGAGTCGCTGCTGGTGGCTGGGAGCGACGGTCGTTAAAGCATGAACATCGATCGACACTAGGCGATGCGAGGCTCGAAGGAACCACCGTACGGGCGGGAGTGCTCTGCGGTGATGGGGGTCTGGCACACGGGTCGAGGTGACACATGCCCAATAGTGATGATACAGAAGGGGGGAGAAAGATGTTACGCACGAAGGCTCAATCAACACACGGCCGAGCGGTGGAGGTGCAATGAGGTGATGAGGCATGTTTGCGACTAATCGTCGACAGCAACGCAAGGCGAAAACCCAAGAAAGTGAAGAACATACAACAGTTGTGGATCCTCGATGGTTGGCGTTGATGGTGTCGCCTCTCCAAGAAGTTGAAATGATGCTCCACATGTCTTTGTGTAACACACACTCGGCCTCATAGCATGACCTTCGATTAGGGACGATGATTGGGGAGTTCCAATTGCGTACAAAAGGGTGGAGCGTTGGAGGCGATGGGCTTACGGGAGGTAGAAAGAAGTATCGAGGGAGGCAGAGAAGTAGAAGAGGAGGAAGAACCGTAGGGGAGGAGAGATATTGAGAAGGAAAAAGAAGATAGGGAAAGAGGAAAGATGGTCCTTGGATGGGGGCTCTCTCTGGAGGAAGCTAGAGCTTCGAGTTCTAGCCGATCATGGCCTCAAATTGCGTGGCTAGTTGCGATGAAGCTTGAGAAATTCTTCGGATGAAAGGTTGCAACAAAGGGGTTTTCTCCCCTTTGGATCTCGCCCGAAAATATGGTGCAACCATCATCGCCTTCTACGTGTGTCGTTCGTTAGAGAGAGAGACAGAGAGAGAAATGAGGGAGAAGGGGCCATGGGTGGCCAACGGTTGTGCAACCTCACGCGCAAGGCATGGGGGCGGTTGGAAGAGGAGGGAGAGCACATGGGTTGTAGGTCACGTGTGTGAAGGTGGAAGGGGAGTGGGCCACGTGGCAGACGTTGGGAGCTGCCACATGGCACCAACTAAATAAATAAATATAATAAAAAACAATAAGAAATAATAAATAAGAATAATGATAATGAAATAAATAATAACAATAAAATAAATAATAATGAAATAATAATTAAAGTAATAAATAAACATAATAAAAAATAATAATTAAAATAATAAATAAAGTAAATACAAAATAAATAAGTAATGCTAAAATAATTAAAGTAAATAAAAAAATAGAAATAAAATAATAGAAATAAATAAATAAAATAAAACATAAGAAATGAAAAATAAAAATGGGGGTGACACGTGATGGCTCCAGAAGCTGCCACGTGTTTCTTCTAGAAAATTCAAAATTTAAATGTAAAGAAAATTAAAAAGAAATAACAAAGGAGGTCAAATAAAAAAGTTGTCAACATGAAAGCTGCTCATCTCAATGATGTCTATAACTTTCGTGAAGGATCGAAAACCAAAACACATCTGTACAAAGAAGTATTTTAGGGGTATGTTACAAGTATAAAATGCCAAATTTTTTTGTGCTTGTCATTTTTTATCATTTAAAATAAGATGAAAATAGAAAAAAATAGGGGAAATATGAAAGAAATATATACAACTTGATTTATTTTTTTGGATTTTTAATAATTGAGATAAATAAAATAAATAAATAAAAGTATCAATTATACAATATACAAAGGGGGACCAAAACCCATGTTTCACAAACGAACTCCAATTCTTTTGAATTTAGTCTTGTTTTGAAGGTAATTGAACGTACATTAATTCAAAAGTGAGTAGGGGCCATAGGAGACTACATGAGAGAGATATTCACATTTTAAGGTTATTAGTCTCAAACTAGAGTTAGGGTTTTATTGGTTTTACAAGTTTTTATTTTTTGATATTTTTCCTTTATTAGTGATAGTTTATATACACTATAGATTTGATTTTATTCAATTCTGTGTTAGTGAAAAATAGATGAAAATAGGGGAAATAAGGTGAATATACAAATGATATTTATAAGGGAATTTGGCTTCTTATTTGATGAAAAGATGCATGCCAGTCTACAGATATTAATTCTATGTGCATGAATGGTAATAACGCAAAATAAATAAAGATAATTACTCAGGAACGAAGCTCTATTTTCGACTTTTATAGTGATGCATCACAGACTCATCAACCCCATATACTTAAACCTTGCTCGTCCCTGAGCAACTAAAATGAAATTCAAAAGTGAAATGATTTTGAGTTCCATACAAAGATCTTGAACAAAAGGTGAAAATGGAGCTCGACTTGACCTTTGGATTAATGATATGGAGGGACCTCATTGGGAATTGAGTTTAAGACCTAACAACCTTTTAAGTTCCACAAGTCTCCTTTCAGGTCGTCTCAATAGCCAGGTCAGAACAAATCATCATACGCAATTCCGATGACTATGCCTCTTACTTGTATTGTATAAGTGAAATATATCCCTCTACATTAGAAATAACAAAGAAACAACCTCCTCTAACAAGGTAGCTCTAATTCTCCGATCTAGCAACTCTTTCCTCAAGGAGCGGGGTATTCCATTCTATGTTCAAGTGTAAATAGCTCAAGAAGAGGGGATAGAGAAGAGAATGGATTGTGACCAGTGTAGTCACATATCTGTGGAGCTTGACTTGTGTATCCAAGACTCCAGCTACAGGCTTCCATGGTATGAGACTTTGAAGCATATGCCTTGCTTATTTGACTATACAAGTACACACAATCCGAAGGGCATTTTATTTTCAATCAGGCATGTACCCCTTTTTGGAGCTCTTTCTTTTCTTTTTCTTTTTTTCCTCTTTTTTTGACATATATACATGGTGCAACATGTACATAAGGAGTTTTTCTTCTTGAGCCAGTAGACTATCCCTCTTTTGAAGCTTTATTGCAGCCAACATCATCCCATCGTTAGATGTCGACACCACTAGACTAGGTTGATATGCACTACCCTCCCTAGAGGAGTATGGATGTTTCCACCCATGTGCTATTCCAAGACAAAGGATTCTGCCTCCTGAACACCTCATCAATGAAGAGCTACGTGCATTGTACTTGTCCAAGTTAGATCACTATCTAAAACAATCATGCGTGTGTATGAAATATTCTACTTAGACCAATCAAGATGACATATGAACATAGACTTGCAGGCTTAAGAATTAAGTCACTCAACTAGAAAAATCTTAACTCCCGTTCCTATAAGGTTCCTCTGAAATTAGGAAGATTAAGGTCAAATCAAATCCATCATTGACTTCTATTCACAACTTGGTTTAGAACCCATTAACTTTTCACTTCGCAAATGCTAGATATGCAAATGCCATGAAATGCATAAGAAAGAAGTGCAAGAATTTTTTTTAATGCAATAAGAGGCCTTTTTTTTGTTTTTTTCTAGTATACCTCCTATTTTACAACCAATTCTACAAATTATTTACAATAATTTTAAAAATTATACAAGTATTATACAAATATAAATACTATATAAGTATACCTGTATTTTACACAAAATTTTTTTGGTATACCTCATATTTTACAACAAATTTTACAAAAGTATTATTTACAAGAATTTTACAAAATTATACAAGATTATACAAATATATGTGCTATCCAAGTATACATGTATTTTATAATTTTTAACCCAATTTTACCCTTCCCATAGTTATTTCATAATATATACAAAAATATGCAAAAGTACGAGCTATGGGTAAAATATATGGAATATATACATGCACCCTATACTTAGCATGTGCCATGTCCTCATAGCACAAGAAGCGAGGAAAAAGACATAGCTCATGCTAAGCGTAGGAGAGTTAAAAAAAGAGTATCGAAGTTGACCTGTCCCCCTATACTTAGGTTATGGTCAGCCTAAGTGTAGAAGAAGAGCAAAATTGGGGTAGTTGAGGTCGGGAGGAGAAATGGATGATTATATATATATATATATACACATGGGGGTCCTTGGTCCCTTTATACTTAGGCTCTGGTCAGCCTGAGTATGGGATAGGAATGAGTGCGAGAATCGATGGGGTTGGGGAATATACAAATAGAAAGGGATGTAGGGAAAGAGATGCTTGGAGATGGTAGGAGTAGTGATGATTCATCCATTCCCTAATAGTGGATCATTGGATTTTGTGATGCACATGAATGAGATCTCTTCAACACGGGCTAACTGCTCATCTAATTCTACAAAATGCTTCAACATTTTCTCGTTTATAAGGAATGTTCGTGCACCATCTATAAGCTCTAAAATCCATACACTGTTGTTCCCGTTCACTTCCCTAACTATGAAGGGTCTTGTCCAATTGGACTTCAACTTGCCTTGAAAGATCTTCAACCTGGCATTGAATAACCATACCTTCTGCCCTAGGGCGAAACTCTTGCGTCTGATATTCTGATCGTGCCAATGCTTAATTATGTTCTTACAGATTACACTATTATCATACGCCTTTTTTCTGATTAAGCTTGTTTAAATCCATCTTTCTACACGATTGTCCCTTATGTGTGTTCTAGTTCACTTTCTTTAGTGCCCATTTAGATTTATGTAACAATTCGATGGGAAGATGACATGACTTTCCATAAACCATTCGAAAAGGGTAGGTTCCAAGTGGGGTTTTGTAAGAAGTCTGGTATGCCCAAAGAACATGGTCTAAAAGCTGGGACCAGTTCTTCCTGTCATGGCAGACTAGCTTCTGCAAAATACCTTTCACCTCCCTATTCGACACCTCAACCATGCCATTCGATTTGTGGGTGGTATAGACTAGCAACACAGTGCTTGATGCCATAGTCCTTTGGTAACTTTATCAATTCCATGTTAACAAAGTGGCTACCCACATCAGAGATGATAACTTCGGGAACCCCAGATTGTGAAATGATGTGATCTATCATGAACTTACAGACATACTTGTTGTCCGCATCCTGAGTAGGGATGGCTTCCACCCACCTAGAAAGATAATCAACCGCCATGAGAATATGCTCATAGCCATGGCTATTAGGTAACGTGCCCAGGAAATCTATGCGCCATGCATCGAAAACATCAACCATAATGACCGGTTGCATATGCATTTCATCTTTGGGACCGACGGTCCCTCCCATTCTCAGACATACTAGACACGACCTAACAAATGCATATGCATCACGGAACATGAGCTTCCAGTACAAACCACACTGAAGCGCTTTCCATGTGGTCCTATTCCCGAAGTGATGTCCTCCTACCTCCAAGTAATGACATTAGGTGAGGGCACTCATGTATTACTCCTAAGGAATATACCTCCAACAGACACAATCCAGACCTTCGAAGAATAGGAACAGATCCTCCCAATGGTATTTCCTAAATTCCAACTTAAATAGATCAATGCTGCTCTTGTGCCAATCATGGGGAACTGTCTTAGACACCAAGAAATTCACCATGTTGGCATACCATGTAAGAGAGTCGATAGAACATATAAATTCGTTAGGGAAGGAATCCTTGATGTGTCTCAGAGGAACTATGCAACTCAATGCGGGAGAGGTGATCAGCCACCACATTCCCCACTCTGGGCTTATCTTTGATCTATAAATCGAACTATTGGAGTAACAGAATCAACCTAAGAAGATGTGCCTTCGCGTTCTTTTTTTCCATGAGGTACTTGATGGATGTGTGATCTGTGAACATGGTAACCTTGGATCCTAAAAGATTAGACTTGAATTTGTCTAAGGCAAAAACAACGACAAGCATTTCCTTCTCCGTGACGGTATAATTTTGTTGAGCTTGATAGAGTAATTTTCTTGCGTAGTGGAAAACATAAGGAATCCCTTCTCTCCTTTGTTCTAACACGGCCCCAACTGCAAAGTTAGAAGCACCCGTTATGATCTCAAAAGGAAGAGACCAATCTAGGGCATGTAGAATAGGAGCATCTACGATCTTCTTCTTTAGGAACTCGAAGGCATCAAGACACATGCAATCTGCCATGAACTTTGTGTCTTTTCCTAAGAGCTCTATTAATAGTCATACAATCTTTGAAAAGTCCTTTATGAATCTACGGTAAAAACCAACATACCAGAGGAACGACCACACTTATTTGATGTTGGTTGGTGGTTGAAGTTTCTTGATCATATCCACCTTGGCAGTGTCAACCACCATTCCCCTCTTAGAGATGGCATGCCCCAACGCAAGGCCCTCTTGAACCATAAAATTGCTCTTCTCCCAAGAGAGCACAAGATTCACCTACGTGCATTTCTTGAGGACTTGATCCAATTGAGATAGAAAAATATCAAATGAGTCGTCATGGACTGGGAAGTCATCCATGATGACCTCCGGGAAATCGCCCACCACCTCCGCAAATATTGCAATCATGCACCATTGGAAAGTCCGTGTTACATTGCATAACCCAAAGGGTATGAACCTGAATGCGTACGTACCGAACGTACTTGTAAATGCAGTTTTTTCCTGGTCCTCATGAGCGATGGACACTTGATGGTAGCCCGAGTACCCGTCTAAAAAACAAAAGAATTCTTTCCCCTCTAGTCTCTCTAGGATTTGGTCTATGAATGGTAAGGGGAAATGATCCTTTTCCTTCATGATATTCAAGCATTTGTGATCGACACAGACATGCCACAACATGGGTACTCTAGTCGCAATCTCCTCTCCATCTGAGTTGGTGATTGTCTGAAGCCCTACCTTCTGAAGGACTACATGAAGTGGTGCCACCCACTTGGAATCAGAGATGGGATATATAAACCACATGTCCACCATTTTTCAATATCCTTCTTAACCACATCTCGTAATTTTGGATTCAGCTGATGTTGGAACTAATGAGAGGGTTTAGCGCCTTCCTCAAGGTAAATATGGTGTGAACACAATGCGAAGTTTATCCCATGAAGATCAGATACACTCCAAACTATGGCCTTGCAGTTCTGTTCAAGAATCTCTAGCATGTTAGATTTTTGTTCTCTACTCATGCTTGCACTGATAACGACTGGGAACTTCCATGGTGGGCCCGCAAGGAAGGTATACTTCAAGGTGGGGGGTGATAGTTTAAGCTCGGGAATGGTATGATCATTGGGTAAATCTATCTCAACTACCTCTGAATCTAGTTCTGTGATGGATGTAGTTGGATCAGCTGTGATAGTAGCCATCAACTAGTTCTGCTCAGGAGTCAGATCGCCAAAGGTGTCCAAACAATCGGCAAAATCCACGTCCGACTTGTCATCCTCGTCCTCTGACTGACCTGAAGGGAACATATCTGACAAGTCTAAGACAGCTTCTGAGTCATCAAGGATGTAGTGAGATGCATCGGAGAAGTCTCCTATGAGTAAGGTCCAATTCTATAGGATTGGTTGAACTACCTCATCTACATTGTCCTCTTCTAGTGAGAGGGACTCATCAACCCAAGCTGACTGCTGCTGCCAGTCATCAATTGTGTTAACCCTATAGCACTCGGCTTCCTACAAGTGATACTTTGTACAGCTCTCTGAATCAGGTCTCTGCCATTTCATTTACTGCGTCTCTAACTCTACACTTTCAACGTGTGCATGAAAGCATATCTTCCCAATGTATAATAAAATATGCCTCCAGTTCTCCTTAGAAAAGGGTGGCCAATGATAATATGGGAATCTTGCCATCTTCGAGGACAATCCATATCCAGGACCATGAAATTCACCATATACTACTTCCCCTTAATGTCAAGGATAACGCCCCTCAACATTCTCTTAGGCCTCTTAATAGATCGGTCTGCAAACTGTAGGAGTGCTCTCGATCCCTAAGATGTCCTAAACCTAGATGATCTAGGAGGGAATATAATAGTAGAATGATTGAGGATATGTTATCGAGTAGAGTGCTAGCAAATTATATGTCAGCTATCTGTCTGGTGATAAATTATGCTCCTAGATCTCTATTCTTCCTTGGAATCTTATTGTAGATCGCACATGTAGTGGTTATGGAAAACACATGTTTGATTGTTCGTGTGCTCTTTTTCCTACTGGACCTAACATGTGTACATCTCACCTTTAGGTACTTCTTGAATGTAGGAACCATATCCGCTAGTTGGAGGAAAGGGATCTCAACTTTTACATTATCCTTGCACATCATTTCCATATCCAAATGATCAAGATCATTTTTTTGAGAATTTTTCTTCTTTCCCTTAGATAAGGCCTGAGGGAAAGGTATTATTGGGGGCTCGTGATGTGAAACAGAAATGTCATCTGAGTTCTTAATGGAATCAAAATTCAGCTGAACACGACATTGACTCGGACTTGGACTCTGTACAGGACTCGAATAACATGCATGAAATGGAATTGAAATTGAAATTAAAGCTGGAAAAACTGTTGGTGCTGCATCCAAGACGGTCTTCTCATCTCCTAAAGATCCACTGCTTACTATCGTGCTCAATGTTGCTTTATTCCTCTTTTTGGATTTTTCTTGTTTTTTTTATTTTTGGGGATTCAAATCCCCCTGGTGATCATAAAGGTGGTGCTGCTGGTGGTGCTGGTGATGATCGTCCTCCTCTAAGATATCCATAGTTGTTGGCTCATCGGTATCCTCTCGCTCACCTTCTTCTCATTCTGGTCAACCTTAGTTAATTTATCAGTAATAATACTCATGTCGGGGAGTAGGTCATTTGCCAGATCGACGATAGTTAGTCTTCCCACCTCCTTATGTACGCGAGAGGGAGGTGTCTTTTCATAAGCCCTGCTAGATGATCTGGTGCGGCTAGTCTCTGCCATCTGCTCTAAAACTATTCAAACCGTGTCGACTCCTTTGTTCAGATAGTTTCCTCCACAGGATGCATTCAACAATCCTGAACCTCAGGAGTCAGACCACCGTAAAGGTTCTAGACCGGGATAGGTTGGTCAATATCATGACCTGGGCAATTCTTAATCAAGTCCTTGAATTTCTCCCATGCCTCGTTGAAAGGCTCATGGGACATCTACGTGAAACTCGATATGAGGACCCTCATCTGATTAGTCCTACTCAACAAGTAGAACTTCTTGAGGAACATGTCCTTAAATGTAGCCCAAGTTGTGACTACTGTCCCCAAATTCTTTAGCCAATAGGCAGCTTTGTCTACTACAACAAAGGGGAAGGCTCTAAGATGTATGTAATCCTGAGATACACCAGGTCATCCTAGATTGTCACATATCATTTCAAACTCCCGCAAGAACATGTATGATTCCTCTATTGCATTTGAAGGATATAGAGAAATCCTCAAGCGTATTGCGGAAGCGAGATCATCATATCATATACGATGAAGAACGACTAGTCGAACTAGTTGTTCTATACAGCGGAAGTTTAAAATATTTCATGTGATGAAACCACATGATCCAAGAACGATTCTCAGATTGTTTCATCTAAACTACATCAAGTATATAGGAATACCTCTTGAAGCATGGTTGATCGAGTCTCTACGAAAAAAGACCTCCTGTCTCAAGTCCGATCTTTGGAGAAGACGCTTGCGAGCGCGGGGATGAACCACATGATCTTCACAATTCAAGATGTTGAATCCAAGCATGGAACTCCTGATATCGTCGCACGAGATCAAACATCTTCTTCCTGAGCAAAGCACACCAAAGAAGGTGGAGAACTGAGAGTCATCGAAGCGGTGTCACAACGACGAGTCGACGAAGTAGATCTCCTCTTCTCTTAAGGTGGACGGCCACCAATGAAGGAGAGAAGAGTTGGCGTGTGAAATATGAGAGAGGAGAGAGCTTATGATGTTTTTTCTTGTTGTAACCCAAGAGAGCATGAGATGCCTCTCTTTATATAGGGTTTGGGAGTCTATGGATCTCAATCCATGGGACACAAAATCAATAGATGAGATTGATTTGTGTTTCTTTCAATGGTCAAGATTGTTGTTGGTAAAAAACAATAACTAATTTAATTTATATTAAATATATTTGATAAATCAAATTTTATTGAATCTTAAGTCAAATCACTAAAAATTGGAGATAATGGAGATGGGAATCTCCTCATTCCATATGGAGCCATGGACTGGCACCAATTCCATGTTGGAATGGCTAGCCGTTCACACTCCTAATTGGAATGTGAAAATTTCCAAATTGGAATGTGAGAATTTCCAACGAAATCCAAGATTTCATGATTACATATGTCTCCAATTACAACAACAATTGTTTTAAAATATTCTACAAAAATAATTCACAATTATTTTGAGAATATTGCAATCTTGCCATTGGATGTTTGTGAATCTCATTCACAACCCAAAACAAAATGTGATTTACATTTTAATTAATTATCCAATGTGAATCCAATTCACATCAACAATTAATCCAACAAATATAAATCATAATAAGCTCTCTTTAGTACATTATAAATCACATTTATAATATATTATGAATAATTGGATATTGCTATCCACATTATTTCTATTCAAAATAATTAAATCACATTTAATTATATTGGATCATCATTCACATACATCCATTAATATGAATCAAATTCACATTATTCAAGATAATTAAATCACATTTAATTATCCACTTCTCAATGCTTAGATATAATTCAACTATGGAATTATTCTTGAACCCTTTCAAGAATAATGCACTTTCTCCGCAGATACTTGGAGATAAGGATAGGGCGATTGTATTGTACCACGTATAGTGACTTGGATGTTGAGATTTCATCTCAAATCCAGATCTCACGTATCTCTCATAGATGCTTGATTAAATCAAGACCGTAAATCTAATCTTCTCATTGCATCTGAATCTCATTCAGATCAATGTACAACACTTGGACCAAGATTAGATTACTTCTCTACTGAGAGGAGTCACTAAAATCCAAACCTATTTCATCACTCCCTCTAAATGGAAACGTCATGGTTATACAATCGTTTATGATCAAATCACCCTCAGGTATTCCTAACACCTGTATATCCTACATACTGGAAGACCTATGATCAACCTGAAGATATAGATCAATTTTACACTGTCATCTTCAGGGTTTGATCACAAAGTTTTTCAATCTTGGTCATTTGAGAATCAGTATTGATCATATGCTTTCCCAAAGCATATATCATACCTTCAAATTCTTCTCATGCTTCAAAAGCACGACGACCGTGCATGGAATTTGATCGGTCCCAATACCTCATGAGTGAGCTCATGTCTTCCGGTTCACAAGAGAACTTGTATGATCCCTTTGAGAGATTGTATTACTCATATGCCCACACATGCACACCAGCTCGCCGGTGTATAGACCTTGGTTAGGTCATCAACCTATTGGTCTGACAAATGTACCCACTCAGACATATAGTAACACATCTGTCTCTGGTCAGAGGATGTGTGCCTATATTGAGACAACATTCAACAAAGGACATAGGTTATCTCTATCTCGTTAAGTCAACCCTTTGACCTAACTAATCTGACACCTCTGAATCACTATTCCTATGCAGAGGACTTGCATCAAGAGGTCGGTCAGATATCAGTCTTAATGAGAAAGGATTGCCATCTCCTACCCAGGATGGAGATAATCTCTTAATAATCATTTGACAATGCTTGATGAGTGCTCTATCTAACTCCTTAGATATTTATCCAAGCACCAACCTCTATGAATAAATCAACAACTGTATGATTATAAAGACGGCCATGGTACATAACCCTAATTGTACAGAGGGACCTTATAGTGCATTCATTCATTTAATCTCAGAAAGGGAGTAAAACAATCAATAACTTTTATTGATAAATCATTTATTACAATAACATTTATTGTAAGAATGGTTCGCCTCAGGCTTACATGGCTAACAATCTCCCACTAGCCCTCAGAACCATTCAAGAACAATCCGTAAACCCATACTCATTACATGCTGGTTGAAGACCTTCTGTGTCAGAGGTTTGGTAAGAGGATTAGCAACGTTATCTACAGAGGCCACCTTGGTGATGATGATATCACCACGCTTTTGAATCTCTCGAATGAAGTATTTCCTTTCCACGTGCTTGCTCTTTTGATGCCATCTGGATTCCTTTGCCTGGGCAATGGTTCCCGTGTTATCCTAGGATGAACTTGCGTAACCACACCGCCTCCTTTGCATCATTCTGTGCGACAATATATTCGGTTCATGTTGTTGAATCTGTTGTAGTGTCCTGCTTCTTACTTCATCAGCTCACAGCACCACCATTTAACAAGAATACAAACCCTGATGTTGACTTTTGATCATCAATATCCAATTGTAAGTCTGAATCTATATATCCCAAGACTTGGAGATCACCATCTCCATAGACCAAGAAGTAATCTTGCGTTCGTCTTAGATATTTGAAAATGTTCTTTACTGCATTCCAGCATTGCTCTCCATAGCAGGATTGGTAAAGGCTTACCACTCCCACTGCATGGAAGATGTCTATCCTAGTACACATCATGGCATACATTAAGCTTTCTACAACTAATGCATAGGGGCATCCAGCCATGGCCTTCTTTTCCTCAACAGTTTGAGGAGCCATCCCTTTGGACAGATGGATACCATATTTTAAGGGGAGGAATCCTTTCTTGGAACTATCTATATGGAATCGTTCATGAATATTCTTAATGTACCCATGTTGTGACAATCCCAATATCCTCTTTTCTCGATTTCTGAACAACTTCAGTCCTAAGATGTAAGAGGCTTCTCCAAGATCTTTCATCTCAAAGGTATGAGATAGCCAAATTTTCATACTGGTCATCATTCCTGTATCATTTCCAATGATAATTATATCATCTACGTAAAGCATGATGCACACAATGGCGCTCCCACTAAGCTTCTTGTACACACAAGGTTCATCAGGATTCTGCACAAAATCATAACTCTTTATGGTTTCGTCAAATCTTATGTTCCAACTACTAGAAGCTTGCTTGAGCCCATAGATGGATTTCTTCAGCTTGCATACTTTACCATCCTCAAGTATGAAGCCCTGGGGCTGCTCCATATAGATATCCTCCTCAAGGTATCCATTGAGGAAAGTCGTCTTGACGTCTATCTGCCAGATGTCGTAGTCATGATATGCAGCTATAGCTAGCAGTGTCCTGATGGATTTAAGCATAGCCACAGGAGATAATGTCTCATCATAATCGATGCCTTCTCTCTATGTGTAGCCTTTGGCTACGAGTCGTGCCTTGAAAGTCTCTACTTTCCCATCAGGTCCCCTTTTTATCTTGAATTTCAATTTACACCCAATGGGTTTTACCCCTTTAGATGGATCCTCTGGGTCCATACACCATTCCTATGCATGGAGTCAAATCTTGACTTCAATGCTAGCATCCATCTATCCATGTCATGATCCGCGAGTGCTCCATCAAATGAAGTAGGATCATTGTCAGTTTCACTTGACACATGGAATCCATACCTTTCAGGTGGTGCAACCACCCTCAAACTTCTTCGAAGAGGTATGGTTGTTTCATCTTTATTTATCTCTTCAGTTTCTGGTTCAGGAAGCTCAGAATCCTTAGGGGATTCAATGAGTTCCTCTACTTCATTTTGTCTTGACATTTAAGGAAATCATCCTCTAGAAATTTCACATCTCTAGATATAAAAACCTTTTGGGTCTTAGGGTCATAGAGCTGGTATCCAATACCATCTTTAACATACCTAATGAAATAACACTCACGAGTGCGAGATTCTAGCTTACTTGCGTCCATGTTCTTCGCATGGACCAAGCAACCCCAAACCCTCAAATGATTAACACTAGGTTTGTTTCCATACCAGAGCTCATGAGGAGTCTTAGGTACAAATTTTTTGGGAATCTTATTCAGGATATATTGCAGTCTCTACTACATATCCCCAGAAACTAAGTGGTAAATGTGCCTTGCTCATCATTGAACGGACCATATCCATGATAGTCCTGTTGCGTCTTTCAGCAACACCATTAAGTTGGGGAGTTCCAAGAGGAGTGAGATTAGAGACAATTCCATTATCTTTAAGGTATTCCTTGAATTCATCTGAGAGGTACTCGCCACCTTGATCAGATTGAATCCATTTAATCTTCCTATTGGTTTGGTTCTCAACCAAAGCCTTGAACTCTTTGAACTTTTCAAAGGTTTCAGATTTATGACGTAATAGAAAGATAAACCCGTATTGCGAATGGTCGTCAATAAATGTCAAATAATATCGATATCCATTTCGAGTCGCGGTACTGAAGGGACCACATACATTGGTATGTACTAGGTCAAGAATACCTTTGCATCTTGTAACCTGGTTACGGAAAGGCATCCTGGTCATTTTACCTCGAATACAATGTTCACAGTTAGGTAAAGATAGAACCTGCAGAAAATCTAAAGGTCCATCCTTAATCAATCTATTGATCCTATCAACAGTTAAATGACCAAGCCTTTGATGATAAATCATATTCGAATGATTTCCATTCTCCCTAGATCTTTTAGGGTTTTTATTAGTGGTAGTAACATTCATGACATGTTCATTAATGCACAATTCATAAGGTCCACCACAAGCTAAAATACCATCTATAATATATTTATCATAATGATTTACGACTAATTTATTAAAAAAAGGAATGAATATCCACTTCTAACAAGTTTAGATAAAGATATCAAATTCCTTCTAACTTCAAGTACTGTTGTTTACGAGATCTCGAGGATCGGAAATTAATGACAAAAAATATCGTTGCTGTCCCCAAAAATCCAGCGAAAAACAAAAAAATATTTTTTTTCTTTTTTTCTACTTATTAACCTGTATTGTGGACAGGGTTGAACTCAGGGAGGCTACAAGTCTCGAGGGTTATTCAATTAATCAAAAATCAATTAAGAGAAAAACTTGAATCTCAAAGGATAACTATCCCTGATTTTTGAGATTTTTTTCTCTTTTTATTTTTTCTAATAAATTTTTTCATTTCTAATTTTTTTGTATTTTCTGATTTTCAAATTTTTAGTGATTTTGCAATTTTTTATTTTCAAAACTAATATGGAGCAAAATTCACAAGATCAAAAATACACACACCATCACTTTTTTGAAAATTTTCAATTTATCAAAAATGCTAAGAAAAACTTAGAGAAAACATTTTTGGGTTTTAAAAGTTTTAAAATAACTTTGGGAATTTTAGTGAAATTTTCAGATATTTTTCTATTTTTTAAATCAAACAGTGAGAAATTGCGAAACATTGCACAACGTGGAGTAATTGGCAACTTAAAAATATTTTAAGTACCCAAAACTCCTGATAATTATTTTTATGATGAAATAAATGTAAATATCTACAAACTGGAACTTAAATCATTATTTTTGGATTTTTGTAGAATATTTTATGATTTTTATAAGAGTTTCAGTATTTTTATTTTTTTTGGTATTTATAAATAGTTAATGCACGAAATTTACATAGCAATTAAAAGATAATGAAATTAAACTATCCTATTTTTGGGAATTTTTGGAGTTATTTTCGATTTTTAATGAATTTTTGAATTTCAGGAAAAGAAATTTGCATGTTTTGATTTTTTTTAATAATAATAAATGAAATCAAAATGCAATGGAAATTTTATGCTAGATATATATGCACATCAGGAGCATATCATAATTTTTCAAGAATTTTTGGGCCAATAAAAACATTTATTTTAATAGAGAAATCATGCAAATTAAAGTGTGTAAATGAAGGACTAAAGTGCAAATATTTATTATTTTAACATTAAATAAATAACAAAAATAAATAGAGGGAAGAAGTTGTAAATTACCCAAGTTGCACATGCGTCGTGCGTGCTAACCTCTAAGTGCAGGGGCGCGTTTGTAATTTTAAAAACCTCCGAGGGATTGGGTGTAATTTCACCCAAATAAAATGTACTTGATTCTGGTAAGGGCTCTTCTGCAAACTTGAAGTCTCTACGGGCTCAGATGCAATTTTCTCATTTTTATTCAAAGCCCTAATTCATTCTTTTCTCTTTCGTTCTTCGTTCACAACCACTGGGGTGCAAGGGGAAAGGGGCCGCCGTCGCAACGGGTCGGTGGCGCGGCGGTGTGCACGGGCTGATGAAGGAGGTTGCACGAGGTGGAGTCGCGCTTCGCGCGCAGGTGACTTCGATGGTGGTACGTCGGCGGTTGCGGCGTGCGCCGATGAGGTCGGCGGCGAGCGGTGATGATCTAGGGCATCGGGGGTGCTCCTGGCGTGGAGGAGCAAGCGGTAGAGCATCTGGCGATGGAGGATGTTGATGGAGTTGGGGCGCCGTCGATGGAGAAGGATGGAGGTGCGGCCTGCGGTGAAGAGGAGCGGCGGAGAACGTGGGTTGACGGTGGTTGTGGAGCGCACCCAGGCAGTAAAGGGCGATGGCCGTGGGGAGGGGCGGCGACGCCTGGAGGGTGGCCGCCCGCTTCTCTTTTTTTGTTTTATTTTTTTATTTTTTTGTAAATCAGAAATCGAAATAAAAAAGATATATTTTTTTATTTTTATTGTAAATTCGAAAAATTAAAACAGAAAATGAGAATTTTTTATTTTTATTTTTATTATTTTTTATTTTTTTAAGATTATCCTGCAAAACCAATATTAGAGAGAACAATAAAACAAATAATTTTTTATATTATTTTTTTTATTTTTTTATAAATAGAAAAATGAATGAGGATCCGGCGGAAATGAAAGGAATCGAATCTGATTCTCCGACCACCGTGCGTGGTCGGAGTTGATAGATCGTGAAAGATAGAAATTGAATGTGGAGAGATCAAGAATGTGGGATGAAAAATCGAGTCGAAGCGGATCAAATTGTGATGGAATTTTTTTATAAGATCTAGAAAAACAAAATGACGATAGAATTAAAATACGATAAATGAAACTAAAATGAACCTAAGATAAAAAAAATGATGGATCTCACCTTAGGAGTGGAAATGAACCGCGATCGCCTCGACAAGGCCGACTCGCTGTCACCAGACGGCTTGGAGACTAGGCACCTTTCTCGATGAAATTTTCTCTCTCGGAGAGCGGGTTCCTTTCTCTCTAAAGATTGATCTCGTTGGAATGTGGGAGAAGGAGCCATATAAATAGAAAAGATGGAGAATGAAATTTGAATTTTTGAATTTTTGATTGAAGAGATAAGAGAGACTAAAATTGAAATAAGATAAAGATAAAGAGAGATAAAACTATTTACAAAATTAACTAATTTTTTTTGAATTTTCGTCACTTTATTTATTGGAAAATTAAAAGTTAATTTTTTTATTTTTTTGTGGAGTTAGTTAAGAAAAATAAATATATACATATGTTATATACAAATATGACATTATCTACATGGGTAAATAAGCAAATTAGTTTTTTTTTATTTTCATTTTAAAATAATTAGTAAAAATAATTTACAAATATATAGAAATTAAATATGTACAAAATACATGTGAAAATTGCACAAACCACCCCGGAAAACCAACTTTTTACTCATAACTCCAAAAATTATGATAATACAGCAATTTTAAAGATAATTTAATTTAGAATCCAATGGAAGTGATACTGGTTCAATTTGAGTTCATATGGAGCCATAATTGATTTTTCAATTAGTGCTTAGTGGCTTTTTCCAAGTGTGGTTACTTTTATTCTGTACATGATTTAATTGTGCAATTATTTTTATTAATTAGAACACAATTTTATTTATAACTTAGGTTTGGAAAGTTATTTGATTTGAGTTCAATTAAGGTACAGATAAAATAGTAAGTATACAAATATACACATCACCCAATTTTTTTGGATTTCCTAATTGAGGATCCTATCTCCCCCTACTTTATTCCTGGTCAATCGGGTCAAGTCTTGACCTTCTCTCGGGGTTCGGGTCAGCCTATATCTATTACATATATACAGTCTTCCTTTTTTATTTTATTTGCTTTATTTTTCCTCTCTTTCTTTCTTTATTTATTTTAGGTTAAAATAATATACATAAATACAATTTACACACAGATGCAAGTTAGTAAGAATGTGGAGTTAGTATTATAAACAGGTGTTTTATAAGGGATTTTAAGCTAAAATAAATAAATAAAGACGATGAATCGCAGATTCATCAGGTACATAAAGACACTCTTTAAGTACTAAGACTCTACCACTAGATAACGATAGTCAACAGGTCACGACGGTGACTGATGCAACACTTGCATCAGATCCCGTCTGGATGCCTATCTCCCCTTGTTCCAGATTCCTAGTTTCCTGAAATAGATGCAACAAATTGCATTCATGAACATAACCACCAGAATCTATAGCCCAAATTCCTTCTCATCCAATGAGAAAACTAGTTTCAATGATGAAAGTAGATTTCATACCTGATGCAGCTCTACCATTGTCGATAGACTTTAGGTATTCTGGGTAGTTACGCCTCCAGTGCCCTGACTTCTTGTAGTGGTGACAAACGTTGGTTTTCTTTGATGCTATTAATGTGGATGCATTAGAAGATGAGCCAACACCTTGACTCTTCTACTTTCTCTTCTGGGCCGGGTCCTTTCGAGAACCTTGCTTCCGATCGTGCTTCCCTTTGACTTGTACAACCATTGCACTGCCAGAGGGACCATCTTTTTTCATTACGACTTCCACAGACTTTAATGCAGCAAGAAGTCCAGCGTTAGTCAAGTCCAACTTGTTCATGCGGAATGAAACCACAAAATTATTGAAAGACTTGGGCAAAGACAGCAGAATGAAGTCAACTTGCATGTCTGCATCCATATTTGCCCCAAGGGTCTCCAGCTCAAACAAGTACCCCAACATTTTGAGTACATGTTCTCAGACTGAAGTTCCTTCCTGCATCTTGTAGAAAACGAGTTCTTTCATAATATTATAACGCTGGGTGCGGCTAATGTCACCAAACATATCTTTCAGATTCTACATTATCTCCCGGCATGTGCTCATCTCCACATGTTGCTTCTGAAGAACAGTGGAGAGTGGACCCAGGATGTAGCATCTAGCCAAGACATGGTCTTCATCATACTTGTCATTGTATTACTTTTCTTCCTTTGTCTTATGACTTTCATGCTTGTCTTCTGAGAGTACATAACTTATGCGCTCCGCCAAAAGAACAAGTTCCAAATTACGGATCCAATCCGAATAGTTTGGTCTGATCAACTGGTTGACTTCCAGAAGCCTGCTAAGTGGGTTTATGGACTTCATTTTCTGAAATTAAGAACACACTATATTAGAACATATAAACAATTATACATTCATTTTCTAAGACATTTGATTAAGGCATTTTAAATCAAATTAGTCTTGCTTTGTCAACTTTGAAAGTTTATTCCCTTAATCACTTTCAAAGAAAGGGATATACTTGCCACTATATCCCAAGCAAGAACCGGGATCTCCTCTTTATCTTTGTCACATCCAAGTGGGAACACATTCCGCCTTGCAAGTTCAACTTGCATATCCCAGTTCGGTCTTTAAAACCCGTGCCCACCACCATATGGTGATGTTGACTCGTTGTTAATTGAACCAATCATCAACATGTTTACAACTCGCTATGCGCAATCCATTACCGCCGCAATAATATGATGACCCGATATTTGGGTCACTACGCATACGTCCCTACTCTTTCAAGAAGCGAAGAGCCCGATCCAAATGGATCATATGTAGGAGATGTCACTTCAGATAGGCATCTCCTACATACAATTTCTGGCGATGGAACCCTTCGCTTTGACAGGAGACCATAGATGTCACTTATGTGATCCTACACCTCATATTGAAATATTAATTAATAATCATGAATCATATTCATATAATTAATTATTCCAAGGGAGATACACATCTTTTCATAATAGAGTGTTTTTAATTGGATATAATTGATTTAATCACATTAAATCAATTATCAATCCAATATTCAATCAACAAACTTGATTTTTACTTGAAAATATGGTATTATCTCTAAGTACGTATTAATTCGAATTTTAGTAATTAGAAAAATACACCTTGATTTCTTTGGCATTATCGAGTCCCTAACCGCTGTCATGGCTAGTACTGACGGGAGTGGGACAGACCGCACACGGTGCAACCTGCTACCCCAACGCTCCCCGACTAGACACCATATCCACCTTAGGAAAGGATAATGCCGAATAGATCATTGTGTACTTGAGATGATCATCGGCTCTTCAACCGAAATTATACCATATAGTAATAATCAAACAAATTTGATTATAAGGAAATTTGCTAAATAAATTCCCAATCCTATTCAAGCAAGTTATTTGTTGATTGTTTATCCAATTATGAACTAGATCAAATCTAATCAATTTATTGGTTGATGCCATTTCAATTAAAGAAATAATCATCACTAAATATTTCTCAAATATTTTTCATAATTATTCCAGGAAATTAACCATTAATTTCACTAATTGACAATCACATGGTTCTTGATTTGGATAGTAATTTCAGCAGTGACCCCTACTTACTAAAATTAACATATCTCAATCAAATTATATCCAAATTATGCAAAATCAGTTTTCAAAGATTGCTAATTTGATATATGACAGAACCTAAGTGATGTTGTATGCATTCTAGGCGCATTAAAACAGTAATTAACTCATTAATCATGTTAAGATTCGTAGTACCCGCAACAATGAATACATGCTTATTCAAAAGGCCATATCTCGAGCAAACGGAATCAAACTTATGTAAACTCAGATCCTATGGTTTCCTTATTTAATGGCGAATAAAATCCAAGTGATTAATTTGTGTTTAAACCTTTAAACAGGGCCGAAATATTCACTAAACATAGGTGCGAAAATAACGAACCCAAGTCATCCTAGGTTTCTGGATCATATCCCAAACCTTCGACCTAAGGCTCTGATACTACTTGAAGGATACGGAGAAATCCTCAAGCGCATCACGGAAGCGTGATCATCGTATCATATACGATGAAGTATGACTAGTCGAATTAGTTGTTCTATGCAACAGAATTTAAAACATTTTCATGTGATGAAACCACATGATCCAAGAACTATTCTCGGATCGTTTCATCTAAATCACATCAAATATATATGAATACCTCTTGAAGAGTGGTTGACCGAGTCTCAATGAAAAGAGACCTCCTGTCTCAAGTCTGATCTTCGGAGAAGACGCTTGCAAGCGCGAGGATGAACCGCGTGATCCTCACAATCCAAGATGTTGGATCCAAGCGCGGAACTCCTAATATCGTCGCACGAGATCAAACACCTTCTTCATGAGCAAAGCACACCAAAGAAGGTGGAGAACTGAGATTCGTCAAAGCGTTGTCACAACGGTGAGTCGATGAAGTAGATCTCTTCTTCTCTTAAGGTGGACGGCCACCAATGGAGGAGAGAAGAGTTGGCGTGTGAAATATGAGAGAGGAGAGAGCTTATGATGTTTAATATTATTGTAACCATAGAGAGCATGACATGCCTCTCTTTATATAGGGTTTGGAAGTCCATGGATATCAATCCATGGGATACAAAATCAATGGATAAGATTGATTTGTGTTTCTTTCAATGGTCAAGATTGTTGTTGGTAAAAACACAATAACTAATTTAATTTAGATTAAATATATTTGATAAATCAAATTTTATTCAATCCTAAATCAAATCACTAGAAATTGGAGATAATGGAGATGGGAATCTCCTCATTCCATATGGTGCCATGGACAACCACCAATTCCATGTTGGAATGGCTAGCCATCCACACTCCTAATTGGAATGTAAGAATTTCCAATGAAATCCAAGATTTCATGATAACATATATCTCCAATTACAACAACAATTGTTGTAAAATATTCTACAAAAATAATTCACAATTCTTTTGAGAATATTGCAATATTGCCATTGGAAGTTTGTGAATCTCATTCACAACCCAAAACAAAATGTGATTTTCAATTTAGTTAATTATCCAATGTGAATCCCATTCACATCAATAATTAATCCAACAAATATAAATCATAATAAGCTCTCTTTAATACATTATAAATCACATTTATAATATATTATGAATAATTGGATGTTGCTATCCACATTATTCATATCCATAACAATTAAATCAAATTTAATTATATTGGATCATCATTCACATACATCCATTAATGTGAATCAAATTCACATTATTCAAGATAATTAAATCACATTTAATTATCCATCTCTTAGTGCTTAGATATAATTCAACTATGGAATTATTCTTGAACCCTTTCAAGATTAATGCGCTTTCTCCGTAGATACTTAAAGATAAGGGCATGTCGATTGTATTGTTCCACGTATAGTGACTTGGATGTTGAGATTTCTTCTCAAATATAGATCTCACGTACCTCTCATAGATGCTTGATTAAATCAAGATCGCAAATCCAATCTTCTCATTGCATTTGAATCCCATTCAAATCAATGTCCAACACTAAAAGGAGTCACTAAAATCCAAACCTGTTTCATTACTCCTTCGGAATGGAAGCATCATTGTTATACAATTGTTTATGATCAAATCACCCTCAGGCATCCCTAACACCTGTACATCCTGCATACCGGAAGACCTATGATCAACATGAAGATATAGATCAATTTTACACTTTGATCACCACGTTTCTCAATCTTGGTCATTTGGGAATCGGTATCGATCATATGCTTTCCCAAAGCATATATCATACCTTCAAATTCTTGTCATGCTTCCAAAGCACGGCGATCATGCAAGGAATTTGATCGGTCCCAATACCTCATGAGTGAGCTCATGTCTTCCGGTTCACAAGTGAACCTGTATGATCCCCATGAGAGATCGTATTACTCATATGCCCTTACATACACACCAGCTCGCCGGTGTATAGACCTTGGTTAGGTCATCAACCTATAGGTCTTCCAAATGTACACGCTCAGACATATAGTAACACATCTGTCTCTAGTCAGAGGATGTGTGCCAATATTGAGACAACATTCAACATAGGACTTAGGTTATCTCGATCTCGTTAAGCCAAACCCTTTGTCCTAACTAATATGACACCTCCGAATCACTATTCCTATGCAGAGGACCTGCATCAAGAGGTCGATCAGATATCAGCCTTAATAAGAAAGGATTGCCATCTCCTACTCAGTATAGAGATCATCTCTTAATAATAATTTGATATAAATATTTTTTTTTGAAAAGAAAAAAGGGCCTCCACCTTATTGGTGTGAGACCAAAAACTTCACCATTAAATAACTTAATCACCTTATTACAAGCCTGTGACATGTCACATCACCCACCAGAACAACATAAGACATTTACATCACCAGCTATCGACCAACGCTTTAGCACGTGCCACTACATTTTCACCATACATTCTGACCCACCTAAAAACCACACCATTCCTGGCAACCCAAATCTCCCAAAGTAGCGCTAAACACCTAGACCGTTCCCATTCCGATCCCCTCCAGTTCTCCCTAATAGACTCCCAGAAGCACTCCATTGTATCCCACCTAACCACCAAGCCGTCAAAGATCAACCATAAATCCATTGAGGACCTACATGTGAAGAACAGGTGGTTGGCATCTTCTACCCCTATTTGACAACGAAAGCGTGGTGAACCAGCATTGGCAATGAATCTCATCACCCTGTCACCTGTGAGGAGCCTACTTCTTCTGCACTGCCACAGAAAGACTTTCACCCGCATCGGCACTCTCCATGTCTAGATTCTTCTGCAATCCACCACTGTCCGTGCCAGATACACTATCAACAACCCTTTCAGAACCATATAGGCTTTCCCAATCGAGAAGGAGCTATCTCGCCAACACCAGCAGGCCCTACCCACAGTGGACCTAGTTGCACCATCCAACATCTCAAGCATCATCTCCAGCTCTTCCCTCCTTCGGCATGAGATACCAACACGGAAACGAGGATCAAATTTCTGGTCGTCCCAAACCTTAGCAACATAGACACCCGATGTACTAGTAAGAGCCATCAAATGAGGGAATAACTCCACCAACACACCCCCTTCAATCCAATCAACCAACCAGAACCTGAAACCCCTCCCGTCCCCCACAGTCGGTCTTAAGGAAGGTAGAATCTCCTGTACAATACCAGTGATGCTCCTCCAAAAAAAGAGGGTGATGGGCAAAATACTTCCGGCGTGGGGAACTTATGGCCTAGCCCATAAATTAGGTGTACTAAAGAGAAAACCAAGCTATCACAATCCCCCCAAATCTGAGCAATCCACTTGCAAAGAAGTGCCTTGTTCATATCCTCAAGGATACAGACACCGAGACCCCCATCTTCTTTTGCATATGTCACCATCTTCCAGTATACCAATGGCATCCTACTTGTCCTCCCACAACTTCCCCAAAAGAACCTCCGCATAACACCCTCAGGCTTCTTTCTCACCCCAATCGTCACTAACTTCGAAGATAGAAAAAGATCAGGACTGCCGAAAGAACGGACTTCAAGAGAACCAACCTCCCACCCCTAGAGAGGCAAATGGCCTTCCAGCCAGTCAGTCTCTACTCCATCTTTTCCACAATAGGGCCCCAATTCACCGCCCTCATCCTACCAGCCACCATCGAAACACCAAGGTACTTAATAGGCAAGCGGCCACGAGGCGATTGCAGCCATCCCTCACAAATCAAAACCTCCTCATCTGACATGGCAAAAGAGATGAACTCTGATTTCTCCCTATTAATCTTTAGCCCGAAAACACCCCCAAAAAGATAAAGGATTGTAGAAACAACATTGCAATATGCTGGATCGCCTTCCACAAATACAATCTTCTCATCCGTGTACTAGATGATAGGGATAGAATTTTCCTCCCTAGAGTACACATGAGAGAAACCCCCTGAAAGATCATGATCCACCATGAACATCAACACGTCAGAGACAAGGACGAAAAGCAATGGTGCAAGCGGGCAAACTTGCCGAACTCCTCGTCGTGGCTAGAAGTAGCTACCCCTCGGCTGCCTATTCACCAACACTGCATTGGAAGAAGTCGCGACACACCTCTTCATTTAGGCAATCCATCTTGGCAGAAAACCTCGCCTATGTAGAGAAGCCCAAATGAATCGCCAGTCCATACAATCATGGGCCCTAGAAAAGTCAACCTTCCAAAGGATGACCCTCATCTTACATCTGTTCCAATCAGCCAAAATCTCCGATGCCATCATCACACTATCCAGCAACTGCCTCCCCAGAAGTAATGCGCTCTGTGATGAGGATACAATCTTGCCTAACACCTTGTTCATGTGATTGGCAAACAACTTGGCCAAAATCAAGTAGACCGCGTTTGAAAGAGCAATTGGCCTAAAATCTTCAACCTTCGATGCCCCATCCCTCTCAGGGAGATAAAAGATGAAGGAACAGTTAATTTTCTCGAACCCCTTGTTTCCCTCCTAGAATTCCTCCACCACTACCATTAGCTCCCACACTAGGAGATCCCAAAATTCTCTGTAGAAAAACACAGGAAAATCATCCGGACCAGATCATCCATCCGGATTGAGAGAGAAGAGAGCCTTACGAACCTCCACTAAATCGACTGATCTCATTAGATCCTCTGCATCCCCTTTAGAGAGGCATTTTACCCCAAGCCCCAGCAACTTATAACCATAGTGAGGACTCCTCCTGCTCACAAACTTGAAAAAGCCTGTGACGACCCTCACGACCTCCTCCTTCCCATTTCCACCTCCCCCAACCTCAATGGAGTGAATTAGGTAACGCCTCCTTCTCCCGTTAGCCACCACATGAAAGAACCTAGTGTTTGGATCACCATCTTTAATCCACTTCATCCTAGATCTTTGTCTCTACTCGATCTCCCTTGCCTTGTCCTCTTCCTCCAGCACCTTCTGCACCAACCCGTGACTCAAAATCTCCACCTCATATAGTTCTATGATATTGTCCAACAAGTCGAGACTCGTCGACTCTTCCTACGCCTGCTCCTAATGGAGTCACCTCTCAACATGGAAGCCTTCATGAAATCCTAAAGCTTTCTACGCAATGTGACCAATTTAGCCACGAAGAACGCATTTGTTGACTCTGGAAACATCTGGCCCCTCCAATACAAAGTAAGAAGGATGTAAAACCTCTCCTCCATCATCCAATTTTGCTCAAATCTTAAGTACAAAGAAGATCCCCTACCAGAGCCTGAGTCTAAGCAAAGCGGTGTGTGATCGGATCTTGATCTAGGAACACCACGACCATCGCCACCCCAAACACCACTAGTGCTTCAATCGAAAGGAGGAATCTGTTAATACATGATCTGGTTGAAGATCTCCTCCATGTATATCTACAGTTCGTTACGTCTGCTACCTCTAGCCCCAGCTCCGCAACCACCTCTGTGAAGAGATTGGATCCAGTGTCACAACCACCCCTCCCATGTGATCTGTCATCCTCAAAAAGTGTAACATTAAAATCACCACCAATCACCCACATCGTCTGTGAATCGCTCCCTGGTGGACCTCAGCTCATCCCACATTACCATGTTCAACGACCCACTTGATATGCCATATACCGAAGCGAAGACGAATACAGAAGTATCCACCCTATTGGTAGCAACACGGACACATAGTGCTCCAACAGAAAAACCTCAACTAGCTCAAACAAATTCCCATTCCACACCACCATGATTCCCCCAGCGCTACCAACGACCTAGACTGCCCTGAAATCCGTGAGCCAAGGACCCGACACCGAACCCCAACTGACAGTGTCCCACGAATCAATCTTCGACTCCTCTAAACACGCCACGTCAATTCTCCATTCTAGCAGCAGAGAGCTGATAGCCACCTGCTTGTCCGGTTGACCCAACCCATGCATATTCCAATAAAGGATCCTCATTCTCGCCCTGAGGGGGAGGACCCTGCCAATAAGATGCCAACTCGGTGCGCAATCGAAAGCTCAAAATCTGAGACAACCTTCTCCCCACTCCGGGAGCTGCTCTCCCCCTCTAGACGGTGGCTCCTATCCCACATGACAACCTCCATGGAACTCCCACCTTCCATTCCCACCAACATCTCGACTCCCTTCCCGGATGCGGCCCTAGTCTCCACGATACCCACTTGGAGAGGCACCTCCTCCCTAATCATCTCCAACATGCACAACTCCCAATCTGATTCATCAGTACATTGCCTCTTCCTAGGGAAGAACTTCCATTGTTTCTTTCCTCCCCTAGCAATGTCCAAGCTACCACCAACATCCAATCCCCTCCTCATGGTTCTGATATGCTCAACTCCACCACACACCTTGGCGTGCCACTGCATCTGCCCCAAACTGGAGGCACTCCCAACAACTGCCTCCCACCATGTAAGGCCCACCCTGGTGGTGCCTTTACAGGAAGCACCCCCCAAGGCACCACTACCCTCGACCACCCATATCTCCCCGTCCACTGCCAAAGACCCCCTTCCCCGCATGATCGAGCCCTCGCCCGCTGCAACTGTGCCACGCCCTGCAACAACAGCTGGCCACCTCCCACTGAAATATCCTCCACCTGCTCGACGGGCGATGTGACCACACCTAAAGCCTCCAGATTTTCATGAACTCCCAAGCTCGAAGCTCCACCCTCGACTCACTCAGACTCGAGAAAGCCGTCCATTGGATCAAAGATTTCCTCAACATTTGAAACCTCTGAAGTGAAGGGGAGGTGCTCCTCAGAGCAATTTACCTCGATCCTTGAGCGATCTCGCTCGCAGACAAGGAGAAAAAACCTGACATTGCGAGCGAACCAGACTATCAGGAGAAAAAACCTGACATTGCGAACCATCCTTAGGAGTTGAACCAGCATAGCCACCTTGCCTCCATCTGAAACAATGGGCAAGTCAATAGTCGATCTCTGTCGAGATGCCCCCACCACATGCCAAACCAGAATCAACCTCGAAACACAATCACAATGACCCACCTTCGTCACCACCACCTAGATTACGATGAGCCTTCTCCCAAGACAGACCATGGACGTCACCTGGATCGGGGGCATACACCCCTTCATTCTAACCAGAAGATCCATGTCCTCACTAGGCCCCAACCCAAAGGAGGAAATTTCCACGAGCTCACCAATGAATTTGATTGCCTCTCGGACCACCTCCACATTCGTGCATCTGAAAGGGACCTTGATGACTTTTGCTACCAAAATCGAGGCCGAGGCTCCCGGAGCCCCATCCATTGACCTAGGACGCCTCTAGCTAGACCACCCATGTAATTCGGTTGGAAGAGCACCATCAAATGCCCCTCCAATGTCCATTTTAGCCCCTTCGCGGAGAGGCCCCTTAGATAAACGACATCACCTGGGGCATCCAAGTAGTCCACCGACACCCCAGATGCCCTTGTCGCCTCCACCACCTCCAAAATCAGCCTCAAAGCCCCTTCTTATCCTTCTCCAATGACCAAGACCGCCAATCGATCTTCGTGTGTCACCCCCACTACAAATGTTGCCACCAACAACGCCATATCCTCTAGCAGGCGGCTCGACCTCTGCTCTGGTTCCGTAGTTGCAGACCCTTCCACTTCTGATCTTTAGGCTCTCGCCCCAATAATGTGCACTCTGCTCGACGATGACCAAGATCATCGTAGCGACATCACAGAGGATCCCTCGTGTGACAGACCTTGGAGCGGTGGTCAACCACACCGCACTGGTAGCACCACCGCACGACCTTCGCTCTCCCCAATGTCAACGACCATGAAGCAGAACGATGACACCGCCAACCTACACCTGGGCCTAGACCTCCATCAACGGAACCTCTGCGCGCCCTACCCCTCCCTTTCCTCGTAGATGTAGCCTCCTGCACCCCCTTAAACACATGAATAAAGCCCCTAATATCACCCGATGGCTCACCTCCAATGGAGCCCCAGAACCAGTAGGTTGCGACCACCATCCTCACCCAGCCACACGCCCCTCCAGCCCTCACCCGACCTTCGTACGTTTACCCTCTGACCCTCACCTGCCACTCGCCTCCCTTACACCAGTCACCTCGTCGACCCTCAGCGTCATTGCCCCCACTCTCCCCAAGCCATTGCTCACCCTCTGCCTGTCTGCGTCTTGTCGCACCAACACCAACCGCCAACCCAATCCTCATCGTCGCCGCCCTACTTTCCCCAAGCCCTAGCCCCCTAGGATGCGAAGTTTTTGTTGATCATATAAAGAAAATTTAGAAACAGGAAAATATATTTTTGGAATTTTTAGTTATTTTTCACATTTTTAAAGGATTTTGGAGTTTTTTGCTTTCTATTCTTTTTCTATTTTTTGGTATTTTGGTCTGAAGTTAATAAATACTAAAAAATAGACAACATATATTTTTTGCGAGTTTTTCAAAATGTTTTCTATTTTTTGTATTTTCTAATTCAAATAGGGAAAAAAGGTGTTCATTTTAATTTCAATAAATAGTTAAAATGCCCAAAATGCTAAAATAAAAATGGAGCATGAAAATACATGTTAGTAGGCATCTAACCCAATTTTTGCATAATTTTTGGAGCATAGTTGCTATTTTAATAAATGAAATCGAAGCACAAAAAATACAAGAACTGAGAAGGACATATTTGCAATTAAAATAAATAACAAGTGTCATGTGAAGTTTCCCCAGAAATATACAATGTACATTAAATTTTATTGGATTTAAATTAATACATAAATCGCCAGGGGTATACATGTAATTTTGCCACCTAAACTAGGACAACACATGAGGTGACATGGAGTGGACCCGCATGCAATTTCCTAAAACATCAAGGGGACACTATGCAAAAATTCATTTTATTTGCACTGTACATTTTTTGACACAACTAATATATAAATACATAAATATCAGCGGAAAGATGTGTAAATTACCCTAATAGTAAGCGGAGATGGACGATTCTGGTTAAATCACTTGCCACGCATCCTCCTTTTCACGCCCGGTGATGCTTCTGCGATGAAGGGGTGCAATTAGAACATAGAAAATGATCGAACAGTGGAGATGTGCAGGGATCGGATGGTCGCTGCTTTCCTGGAGGAACTCGGCCCGATCGGATGGCTATAGAAGCCCCAAGATGAACTCGTGAAGAACTGAGGTTGGATAAACTTCGATTGATCGAAACAAGCAACTCTGACCTCCAAAGCTGTTATTGAGGCGCTCGTGGGGACGCTGGAAGGCTTCCGCAACTACAAGAGGAGTCAAATGGTTCTGTGGTCCACTGATGGCACCCAAGAGCATGTGAGTACCTGGAAGTGTTTCCTGGAGTCGTTCAAACCATCAGATGGGCATCACGAGATCTGAAAAAGCATGCTAATGCATGACACAACAACAACAACAAAGGTGCTCGACTGTTATTCAGGTGGATTCGAGGTGGAATGCTGGGGAGAGCGACAAAGTTCGATGAATGCGGAGGAGGCGAACCTCGATTCACAAATCTAGTGAGGATCTGGGTGAAGGGAGCATGGGAAAGAGTGAAGAAGTGAGAAGGTGTGGAGGTGGTGTGAGTGGTCGGAAATAGCGCCCGGTGCGATGGTGAACAAATGCCAGAGCTCGAGAGCTCAGGCGAGGTAACTAAGTTAACCTAGGCTAAATAACTAAGTAAAATATGAAATTAAATGCAGAGAATAAAATACGAGATTAAAATCTACTTAGGAAATTAAAGAAGCATAACTCATACTTAGGTTTGATTTCAGTGAGAAGAGGTGGCCAGAGCGTCGTTGTGGGGTGCACCTCCTCCTCCTTCAACCACTCTCAAACCCTCCTGGGGTCACCAATTGTCATCTGGCGAATCTCTTGGCCGGAGGTGGGGGAACAAGGGCTTGGACGATGACTAAAAATGCAAGGGACGGTGGAGGTACTTATTTATGAATAAAAGCTGCACCCTTATTGAGTGGCGTGTTAGGATAAATCAATGCGATGTATAGTGGATCCATGATTTGGGCTTGGATGTCTGATGATGGAAGTTAAGTGTGGTGTGAAGATTCGACGAGAAGGATTGAAGAATAGAGCGGGAAATATGGATGAAAAGAGGGGATGTGACACTCTTGACAGGGTTTAGAGGCGCCATGGGTAGTTGAACGGAGGTCAGCAAGCGAAGGGCGCTTATTGTTCCACGTGGACAAATCATAAAAAGGCAAGGCTTTTATTCACAAATAAATGAATAAAAATAGTAAATTATTTTATTAAATTTGATTATAAAATAAAATTATTTATTATTTTATGTAGTATTTAAATATGATTTTCATTATTTTTTGATTTTATTTGTTACAAGTTAATTTTTAAGGTTGTATTTATAGGAATATTCATCTATGTTTTGCATCTTTTTATTTTTATTTTGTATATTTATTTTATTATTTTATTTTTTATTTTATATACTAATAACTTATTTTTGGATATATAAATATATTTTTATTACAATTTTCTGATGTTATTTGTACACTTAAATTAATAGGTATATAATTTATATAGGTATATGTATAAGTATTTTACTATGTATTTTGTATACTTATTTTATTTGTGTTTTCTTTATGGTTTTATTCTATTATAAATATGTATATCTACCATAAATGATATTTACAAAATCAAAAATTATCAAATTGTAAAAATAATAAAGAATAAATAAATTGAATATTTTATTCAGGTATATATATTGTACAATAGGGGTCCAAATCCTAACTTTCACATATTAACTCTAAATAATTTGAAACCACCTTCATTAAATAGTTTATTAAAAATTATATACAATTAAAGGTGATTTTAATAATTTTGAGTTTTTATTTGAGAGAAATGGGTATGGGAAGTTGGGATTTTGGAATCTTATTAAGAGTATAACTTGTACATTGTATATTATTTTTACATGAAAGCAATTTTATATTTTTCTATATATTATTATCTACAACTTTCATGTATAAAGATTCTTTATTTGAGGCATAAAAAATGGAAAATAAAATAGGTCCAAAAATTGTATAAATGATGAATAAAAGAATAGGGTTTTTATGTGATTTTTGGCCCTTATCTCCCCCAATTTTATTCCTTGTCGACAACTCAATTCATGACTTGGTCTCGGGGTTTAGTGTTAAAAATACCTTTGATATTTTATTCTCTTTCTTTTTTTCTCTTTATTATATAATTTTGGAATTAAAAACAATATTATTTACACAATGAATGCAATAAATAATAGGGTTTTTAGGTCCGAAATGATAGAATAAAGGTGATGAAATAGAGATTCATCAATTGCTAATATAGTTTGAGAAAAAATGCATTAAAACTGAAATTGTTTTGGGAGAGTAACCCCCTTATTATTTGAATTTACTTACAAGTGAGAGAGGGACAAACATAAGGATAGAGCCAAGGCATGATTTTCATATTGACTACTAATTCTACTAAAACAATAGCTATTTCTCATTGAGGAAATACAGGTAGCCGTTAAATGGTATGGAAATCCTTGGCAGAGTGGATGGTTTAAAGAAAATTATGTATGGCTCGGTCTTTAAGTAATGGGTAGTAATTTTACAGTTGCACTTACATCCATACTCACTTAAGGTAGGTGCAACTAGTCGTAAGAGTCGATCCAGTCTTTAGGGAAATACATTAACCTAATAGCTCGTTAATTTTTTCAAAGATTGCTTTATCACTAACTAAAAAAGACAAGATAATTTAGCCAAACCTTTACGTCTTTCATAGCATTGAGTTGGTGAATTTGGGGTTTGATTCGTATTTGTATTCAGGGGTGTGCATTCAAATACTGTGATCTTAGCACCTTTCCTATCACTCCTTGTGTCACATCGTACTCTTAACTCAAACCTCTTGACAAAGAGAATTGCGGATTGCGGTGAATTTTGCTCAGACTTCGCAAGCCTCTCACAGAACACTCCAAACCGATTGTCCTCACGAGTTGAGGATGTCTCTCTTCCCGGGTCCCCTTGGCTTCAAGACAATACTTTCTTAGAAGTCAAGGTTAATAAGTCACTTTCTTTTTCTGAGGAAGGTCAGACCCTGACCTCTCCTCTCTATCCTTCTCACATCGAGGAAGACCCTTACCTCAGTGTTTCTAGATCAACTTCTTTGACATGAATTATTTCAAATCCTTTTGATTCTGAAGGTGAAGAGATCAAAGACAAGAAAATACATCCCAAAAAGAGCACAGATGATGAGGGACATCCTAGCCCGACTTACACAAGCTGAGCGGAGAGGTGACTTACTCAGAGAGGAGCTTGGTCAGTTGAGAAATGAGGGGGGATCAATGACATATGCCAACAATCACTGTACCACATAGAATGAGAAATGGTTTAGGTCGATTTTACCACCAAATGCTGGAGAATTAAATCATCACTTCTTGACACTCCTGCCAAAATTCTATGACAATGTTGTTATCCATGTGAGCCTGAGGCGAACCATTCTTACAATAAATGTTATTGTAATAAATGATTTATTAATAAAAGGTATTGATTGTTTCACCCCCTTTCTGAGATTAAATGAATGAATGCACTATAAGGTCCCTTTGTACAATTAGGGTTTTGTGCTGTGGTCGTCTTGATAATCATACAACTGTTGATTTATTCATAGAGGCTGGTGCTTGGATGAATATCTAAGGAGTTAGAGGACTCATCAAGCACGATATATTAAAAGTGATTTGAAGAATTTTGGACTTATTTTGCTATTTTAATCTTCAATTCATTCTCGCTTAATCCCTTTTTGGGATATTTTTGACTTTAAAAATGCATAAAAATTAGCAAAAATTACAGAAAAATCATAAAAAAAATAGAAATATATAAAACTTGAAAGAAATTTATTTGTTGTATTTTATTTATTTTAAACAATATTTATAATTATATTACTCTATATGTCCTATATAGCCTTATATAGTCTATTATGTATTAAACAGAAAAAAGGGAAAAAATAAAAATTAGAAAATATGAAAAAAGAAAAAATGATAAATTTTAAAAATAGATATATAAAAATTAAAATCCACACATATATAATTAAAAACCCAAAAAACAATAAAAATGGATAAGAGAAAAGAACAAATTTTCTGAGCTTAATTGCCCCGATCTACCGTTTGCTCCCTGAGTTCGACCTCTACACATGCTTACACCTATATACATTTGTTGTAGAGTTATATTAACTCCACATTTTTATATTCATTGCTTGATATATATTGTGGGTTAATTGTTGATCGATCCGGGTTTCATAAGCGGTCGCTTCAGCGACATCGTAGTGCTCGCCTTGTGTAGACTAAATTAGATCCTTGCAAAGCCCGCATCATCAAATGGAGATGTTGCTGGGGAGCAACACTGCATAGATTGGTTTATTTATTTGTTTCTCTACTGGTCTATATATGTTGCTTTGTCTATTTACTTTCATTATTATTTGATATTAATTGTGAACTGTCTGACACTCCTTCTTGTTTGATCTTTATTGCGAGGGGGCCTCCACACGAGGGAGGACTTCTTAGGAGGACATGCACATCCAAGCAAGGTGGAGCCGACTTTCTGACTTAACTACCAAGAGAGAGTGGCAAAGGCAGATATGAATAAATTTTTGAAGACAATTTTCTCACATTTTTATTTTTATTTTATTTTGTAATTAAAAGGAGAGGGAGAAATACTTAATTGGTAATAATTTGGACTCTCATAGACAATGCTACTTCACGAGGTCTAGTGCCCGAGGGATTGTTCCCTTGGGGCCCTTGCCATTTTTTTCGTGTTTTCATCGCTTTCTTTTTTTTTGTTTTTCTATTTTATTTGATTTGTGTGAACGAGATCAAGCTTAGAAATTGCTTGATCGATAGATTAAGGTCCAAAACCCTAATATATTTGCATGTACCTATAGATTGGCTTTTGTACTTAGTCAAATCGTAATTGTCGATTATTTAGACTTGAAATCGCACGTCACGAGGAACCTCATACAACGCTTGCAGGACCAGTTGTGGTGGGCACCGAGAGGTTCCCAAGATCAAACCTTAGGTTTCATATCTAGATAATTGGTATTCGGTGCTCCACGATAATAGCAATTACTATTTTAGGGTGATTTCATCGGCTTGCATCTCATGTAGAGTAGCTTTCAATTCGGTTATGCATCTTGCATGGAGAGGCTGAGAAGCATTGTAAGTCTTCTGACTTTGCATGCGTCATCGATCCCGAACTTGCATGGCTTTTCCGACCTTCTCCCTTTGATTTTGATCACCTAGGATGCTAAATGGAATTTGAAACTTGCTAGGAGCATGCATTGAAAAATAACAAAAAAATAATAACAAAAAAAATCGGGACTGCTAGCTCTATTAGACTTTTAAAATAAACGAGATGGATTCATTGATTTGGGGAGAGCAACCCCCTCATGGTCTGTGCATCTTATCCTCACGTACACACTAAGTATTAGTGCCCCAATCCTAGGCCTATCTTCATGTTTGTACAACTTTGTTGAAAATCACCTAACTCTAAAAATGAAAAGATAAAAGACCACCATCTTGGTCTTCACGGTGTTTAGTAGGTGAACTTGGAGTTTGCATGTTACATTGATTGTGACTTTGAGTCTGTCCACATTCATCATTCTTTGAGTTAGTACATCAATGAGTGTTTGAGTTTTTCATTTTATTGAGTCCTGAGTCATGATATCGAGTCTTGATCTTCAATTTTACGGCTACCTCCTTGCTCATATCACATCATCTCTGGTCCATTTAAGGAGACTCTCCTCGAGCCAAAATTTTATGTATTTTCGCATACAACCTAGCAACCCTCCTCATCCCCTTCAGTATCATCCCTTTATCACCTGGGAATGTTATGCAAGTAGATGAGGCCTGCATCGAGGTTATGATTGCATAAATTACTTAAGTAAGTCGGGAAGGATTGAGGATGCTGAGGTTGGTGTGCTAGCTTTGGTGGATCATACTCTGATACGTGCATACATGATATCAAGGATTTTAATTTTGGCACAACAACATGTGTGATTCTTTTTGAGGATTTTTGATCTCGTACATCAGATTTAGGATGTGAGTTATTTTGATTATTTGATGATGATTCTATGAGTCTGGAGTGTATGATATCTTATGAGGTTATGCTCTTCTTGATCAGATGTTTTATGTACTATCTCTTTCTATGCTTCAAAGCGACAGTGCTTGAAGACCACATGGTTTCACTCATCTTCTTGACTGACCCATCCTCAATCTCCCGACTATTCCATCCCCATCTAGCACTCGTGGATATCCTTCTAACATCTTGAATCATCTCAGCTATTTGATGGATTTGAGAGACCGCATTGTGATTGCCCTGATGAGCTCTTATCCCTCTTATAGCCTTATACCCTCCAACTGATGATTGATTAATCATTTTCTAGGACCTGAGATCTGATGACCAGAATTCCCTTGATTTCACTAACTTAGTTAGCATTATTCCCCAAGGAATATCTGTGGGAGGATGTAACATTTTCTATATGATCGGTTTCATTCACTGCTTCTGTGTCCATCTTGATGGACCATGAAACCGAGTCCTCTGACATGAGCTATCGGTCCCACTGTCTGATTGTGTGTCTGATTTGTCAGAGCACGAGATTGGTTACTCATAGCCTTCTGATTCCTTTGAGTATATGCTCTCCTTGACGGTCCTCGCATGGATGAAGCATATTTTTCTGATTATTCCCTACTTAGTTTACAGTACTCTCCGAGGCTTATCTGGGAGAGGCTGTGGCATTTTCTAGGTCTTTCAGTCTCTTCTGCTGGTTAGCCGATCTGTCGCCTACCAAAATTGCTTCTGTTGATCCATCTAATGGATCTGACTCCTTTGAGTCCACTCTCCTTAATGACCCTCACAAGGAGGAGTTATATTCTGAATATTCCTTGACTAGTATGTATTACTCTCCGAAGGTTATCTACGGGAGGATACATCATTTTGTGGTTACTCGACTTCACTTCTTGTATCTCTCCAGTTTGGTGGAGCACGAAACCGAGTCTTTTGATTTGTGTACTCAGTCCCCTCTCTGATTGTGTCTCAAATCTGTTGGAGCGTGGGACCGAATATTCTGATTATTCTGAGATCTCTAACTCATCTGAGTCTATTCAGCTTGATGACTATCGTAGGTTTGAGCAATGTCTTGTGGTATTCAGTTTGTCCTTGACCTGTCGACCTTATGACCACTGGATATCATGTTGCGTAGAGAGTCTTCTATTCTTCACTTTTTGTATCTTAATGAGACTATGATTGACATGGAGGAATATGTATTGATCCTTCCTCCTCCGTGTATTATGGTATCGGCTTTGATCTCTCACTCTTCTCTTACGACCCAATGTTTTGCTTCTTGCTACAGGTTCCTGACTTAGTTTTCGATCTACTGTCACTAGTATCGAACACCCACTTGATTGTATATCCGGGTGTCTTTTTCTTTCTGACCGCATCACCGTTTTCACAGGGGGACAATGATGAGAGTACGTATTCCTTTATCAGATATCATCATGCACTTCACTTGTCTTCATTTCTTGTATATATATTTTATCTTTTCATTTCTTCTTTCTCCCACATGTTATGTGTACCCCAGATCATTCATCATATCCATGTATCTATACTTAAGACGTACATTGTCCTAAGTATTAGGGTGTGCATTTCTCGCATTATTCTTTCTTCGTTATGTTTCATCAAGTCTATTGTTTGCCTATACTTAGGGATATCTCGTCCTAAGTATATGGGAGTGATGCGTATATTCACCCACCATATTTCCATTTTTATTTGCTTTCTTTTATTTCAGTCCCCTCCACTGTCTCCTCTCTTGTTGATTTTCTCTACTATACTTATGGATATCTCACCCTAAGTAAAGGGGGAGACGGAACGAGCTATGATCTATTTATTTCCACCATCGACCCTCCCTGCATGTAGATACAACTTGTTATACTTAGGATTATTTCATCTTATGTATGGGGGGATGGAAGACTTCACATATTTCTTTATTCTTTCATTCCTTATTTTGTCATTGTAGTATACACTTTTCTATACTCAGTACGAGTTATGTCTTCTCTTTTTCTTTTGGATATATGAGGACATAGCTCAAGCTAAGTATAAGGGGTCATATATACTATGTATATACTTTAGCCATAACTCGTACTTTCATATTGTTAATAATAAACATGGTTAAAATACTGTATACATATACAATTCATTAAATAAATTAATAAATTGATGCATACCATTCCTCAAATTCTTTTTGTGTATACTGATTAATAAGTCAGGTTAAAAATATTTTTGCAAAATGATTTGAAAAATGGCTTCATCCGTTTGGAAAACTTTTTGTAAATTGTTTTCAACCTTTGCAAAAATATTTTTGATTTGTTAAATTCCTTTTCTTTGTTTGAAATATAAAGTTTTGAAAAACTATTTGCAAAATCTTTTGAAAATGGTTACAAAAATATTTTAAAAAATCTATATATACTTTTTGAAAAAAACTTTGCAAAATAGGCTTTCAAATGTTTGTAAATATTTGCAAAAATTACTTTGTACTGTAGTTTTAAATTTGCTTTCAAATAAGTTTGAGGAATATATGCATCAATTAAATAATAATAATTATGATGAAATTCTTTACCAATTATACATATATACCTATAAATAACATTGAACCTGTGAATTCTTTAGACTCTCCATTCTTGTAAATAAATAAAAAGAGGCATGCCCGTGTAAATAGATGGACATATTTACTATTGATGACAAAAGTCATTTTAATTTTTCTAAAACATTTCAAAAACTTTTGAAAAATTGCATCATCAAAATATTTCCTGCATTGTATATAGCATTTGCATAGCATTCGCATTGTTCGGATCGAGTTTGATGATTGAACTAGTATGAGTAAAATTGAAGATTGAGCTTGGTTGGGCCTTAATGCACCTAACTTCACTGGAACCTTATGGGCACTAGATTTAAGGTACTTCAGGTCTATTCAGACTTATATCTTTGAAACTCAATGCTGAGTTCAAGACACCTCAACTGACTAACTAGAACTTTTTGAGATGCACGCATGACTCTTGTCGGTCATGACCTAACTTTGACATTTGCACCTTTCACACAGCTCAACTCAGTTGGAGTGGTGAGGGGATTGGATTTGTTGGTTTGAGACGCATACAAGTGGAAACATTTGTCCTCGTCTAGGGAGTGAAGCGCGCCCCAACCCGTCAAGTGACGTCGACGTCTAAAGACAAGAGAGTATGGGTTGCAATAATGGTTCAAAAGAGGGATAGTCTTCGAGCTCAAGAGGAAAAACTCCTTATGTAAATGCCGTTGTATATAGTATTAAAAAAACTCCAAAAAAGTGGACATGCCTGATTGAAAATAAAAATGCCTGCTGGAGTGTACATATTTGTATAGTCAATAAGCAAGCTTGAGATTCAAAGTCATATCATGTGATCCTGTAGTTGGATGACTTGACTACACTGGTCATGCATCCCAAGATAGGTAGTTACATTGGCCATTGTCCATTCTTCTCTTCACCCCATCATCTTGAGTTGGATGCACTAAAATTAGAAGAGAATACACCCCTCCTCGAGTAAAGAGTTGTTAGATCGAGGAATCATTGGATTGTCATTCTAGAGAGGTCAGTTCTATTATTATTTTAGTTTAGGAGAGCCACGATCACTTTCATTATCTTCACATTCATAAGGGTTTGCGTATCATGTAGACTAGTTCTGACAGGGCTAATGAGGTGGTTTGAACCGATTTTTGTGATTCTCGAAGGATGTTGTGTTTTAAATCCTGTTCCCAACCAGGTTCCGCACACACTCTCACACCAAGATTTGACATGAGCTCCAAACTTTGATTTTGTGAAGATAAGTTTGAAAATTAAAATTCAATCCACTTTATTTCTTTTCTTTTCTTTGTTTTTATTTTCTGCACTTATTGCATAAATGTTTGTTAGGAACTAGCAAAGGCAAGTATAGAGGGTGATAAATATCCATTTCATCACCTTTATTCTATCATTTGGCCTTAAAAAACCTAGCTAATGCATGTAAATAACATTAATCTGTACAAAATAACATTCATTATTTATTGCATTCATTATGTAAATAATATTATTTTTAATGCAAAAGTTATAGAATAAAGAGAATAAAAGAAAAAGAATAAAATAACAAAGGTATTTTATGACCCTAAACCCCGAGACCAAGTCAAGAATTGAGTTGGTCGACAAGGAATAAAGTAGGGGGAGATAAGGGACAAAAATCTCCAAAAACCCTATTTTTTATTCATCATTTATTCATTTTAAGACCTATTTTTTTCCACTTAGTGTACCTCAAATAAAGAAACATTGTACATAAAAGTTGTAGATAATAATATATAGAAAATACGAGTTAATTTGATGCAAAAACATTATATATACTGTACAAGTTATACTCTACATAAGATTCCAAAATCCCAACTTCCAATACCTATATACCTCAAAAAAACATAAAATGTATCAAAATCACTTCTAATTTTATATAATTCTTAATAAGCTATTTAATGAAGGTGGTTTCATATTTTTTGGAGTTAATATGTGACAGTTAGATTTTGGACCCCTGTTGTACAATATATATACCTGAATAAAATATTCATTTTATTTATTCTTTACTATTTTTACAACTTTACATTTTTATAATTTTGTAAATACCATTTTTGATAGATATACATATTTATAATAGAATAAAACCGTAAAGAAAACACAAATAAAATAAGTATATAAAATACATAGACAAAATACCTATACATGTATACATATATAATTTATATTCCTATTTATTTAAGTGTACAAATAACATCAGGAAAATATAATAAAATTATATTTATATACACAAAAACAATTTATGAATATCTAAAATAAGAGAATAAAATAATAAAATAAATATACAAATTAAAAATAGAAAGATGCAAAACATAAATGAATATACCTATAAATACACCCTTGAAAATTAATTATAATAAAAAAACTCAAAAAAATAAATAAAAATCATATTTAAATACTACATAAAATAATAAACTTTTTTTTATTTTATAATCAAATTTTAGTAAAATCATTTACTATTTTTTTCATTTATTTGTGAATAAAAGCCGTACATTTTTCTGGTCAGTTCACGTGGACCAACCATCGCCCTTCGCTTGTTGACCTCCGATCAACTACCCCTGGCACCTCTGAACCCTATCAGGAGTGTTGCATCCCCTCTATTCCTCCATATTTCCCGCTCGATTCTTCAATCCTTCTCGTCGAATCTTCACAACACAATCAACTTCCACCATCATACATCCACACCCAAATCATGGATCCATTGTACATAACATCAATTTCCCCTAACATGTCGGTCAATAAGGGTGCTAATTCTGTTCATAAATAAGAACCTCCTTCGTCCCTTCCATTTTTGGTCATCATACAAGCCCTTGAGCCCCTGCCTTTGACCCGGAGAGTTGCCAGGTGATAGTTGGCAATCCCTTGAGGGTCTGAGAGTGGCTGAAGGAGGAGGAGGAGCAATCCACGGCGGCGCATTGGGCCACCTTTGCTCCCTGATGTCAAACCCAAGTACGAGCTATGCTTCTTTCATTTCCTAGGTAGATTTTAATCTCGTATTTTATTCTCTGCATCTAATTTTATATTTTAATTAGTTATTTGGTTGAGGTTAACTTGGTTACCTCGCTGGAGCTCTCGAGCTCCGACGTATGTTTACCGTCGCACCCGGTTGTTTCCAACCAATCACACCACTATACACCTTCTCTTCTCATTTCTGCACTCTTTCTCATGCTCCCTACACCCAGATCCTCACTGGATCTGCAAATCGAGGTCGGCCTCCTCCGCTTTCGCCGGACTTCACCGCTCCCCCCCCATTCCAGCTCGAATCCACCTGAATAACTATCGAGAACCTTCATCGTTGTTGTGTCATACATTAGCATGCTTTTTTAGGTCCATGATGCCCGTCTGAGGGCTCGAATGACTCCAGGAAGCACCTTCAAGTACTTGCATGCTCCTGGGTCCCATCGATAGACCCCAGAACCATTTGACTCCTCCAACATCTACGAAAGCCTTCCAACATCCCCACAATCACCTCAACAGCGGCTTTGGAGGTCGCAGTTACTTATTTCAGCCGATTGAAGTTCATCTAATCTCAATTCTTCACGAGTTCATCCAGGGCTTCTATAGCCGTCTGATCGGGTCAAGTTCCTCCAAGCAGCTTGCAAGCATCAGATCCCCGTGCTCCTCTACTGTTCGATCATTTTTTGGGATTTAATCGCACCCCTTCATCGCTAAAGCGTCATCGAGCGCGGAAAGGAGGACACGTGGCAAGTGATTTAACCATAACCGTCCATCTCCATGTACTATTGGGGTAATTTACACATCTTTCCCTGCCTTTTTTATATTTATATATTAGTCGTGTAAATAAATTGTATACTGTAAATAAAATGGAGTTTTTGCTTAGTGGCCCCCTGATGTTTAAGGAAATTGCATGTGGGTCCATTCCACATTATCTCACGTGACATCCCACGTGAGGTAGCAAAATTGCATGTATACCCTTGGTGGTTTTTGTTTTTAATTTTAATCTAATAAAATTTAATGTGCGTTGTATATTTATGGGAAAATTGCATAGGATTATAAATCCCTGATTTATCATCTTAATTCATTATATTTATTTGTCTTACTTAAGTAATCACAAGATTCATTGACTAATTAACACTAATTACCAATTTGTTTGTTGTAAGTAATTAACACTAATTACATTATATTAACATTACCCTATTATGGTGTTATATTTTACCTATTTATTTCTTATTAAAAGTAAATAAATAGAATGAAATTGTGTGTAAATAAAATAATATAAAAAAATAAAAAAATACAATAGAAAAAGAGAAAAATAAAGAAAATTATTGTATATGGTTTATGTGTATTTAATTTTTGCTTATGTATAGATGACCTCTGATCTCTTTGACTTCTACATGAAAGTTGTAGATCTCATCGAGATCTACAACTTTCATGTTTACCACTTTTCTTAATTATCCCTCTAAATGATTCTTTTTTATTTTACTCTAATTTACGTATTTTCTTCAATTCTGATTGGGCCACATGGCACCCTCATATTTAGCAACATGGCTCGTCTCTTGACTTCAGACTGCGCGTAATCTGAGTCATCTGATCATTTTTTATCAGACAACTTATTTTCAACACAACCCCTCTTTATTTTCATCTATCTAATCTGATCTGTCACATCTGATCCTGGCCATGATCTTATGCCCAAATTGTGATCGTTGGATCCTAATCCAACGGTTCTCTTGTCACCTTCAACCTCCGCCCACCTCTTCCAAGCGACGCATCCTTCGTTTCACTTGAACTTCTCACCATTTTCTCGTCAACCTCTGTCAATTTCTCTCTTAACCTCTTCTGCCCTAAACTTCTCCATTCGACCCTAATCTTAGCCCATCCCTTAGGATTTTCCAACTTCTCCTATTTGCATCGGCTCAACAACCTCTGAACTTCTAATCCCATAAAATCCTGCAGTTGTATCCTGCCAATTAGTGTGAAGACCCTTAGCCTCATTCATCTTCCAGTGATAGAGGACTAGAGGAATTGAGAGCAACCATAGTGGTGTTTCGTCTGTGAGATCCATGCCATTATTGACGTGGTGCAGTGGTTTTGACGCTTACTCGAGCTTCATCTCTTAGCCAGAGATCTGGAGTGAAGACAAGCGTCTGTGTAACTCCAATCCAGGCATGTCTTCTTCGTTCTTCTCTGCTCTTACTAGCTCTAGGTAAGTAGTCATGTTTCTTATCTATAATATTCTTCAATTTTCATTGTTCTTTAGAATGATCCACGATTTGAATCATGATTAATAGCTTCTTTACCTTGGATCTTTAGTTTACGTAGAGAAATTCGATCTTAGTGTTCCTCATTCTATCACAACCTCCAACTCGATCTGTCTCTCCTTCACTACTGGAGGACAATCCACGAGGGTTCCACCTACTTCATTTGTACATCCCTCTTTTCCATCTCCCACTCGCACACACCACTTGTTTGTTGTTTCGGTTTTCTCTTTCTAACATACAGGAGTCAAAAAACTTCAATGGTTGGAATCGAAAATCAATGGCCAATCTAAAGTATCTTCCTCAATGGATGATCAGCATCTTCCAATTTCAGTTGCTCATGCTCTTCGCTTAAGTTGTATCATCTTCGCTTGGCAGCTAGAGTACCAAGCCGACTTTTGGAGCACCCCGAGGAGTTAGGCGGAGAAAAAGGGCTCTCGTCAGAGCCCCTCCTCTTTACAGTCACTCATGGTAGAGGAGAAGAAGATCACCTGATATATAGATGTCGTTGCATCGACCCTGGTTAGGCACGATCTAACAATCCTATTTAAGCCACGGGGACGATTTGAGCCTTCAGCCTTATTTAGCCCCCAACCTGATTTGAAGCTTCCAAGCGCTGATACCTGGACCGAACCATAGCTTTGACCTGAACCTGGTGTCACGTGCTTTTTTGCACGTGAATTGGAAATTTTGCAGCAGCGCTACTAAGATTTTTACTATTTGTATATAAGTCCTCCTACATTTTTGCAAATTTCACGTTCGCCCTAGTGTGTTAGTTTAATTACATTTGAGTGCATGATTGTTCTTATTTGTAATAAACCTTGGAGTTTTTCTTGCATTTATACCCCTGGATTGATTGTTGAATAACTTTTTATCTATAAATCCATTCAAAGCGATTTTGGCCTTGTTTGAAAGCTATTTTGTTGCTCATTCTGTTGGAATACTTTGTGGCTAATTTTGATATCAAATTCATGCATGAAATTTTTTATATTCTAAAGTTCTTAATTAAGATTCTCAATTAAAGTTAAAAGTGTCATTATTTTGAGCGTTAGATCTTTATTAATTTCTTACTTCTTGGTGGAAAGTTATTAGTCAATTTTGATCAGCCTCATTAAGTTTATATTTAATTAAATTGCTTGTTAAAAAGGTTTTGAGTAATAAAGTGGAATTGAATGTCATTAATAATTTGAGTTGCTTTCTAAATTGATTACTAGTTACATCTATTTCGGATTGGATCCTAGACCTCATTTTCAATCAGTTCAAGAAACTATTATGATTAACTCCAATTATTCGTTGAGTTTGTAATTGCATTGTGAGTGATGTTATATCATCATTTGTGCATTTCTGTTTTCACATAATTTAAGAGCATAAAAAATGTATTGAAAATTGTCTCTTTCGTGAAATCTTCATTTCTCAATATAATTAACCTAAGAATTGCCAATTAAAATACTTGTCATCTAAATTTAATCATTAAATTTCTCACGCCCTTGTGTTAGACCCTGGACTTCGCACGATAAAAATTAAAGTTGAATCCTTCTTAGAGATTATTCATTTGGGTCTGTATGACAGGGTAAGTACATGTGCTACAAGAGATATATATTAATACATGCATTTAGCGGTTCATCAATGAGCCCTTGTTGTTTATTTTAATTGCAAATATGTCCTTCCCAGTTCTTGTATTTTTGGTTCCTGGTTTTCATAAATTAAAAATAGCATATGTGCTCCAAAAATTATGCAAAAATACGGTTAGATGCCTGCTAACATGCATTTTCACGCCCCATTTTTATTTTAGAATTTTGGCATTTTGATTATTTATTAAAATTAAAATGAACACCTTTTTATCCCTGTTTGTAGTAGAAGATATTAAAAAATATAAAAAAATTTTCCAAAATTCCCAAAAAAATGCATGTTGTGTATTTTAGTTTTTATTAACTACAGACAAAAAATTCTTAAAAATAGAAAAAGAAAAATACGAAAAATCAAAAAGCTCCAAAATCCTTTATAAAAAATGTGAAAAATCACTACTAAAAATATATTTTTCTATTTCTGAATTTTATTTTTATTATTATCTATATATTAAAATTGATTTGACGAATTTTGGACTTATTTTGTTGTTTTTAATCTTCATTTCAATCTCGAATTGTTACTTAATCCCTGATTTGGGATTTTTTACTTTAAGAATGCATAATAATTAGTAGAAATTACAGAAAATCACAAAAACATTAGAATAATATATATATCCAAAAAATAATTTATATATTGTATTTTATTTATTTTTAGTAATATTTATAATTATATTACTCTATACGGTGTATATTGCCTTATATAGTCTATTATGTATTAAAAAGAAAAAAGAGTTAAAGTTAAAAATTAGAAAATATGAAAAAAGGAAATTTGATAAAACTGAAAAAAACCAAAAAATATAGAAATTAGAATCCATAAAAAATATAAAATAAAAAATCCACAAAAACAATAAAAATGGACAACTGAAAAGAACAAATTGAGGTTAATTGCCTTGATCTATCGTATGCTCCTTGAGTTCGACCAATTCACTGCTTACACCTATACACATTTGATGTATAGTTATAATAAATTTTATCTCCACATTTTTTTATATCCATTGCTTGATAAATATATCGTTGGTTAATTGTTGATTGATTCTGGTCTTGTGAGCAGTCGCTTCAACGACATCGTAGTTCTCGCCTTGTATAAACTACTTTAGACCCTTGCAAATCCCGCGCCATCAGCAGTCTCGATTTTAAGTTTTATTATCATTGAATTTAATCCAACACACAAGGCTTGCCTATCGTCCAGTCCTAATTATCTTTAATCCTAAGTTGTAAAACCAAGGGGAAGGGAGTCTAGAAAAGTCGATGCAATCCAATAAATCAATGATGCATGCCTAGTTTAGAAGACTTACAGTGATCCCACACTCTACATGCGGGATGCAATACATAATTTGAAATTTTTACAATATATGAAATGCATTCGATGAAACTAGATATAGTCGATAGTTCTAATTAGCGGGAAGAAATGAATTAAATTTGACTAAGTTAGAATGATCTACAGTGCATATTATTAAAGTGAATGTGTGGCCATAAATTAAATGAGCACAAGTAGATAACACCTATAAAAAGCTCTAAGATTCGCGTGTGCAAGTCTAACCTATGAGCCACGCAAGTCAGGCCCCACCCTCATCGGAGAGCGAAACAGGTCTCGACATACCACAAGAATAATGTCCAAAGTGTCTGGGTAGACATGCGACATCCCAAACAAAATAAGCTAGAAATGTGCAATTAGTAAAAAAATGCAGGAAATAAATCCTAGAATCTACACTCTCTCACGACTCGACTCGATCTTAATTTTAATGTGCTCCTTCAGTCGCCTTATAACTAGAAAAATCAGCCTCCAATGCTCCTGAGTTGCTCGGTTACCTAAGTGGTCGCTCCGTCACATCGGGCCCCTTGCACAAAAATAATATGGTGGTTAGAGAGATAGACACAATAAAATAAAATAAAATAAAATAAATCAAACAAAAAATACAGAAAAATAAACAGAGAAATATACACAAGAAAAACCGGGGGTCAAACAACCCAAAGGTGGAAACCTAATATCTAGATTTTCTAACAATCAACCTAAGACGTGCCTTCCCGACATCGACACCACTTAAAAAACTCTAAATTCCCCCTTTTAATTAGCTTATCTTAAAATGCATCGTAGTTTGACAAATTTGGATTTATCAAAACAACGACTTAACTATCCCATTAAAACGAGTTGTCTAATTTATATTTTACTTGGGCAAATCCAAGGTCGAACTCAAGATGACCACTATCTCCTTAGGTCAATTATTAGGTGATCTAGAGACTAAGTTTTCAGGGAATATTTTTTGGGTATTTTTAAATGCAATTTAATGAATGAAATGTAAATTTGGCAAAGTCAGTGGACTAAAATGCAATTTTCATTCAAATGATGTCCAAATATCATTAAAGTTAGGCAAAGAATAAAAAATAATGAATTTAAGCTACTATAATATTTTTGGAATTTTTGATTTCAATATAAATTAATTACGAATAAGATATGAAGACTAAATGATTTTTTGAAAATTAATTTTAATAAATATCAAACACCAATATTTTCTAGAGATTAAATTATCCAAATAGGTGTATGTTAGGGATATTTAGAACACTTTTAAATTCCTTAAAATACTAAGTGCGCAATTAACTAAAAATCAATTACTCAAATCATTGATTATTTTATTTAGACCACGATATACTGCAAATGACATGAAATTTGGGCACAATGTGGAACAAAATTAAATCAATCTAATGTGATTTTTTTGGATTTTTTGGAGAAACCGATAATTTAATATCAATAAATAGCACGCACTGGGTAAAATATGTAATTTTTCATTTAAATATTTATATTAAATAAACCATGGCTCCTAAAAATCCAATCAAACATTCATGAAGATAGAGCATCAAGTGTTCTACAATATGCAGTTTATAAAATAAAAATTTGATTCAAAAATGATGTTCAAATAATTATGCAAACACATCGGTCTATATGAAGGATATAGGAAGATCCTTAAGCGCATCACGGAAGTGTGAGAATCACATCGTATGCGATCAGGAGCGACTAGTCGTACTAGTAGCTCGGGGCAGCGGAATTTAAAAAATTTTAAATGATGAAACCACATGATCTAGTAACACTTTTCAAATAATTCGATCTAAAACACAAACACGTATTAGGTTTACCTCTTGAAGCGTGGTTACGAACAAGTCTCTAAACGAAGAGACCGTTTGTCTCAAGTCTGATCTGACAGAGGAGACACATGCGATTCACGTAGATGAAACGCATGCTCCCTGTAATCCATGTTGATAATCCAAGCGATGAATCTCCCGATCTCATCACACGAGATCTGATGTCTTCTTCACGAGCGAGGCACGCCAAAGAAGACAGAGATTCTTATATAGTATTTTGGGAGAATCCATGGACTACACGAAATCAACGGATGAGATTGATTTGTGCTTCTTTCAATGGCCATAATTTTCTTGTAAAAACATAACAAAATTAATTTAATTTAGACTAAATATATATTGAAAATCAATATAAATTAATCCCAAAATAAATCAATAAAGCATGGAGATTCATGTAATGGAGATTGCCTCCTATAAGAGGGGGGGTACGGCCACCCTTTCCTAATGGGAGTTGGTGGTTGTCCGCCTTCCCAAGTAGGAAGGTGGCTATCTCATGTAATCTCATGAGATTACATTATTCCATGGAAATCTCCAATATTTAAAACAATACTTGTTGTAAATTATTATACAAAAATAATTCATAATTTTTTTTGAATATTACAATCATGACATTGGAAAATTATGAATCACATTCACAACCCAAAATAACTTGTAAATTACATTTTCAATTAAGTAACCAATGCGAATCCAATTCACATCAACATTTGAATTGTAAATGTTATTTACAAATAGCTCTCTCTTATATATTATAAATCACATTTATAATATATGTGATTAATATGGATAGTGCTATCCACATTATTCATATCCATCATAATATTATCATATTTAATCAACGTGGATATCCATTCTCATGTACCTAAACAATATGAATCACATTCACATTATTCACATCATTGATAATTAAATCACATTTAATTATCTCAGATAACTCTCCTTACAATATGAATCAAATTCATATTATTCATGACATTTAAATCACATTTAATTATCAATTTTCTCAATACTCAGATAAATATATCAACAGTGAAATTATCCTTGAACTCTTTCAAGGATAATGTGCTTTCTTTGCGGATACCTGGTGATAAGGACAAGGCGATTGTATTGTTCCACGTATAGTGACATGGATATTGATATCACATCTCAAATCCAGATCTTTATTACTTTCCATAGATGCTTGATTAAATCAAGACCGCAAATCTAATCTTCTCATTGCATATGTATCACATTCAGATCAATGTTTAACATTTAGACCAAGATCAGATCACTTCTCTACTAAGACGCACTAAAATCCAGACCCGTTTCATCACTCCCTATGAATAGAAGCATCATGGTTATATAATCGTTTATGATCACATCACCCTCAGGTATTCCTAATACTCATAAATCCTGCATACTAGAAGACATATAATAAACCCGAAGTTTTAGATCTATTTAGACTGTCTCCTTCACGGTTTTATCATTAATTTTTGCATTTGATCATTAGGAGTTGGTATCGATCATATACTTTCCAAAAGAATATATCATACCTAGGTGTTGATCATATACTTTCCAAAAGTATATATCAATCCTACAAATTCAGTCAAGCTTCCAAATAGAGATGACCGTGCATGGAATTTGATCCCTCCCAATATCTCATGTGTGGGCTCATATCTTCTGGTGTAGTAATGAACCTGTATGATCCCTTCGAGAGATCATATTACTTATATTCCATAGTATGTACACCAACGTGTAGGTGTATAGACCTTGATTAGGCCATGAACTTATCGGTCTGCCAAATGTACATACTCAAACATATAGTACCACATATGTCTCCAGTCAGTGGATGTGTGTCTATATCGTGATAGTATACGACATAGGTCTTTGGTTATCTCGATCTCGTGAAGTCAACTCTTCGATCTATCTTAACTAACACATCCGATCTCTATTCTTATGTGGAGGATCTACATGAAGAGGCCAGTTAGATAATGGCCTTTATAGAAAGGATTGCCATTTCCTTCTCAGGCTGGAGATCATCTCTTAATAATCATTTGATGGTGCTTCATAAGTCCCCAATCTAACTCTTTAGATATTCATACAAGCACCAGCCTCTATGATTCAACTATTGAATCAACAGTTGTATGATCATCAAGATGGTCATGGTACATAACCTTAATTATACTAAGGGACCTATTATGCAAATTAGTTATTCTTCATTTATAATCAAGGAATGATATTTGCAATAACATTTATTGCATAATAGCTTATCGTGGGCTCGTATATCCAACAATCTCCCCCTAGCCCAAAGAGCCATTAGTGGGTTAATCTTTAAACCCTTACTCATGTGACAAATCATAGGCTATAAGAAAAATAGCTAGGTAAGTTGATCGGTCACTCTGTTTATGAGAGACTATGCCAAGTCCTTTTACGGCACATGCATATATCCAAGTAGCAGTCCTCGCATCCAATGTGAATGTTGCATCTTATGCAACCAATACTTAATCTTGTTAACTATATTGTCTTTAACACTACAATTTAGTAATAGTTATAACCAATATTTCAATTATCCTTATGAGTATCATTATTCCTGGAGATCTCTATCTCCTAAGGTATCTGTAATTAAGATCTTTTAGATCTCTATCTAGAAAGTCTAAATTTCTTGAAGATAAGACTTCGAGATCACTATCTTTAATTCTTGTCATCTTTGAAGATAATGTTTACTACAAACAAGTGTTTTATCTCCACAGTAAGATTAGTAACAGTTTACTACTCCCACTGCATGGTAGATATCTGACTTTTATACATGTCTAGCATACACTGAGCTTCCCAAAGCTGATGCACTAGGGCATATAGCTTTGGTATTCACATCCTCAACTCTTTGAAATGTTATCCCTTTAGATAGGAATGTACCATATCTTAAGGAAAAGAAGCCTTTCTTGGAATTTTCTAGAAAATGGAAATGTCCAAGGTATACCACTAATGTGATAGTCCCAACACCCTCTTTTCTTTGCTTCTGACAACTTCAGAACTAAGATCTAAGAGGTATCCTTGATATCATATCTCAAGGTATGGAGTAGCCTGTCTATAAAACACTTATTATTATCCTTATATCATTCCAAATGATTATGATTTCATCAACATTTAGCATGATGAACACAATGACACTCCAACTAAGCTTTACATGGTTCATCAAGATTCTATCTAAAATCATAACATTTATAATTTCATCAAATCCAATGTTCCAAATACGAGAAGCTTATTTGAGTTCATAGATGGAGTTCTTCAGCTTGCACACCTTGCTTTCCTCAGCCATGAATCCCTGGGGTTACTTTGTATGAATATCCTCGGGGAGGAATTCATAGAGGAATGCAATCTTGACTCACATCTTATAGATGTCTAAGTCAAGTTGTGTAGCTAGAGTTAGCAATATACTGATGGGTTTAAGCATGGCCATTGAAGAGCAAGTCTCATTGCAAGCGATGTCTTCTCTTCGGTGTGTAGCTCATGGCTACGAGCCATGCTTTAAAGGTCTCTACCTTCTTATCAGGTTTCCCTTTTTTCTTAAAGATCCATTTACACCATAACGGGTCTTACCCATATAAGTGTATCCTTGAGGGTCTATATGCAACATTTGTATATGAAGTCTACTTTAGACTTTCCTGCTAACATCCATCTTTCCATGTCATGATCTTCAGAAGCTTCATTACATGAAGTTAGATCATTGTCAGACTTAACTGACATATGGAATCCATCCTTAAACTCATTTGAAGAGGTATTAGTGTTTCATCATTGTCAGACTTAACTGACACATGGAATCCATCCTTAAACTCATTTGAAGAGCTATTATTGTTTCATCTTTAATTGTCCTTTTAGTTTCCGATTTCTGGAGCCTCATTATCTTCTCAAGACTAAATGAATATCTTCACTTCATTTTCATCTTGATTCTCAAGAGAGTCATCCTCTACGAATCATATCCTTAGAGATGAAATCTTTTAAGAATCTTAAGGTCATAAAGTAGGTATCCAATACTTATGAATCTCCATCATCACCTTTATTCTATCATTTTGGCCCTAAAAACTCTAGCTAATGCATGTAAATACCCATTATTTACATAAATTAACATTCATTCTTTGATGTATAAATACTATATAAAAAACTATTTTTAATACCAAAATTATAGAATAAAGAAAAGGAAAGAAAAAGAATAAAATGCCTAAGGTATTTTATGACCCTAAACATCAAGACCTAGGGATCTTGATGACTAGGTCGACAAGGAATAAAGTAGGGGGAGATAAGGGTCAAAATACAATAAAAATACCATTTATTAGTTCTTTATTTATTCATTTTTTAGACATATTTATTTTCTACCTTTTATACCTCAAATAAAGAAACTTTGTGCATGAAAGTTGCAGATAATAATAAATAGAAAAATACAAATATGATTTTCGAAAAAAATAATATACAGTATTCATTTTATAAACAGAAAAAAGCCAAAACCCGAACATCCCAGACCCATATCTCTCAAGTAATAACTCAAAATGTATCAAAATCACCTTTATTTGTATATAACTTTTCATAAGATATTTAATGATGGTAGTTCAATATTTTTTGGAGTAAAGGTGTGAAAGTTAGGTTCTGGACCCCTATTGTACAATATACTTGAATAAAATATTCATTTTATTTATTATTTATTTTATTAGAATTTTTATTTTTATAATTTTTTAAATAACATTTATAATATATGTACATATTAAAACTAAAATAAAATAATTAATAAAACATTAAAATAAAATAAAATGCAAAAAATATTGATGAATATATAATAACTATACTTATATAATAGGTATACCTATTTATTTGAGTGTATATATTATATAATAAAAATACAAAAAATATATTTATTTACCTAAAAATATTGTATAACCAAAATAAAATAAGAAAATGAAATAATAATATGAAATCTACAAAATAAAAATAAAATAGCCAAAACATAGATGAATATACCTATAAATAAACCCTTAAAAATTAACTTGTACAACACCAAAAATAAAAATCATATTATAATACTACATAAAATAATAAACAATTTTTATTTTATAATAAAAAAATAATAAAATCAATTACTATTTTTAATCATTTATTTTTGAATAAATGAGCTATTTTGTCCATATTTGGACTGGCATGGCACAATCAGATCTCAGGGATTGTTGACCCCTGATCAACTCCCCTAGCGCCTCTACAGCCCTTTAGACCCATCTTTTCTGCAATTTTCCTCCCTTTTTCAAGGATATTTCGTCAATCCATCACAATCGATCTTTTCGAATGATATACTCCCTGATCTTCCATGATCCACGCCATCACCTTTGATCTCTTGTAGAAAACTTGTATTTCTCCTAATCTGCCGACCAATATGGGTGCCTACCTATGTGTATAAATAAGACCTCCTTCCTTCCCTTCAATTTTTCGTCACTTCTGCAAGCCCTAAGTTCCGTAAACCTTGGTCTAGAGTGTATCCATGTGACAGAGGGAGATTTCCTAAGGTCTGGAGCGGCTTGCGAAGGAGGAGGAGCACCCATGGTGGTCTTTGCCGGTCGCCCTGCTCCCTGCCTTCACCGGTAGAAGAGCTGATCTTTATTGTTTTTTAGATAGAATTTAATGCATGCTATTTAATTACGCAATGGATTAATTTTTAAATAATAGTTTTAGTGTAAAATCGCCACACACGTAGTTTGCCGGAGCTCATCTCCGATGAACCTCATTCACTATGATTCATCGTATTCTGACCATCCACGACCACCTCCCTAACGAATCCGGAATTGCACTACGTTAAGGAGTTGTTTTTATCTTGTTTGTGTCAAAAAGAATAATGTCATTCATTGTAGGCGGCGATCGGAATCGGTCAAGAAATAACCACAAATTTTATTCAATTTTAATCACGTGGTTTTTATGTTTATTTTACATGGGCAAGTCCCAAGGTCGATCACAAAGAGGCAAAGGAACAACGTAGAATTATGTCTATCCAATTTCGTGTTCGGTTTTCAAGGCTGTCTTTTTTTTGGAATTTTCAATGCAATAAATGGATGCACAATGCACTTTTGCCCTATTTTAGGGACTAAAATATAAATTTTGATCAAACAATGTCCGAAAAATATGAAACTTGGCAACAATGTAAATGATGATGAAATGAATGCACTGTAATTTTTTTGGAATTTTTGGATGTAGTAAGAATTTTTTATGATTTTTTAAATACAAATAGAATGAATTTTAATATTTAATTATAATAAATATTAAACCTACTTGTTTTCAAGGGATGAAATTATTTAAGATCTATCACTAGGTGATGGATCTCAGAAAAATCTAAACCTCAAAAATGTAAGGTTTAATACCTTTTAAAAATAAATACTAAAATATGCAAAATGATTTTTACAGAGCAATTTATGAACGCAAATGCAAATATTTTTGGGCACAATGTTAAGCATAATAATCTCTATAATGTATGATTTTTCGGGGATTTTTAGAGTCACGGTTAATCAAATATGAAATTTAGAGCACAGAATGGGCAAAATATGTAAATTTTCACAAAATAGTTATTTATTGATTACCCGTCAATCACAAAAATATCCACAATATCTCAAAATGTAGAGAATTAAGAAATAAACATCATGCTATTTTCTGAATAATAAAATCATGTCTAGAAGAGGTTCAAAAACTAAGGGGAATACATGTAAGAAATGTGCAGTGGGGGCCTAAGTGCAATTACAGGAGTTTTGAGGGTGAGTCTGCAATTTGTCCAAGGAGTCACGTGCCCAGCACGTGACTCTTGGTTGATTAGGCGGATATGCAATAAGAGGAACGCCCGGGGGGGTCTTCTGTAATTTTCCCACGGTCATGTGCCAGGCACGTGACCTGGGTGACGTACGGGTGACATTCCCCACGCACGCGCCTTGCGCGTGCTGGGGCCTCGGGCGTCACGCCGTTGGCGCTGCGATGAAGGAGCAGAGGTGGGACTCGTGCTCGGCGGCGATGGCGTGAATGGCGGAGGAGGCAGAGCGGTCCAGCGACTGTCGGAGAAGATAGCTGAGATGAACGCCAGGAGTCGAGGCTGAGGTGGTAGGAGTCGACGGCGGTTGCTTTGTCGGAGTGATCGCCAACGAATGGTGTCAAAGGGAGCGCCCGATGGAGGGCGAAGGCCGTCGATGACGTGGCTTGGAGACGGCGAAGCTCGGCCTCTCCTGGCGGAGCGAAGGCACGGAGGGGCTGCGGCTGGAGTCGAAGACGAAGGCGAAGAAGTTGCGTTGGCGATGGCGTTATCGTGGCGGAGTCGCGATTGGCCGACAAACGGCCGGGGGGCATCGGTGAAGCGGCGGTTGGCCAAGGAGGCAGTGGAAGATGAAGTCATAGGGATCGTCATTGTCGGTGGAGCGATGAAAATGATGGTCGGCGGAGATACCATTGTTGTCAAAGACGACGGCGGATAGGCGTTGTCGGTGGAGCTCGATGGTCGTAGATGAAGCGAAGGAGAAGAAGACGTAGGCGGTGGTTGTCGGAGTCGGGGATAAGAGGCGAAGCTCCGAGCGGAGAGAAGCTCGGAGGCGAAGAGAGAGAGCGAGAGGGAGAGAGAGAGAGAAAGTACCTGAGAGGAGGTTTGCTCTACGGCGACGAGCGGCCGGAGCAAGCAGCAGCAAAGGAGTGGACTGCGATGAGGACAATAGTCCTCGGATCACGCCAGTGTCGAGGGTTGTCACCACCTGGAAGAAGACGACGGATGGGTTGGATTGGGGGCGGCGACGCTATTTATATAGGAGAGAAGGTGGTCGGCCGACGCGAGAGGGTTGGCGAGGATTGCGGATCTCGTTAGGGTCATCGGGTGTTGGCGATGAAGGAGGGGGTCGTTGGCGGTGGCCATTGCAGAAAAAGAGGAGGGGCAGAGCGGTCAAAGGGCGCGGGTGAGGATGACGCACAGCGGTCGTTCGATCGGCTGCTGATCGAATGGCCGAGCGCACGCCACGTGGCGAGGGAGGAAGGGATGGGTCATGTGCGGAGCACGTGCCTGGGGGCACGTGCGACGCACGTGCGTCTGTTTAATTAATTTTTTTATAAAAACGAAAATATAAAAAAACTAAAAAAGGATGACACGTGGCGACCTCTGGGTCTGCCACATGTCAGCACCAGTAAATTCGAAGAAAAACATTTTGTAAAATCAAAAAGAAATTGTAAACGACCTCGGATCAAAAAAGTTCCTTCACAAAAAATGCTCATCACGACGAGATCTACAACTTTCATAAAGACACCAAAGCCAAAATCGGTCAAATGTAAAAAGTGAATTTTTGGGGTATCCCATGTTAATAGAATACCTTGATTTTTGGATTTTCTAATTATTTTGTCATTTTTAAACAAGATAAAAATCCGGAAAAATATGGAAAAAGCAGAGACAAATAAAGACACCTTAATCTATTTTTTTTGGATTTTTATTAATAAAGAAAATAAGTACATGAAGTACGGGTCAAAAACCGTTAAAATATATCATGTACAAAAGAGGCCCAAAACCCAACTTTCACATACGAGCTCTGATTCACTTGAACTTGATCTTGTTTTGAAGGTAATTGAATGTGCATTAGTTCAAAAGTGAGTAGGATCAAATCGAACACTGGATGGGGAAGATATGGGTCTTTTAGTCCGAAAATCCTGAAACTAGGGTTTGGGTTTTTGGTCTACTCATCAGGTTTAGTGATTTTTTGTATTTTTTTTATTCTTGTTGGTGATGTGTACACAGTGGAGGTGGTTTTGGGTTATACGGTGTTAGCGTGAAGGAGTTAAAAATCCGGGAAGTTAGACTATTTACATGTCATTTTCGGCTTGGATTTTTGGCTTCTTATTTTGTGCAGAAATTAATGCTAAAATGCAATTCTTATGAAAATATGCCTGAATGCTAATTATGCAGAGTAAATGCAGAAATGCCGTTGATTTTGAGGGACTTGAACTTAATTAATGAGACTTGGAGTGATGAATCTAAGATTCATCATCCCCCTATACTTAAACCATGCTCGTCCCTGAGCATTAAAAAGAAATGCCATGAGGTGAAATGAGATTGGGCTCCATACCAAGACCAAGAGCTGAAGGTGAAAATGAAACTAAACTTTACCTTTGGATTAATAGTGTGGCGGAACTTCTGTGAGACTTAGAATTTTAAAATCAACAGCCCTCAAGTTCTACACATCATTGGCACAGTTTCGGCTCAGAAGACATCTTAGATCAATCCTCTTCCCAAAGTATACCCTATGAACATTGAATAACTGACTCATGTGTGTGAAGGGTTTTAGCTCTTCCCATCCAAAATGTCGGACTACCATGCTCCTCTCCTCTCCAGTAACTCGTCCTCGGGGAGTCAGGTATTTCCTTCTAAGGTCTGTCGCGTTGTGTTCACAATCGAATGAGGGAGAAGTTAGAAGAAGGGGAAAAGAACTCGAGGGTGGCCAGTGTAGTCACCTCTCCTTGTGAAGATGGCTAGTGTAGCCGAGTCTCCACCAAGATCTGCAGGTTTCTTGAAGCTTGGACCTTTTTTTGGTCGGATTTTATTTGGTAGTTTCTTCTTTGTATTTGGAATTTTTGGTGGTTCTGCTTGGATCTTGTTGTGCCCCTACGGATATAGAATCTTTTTGTTCCGTACATTTTTTGGGGTCTTAGAAAAATTGTGCCCAGCCATCCATCCCTTTTCCGGAGCTTTATTTCAACCCACACTCCGGTCTTTAGATTTCCATGCTACCAGAAAAGAGATTCACACAGTCTTCGAATATCCCGTCTGAGTTGAGCTAAGTGCATAGTGCGAGAGTACAAATTAATTCCTTATTCTAGAGTTGTATCCAAAATGAAGAGACCAGGTTAGACACTAAGAGTCAATCGTTGTACAATGTCATGTGGAACTTAAAGAATTAAATCAAAATGCTTGAAGCTCTTAAAATCCTATTTCTCGGTGAAGTTCGTCTGCAAATTAGGTGGATTAAGGTCAAGTCTAGACCACTCTCGGTTTCGGCTCATAACTTGGTTCAGAACCCAATGACTTTTCACAGATGCAAATGCATGTGATGTTGGATGAAGTGCAGGTGTGTGAAATGCAGACATTTTTTTCAATATACTTTTTTTGTACGTGATGCAAAAATGAAATAAGAAGCCATTTCTTTTTTTTCTTTTTTTTTTCAAAAATATTTTGGGCAAGGTTAGTGTTAGTAGAAAAAGTCTTTTTTTTCTTTTTGTGTGTGTGTTTTTTTTTCAAGTTAGTTACCCACCCCGTAAATACATATAGACTTACGCGAAAGTCCGAGATATGGGTAAAATATATACAAAGTATATATACAGACCCCCCTATACTTAGCGAGTGTTGTGTCCTCAGAGCACAAGAAGCGTAAAGAAGACATAGCTTGGGCTAAGCGTAAGGGAATGAAAATGATGAAAAGAAAAATGAAGCGGTAGGGATATGTGAATGACGAGATTATAAACAGGTGGATGTCGGTTCCCCCTATACTTAGGCTCTGGTCAGCCTAAGTATAGAAGAAGGGTGGAACTGGTGTGATGAGAAGAGAGGAGAAGAATGGTCTATACAGATGGCATCGGTCCCCCCCTATACTTAGGCCTTGGCCTAAGTAGAGGAAGAAGCTATACAAGGAGGCCGATGTGGTCGGGAGGGAGGGTGGGAATGATCAGATAAATCCTTAATATCCTCGCTCTGCGTGAAATAAATGTCCTCAACATGAATTATCTGCTCTTTGGGTGATTCAATATATGGCTTCAGCATTTGTCCATTTACTGAGAAAGGTTGTGCATTATCTTTGAGTTCGGCAATATCCATGCTTCCATTGGTATGTACATTGATGACAATGTAGGGACCCATCCATTTTGATTTTACTTTCCCATGAAAAATCTTCAACCGAGCATTAAACAACCGCACTTTCTACCCAAGGACAAAGGTTTTATCTCGAATGTGTCTATCATGCCATCTCTTGACCTTGTCCTTATAAATCACACTGCTGTCGTATGCCCGATTTCGGATTTCAATTAGTTTATTCAAATTTAAGTATCGATGTAGTTTCCCAAGGTGACAACTCCAATTCAACTTTTTGATCGCCCATTCTGATTTGTGAATCAATTCTGCAGGTAGATGGCATGGCTTGCCATAGATTATCCTAAAAGGTGAAGTACCGAGTGGAGTCTTATAGGCTGTCCTATAGGCCCATAGAACTTGGTCCAACAGTTTCGACCAATTCCTCCTATCTGGACGAACCAATTTCTAAAGAATACCCTTCACCTCTCTATTACAAACCTCTGTCATGCCATTAGATTGTGGATGATATGGGTTGGCTATTCTGTGCTCAAATTTGTACTCCTTAGCCAAAGATCTCATTTCTCTGTTCACAAAGTGGCTACCTCCATCAGAAATCAAAACTTTTGGTATCCCGAACCTCGCAATGATATTATCTTTGATAAACTTACAGACGACTTTGCTATATGTGGTTCGGGTTGGAATAGCCTTTACCCATCTTGATAAATAGTCAACCGCTAACAAGATGTACTCAAATCCATTGCTATTGGGAAAGGGACCCATAAAATCAATCCCCCATGCATTGAAAACATCATAGAAAATCATTGGTTGCATGGGCATTTCATCTCTATATCCCACAATCCCTCCCATTCTTTGACAAATCAAGCATGACCGTACAAATTCATTAGCATCCTGAAATAAGGTCCGCTAGTAAAATCCACATTGGAGTACCTTGTGCGTGGTTCTCTTTCCCGATTGATGTCCTCCAGCCTCGAGGGAATGACAATGTGTGAGGACACTCTGATATTCCTCCTGCGGAATACATCTTCTCCAGACACAATCCGATCCTTCATAGAAAAGGAAAGGATCGTCCCAATGGTATTTTCTCGAATCTGACTTTAATCGATCAATCATTCTTTTGGACCAACCAAAGGGAACCTTCTTGGAGACAAGATAGTTCACTATGTCGGAATACCATGGGGATGAATCAATGACGCAAACCGATTCGTCTGGAAAAGTCTCCTTAATTGGTCCGATGTCAAGATGATCGTTTTGCTCGATTCGGGAAAGAGGATCAGTAACAACATTCTTTATTCCAAGTTTATCCTTGATCACCAAATTAAACTCCTGGATTAACAAGATTCATCTCAAAAGTCGTGCCTTGGCATCCTTCTTATCCATGAGATATCTAATTATCGTGTGATCTGTAAAAATTGTCACCTTGGACCCCAATATATATGATCTGAATTTTTCAAGAGCCCAAACAACCGTGAGAATTTCCTTTTCAGTCACTGTATAATTTCTCTGTGCAGGATCCAACACTTTTCTCGCGTAGTGAATCGCTTAAGGAATTCCATCTCTTCTTTGTCTGAATACCGCTCCGACAGCAAAATCCGATGCATCAGTCATGTTCTCGAAGGGAAGAGACCAGTTGGGAGCTTGTAATATCGGCGGTTCACATATTTTCTTTTTTAGTTGCTCGAAGGCCTCTAGACATCTGTGATTTACAATAAACTCGGTGTCTTTTCCTAAGAGCTCAGTCAGTTGGAGGGCAATCATTGAAAAATCTGGGATAAACCTTCGATAAAATCCAACATGCCCTAAGAACGACCTCACTGACTTGACGTTGGCTGGTGGCTCAAGTTTCTTGATCACATCCACCTTTGTAGGGTCAACCTCCATTCCCTTTTTGGAGATGACATGCCCCAACACGATACCCTCAGTCACCAAAGTGACTCTTCTCCCATGAGAGTACCAAATTAACCTCCCGACATCTCTGGAGGACTCGGTCCAAGTTCGCTAAACATGTATCAAATGAATCACCATGAACCGAGAAGTCCTCCATGAAGACTTCCAGGAAATCACCAACCATTTCGGCAAATACGACAATCATGCACCACTGAAATGTGCCTGGGGCATTACAAAGCCCGAATGGCATGCGCTTGAATGCGTAGGTACCGAAGGGACATGTGAACATGGTCTTTTCCTGATCCTCGGGAGCGATAGCTACTTGATTGTAGCCGGAGTACCCATCAAGAAAACAAAAGAATGCTTTCCCTGCAAGTCTCTCCAAGATTTGATCAATAAATGGCAGTGGAAAGTAATCTTTCTTGGTCACAGCATTCAGGCGCTTGTAATCGACACAGACGCGCCACGATGTGGGTACTCAGGTCGCGATCTCTACCCCCTCCTCGTTGGTGACCATCTGGATCCTCGACTTCTTCGGGACGATATGAAGGGGGGCCACCCACTTGGAGTCAGAAATGGGGTATATAAATCCTGCTTTGCACCATTTTTCTATCTCTTTCTTCACCACTTCCCGAAGATTGGGGTTTAATCTTCTCTAAAATTCACAGGAAGGCCTTGCATTATCCTCGACATAAATTTGGTGCCAGCAGAGAGCGGGGTTTATTCCTATGAGATCCGACACAGTCCAACCTATGGCTTTTCGATTTCGCTCAAGGACTTCGAGTACTCTGGATTCCTGGTCCGCGGTTAATGATGAGCTAATGATCACAGTGAATTTTTCTTTGGGTCCATTGAGAAATGCATACTTCAGTGTGGGAGGTAGTGGCTTCAGCTCTGGCAATTCTGAATCATCGATCAAGTCTGGCTGAATGACCTTTGCTTCTGGCTCAGTATCGGTTGGCGGTGAATCACTGTGTGAGATGCTGGCTACCAATTCCGAAGAAAGCTGAGTTGGATCGCTAAAGTAGAATGGTAATTCGACCAGAGCCGCGTCCGACTCGTCATCAATATTTATTGATTGTCCCAAAGGTGATGGGACTGACAAATCTGAGAGGATTTCTGTGTCATCAAGAGTGTAATAATCTGGGGGTCTAGATATCTCGCAAACTGCATTGTGTATTATTTCTTCTTATGAGGATGTGCTTTCTATCTGTATGTCTAGCAGTTGGTCCCACGGTCCAGTGGTTCTGAGGAGATTGCATTCTGATGTTTCGGCATCTTCAGTAGTTGATTCGTAGTTTGGCCTTTGCCACTTTGTTTGTTTCATCTCCAAGTCTACTTCTCCACCTGGAGAACGTAATTTCATCATGCCAGAACCGTAATCGAATACAGCCTTAGCGGTTCTTAAGAATGGTCTTCCAAGAATGATTTGTGATTCCTTCCAATGGTTCGGGGTCTCCATATCAAGGACAATGAAGTCCACTTTGTATTCCGTACCCTCGATAATGATGATGACATTCTTCACTTCTCCCTTAGGTCTTTTAGTGGATTTATCAGCTAATTGGAGTAAAGATGATGATTTCTTTAGAGGACCTAACTCCAATCTATAATATAAGGCTAAGGGTAGAAGATTTATGGAAGATCCATTGTCGAGAAGTGTGTGTGTGAACGCTATGCCGCCACTGCGACTCTCCACATAATGGGCGCCCAGATCCCTTTTCTTTCTTGGCAGATGCGTGTTTTTGACACATTTGATGGTGGCAACTGTCAAGATATGAGTCTCCACAAATTGACTTGTTCTCTTTGTACGAGTCCTGATGGGAGTGCATTTTGCCTTCAAATATTTTAGAAAGGCTGTATTACTGGCCACATACTGATCAAAGGGTACTTTAATTGTGATGTTTTGCTGGCAAAATTTTCCATCAGTGGGTCATCTTGGATGTTTTTCTTTTGTTTTCTTTTCTTTAGGGCATGGGGGAAAGGAATGGAAGCATTTGAGATAGGAGATAGAGAGCCAGAATCATAAATAAGAGCATCTTTATTAGACTTGGAGTTTTTATTACAATCATAATAATCAAAATCAGGTTGTTGAAAAGGTGACAAAGGTCTTTTTGCAGCAACTAGAGGTTCAAGGTCCTCTGTAGACTCCATAGATGCTTTCCATTTATCTTCTGCTAGGATCTTCAGGCGTCCTTCTTCTTCCTCCTCGGAAACATCCTCCGGTTGATCTTCCGAGTCTTCATGATCCGATTCCCTTGCCCGTCAGGTACGACCACGGTCCTTCCGCTCCTGAGTGACATGGCATTGATTTTGTCAAACAAAAGGATCTCATGTTCAGATGTGGAAAATCTGAATAGTATACCTGGCTATTGTGTTGAGATGATTGAAATTTGTTCAAGCTATTAGGGTTTTAGCTTGAACTTGGGCGGGAATGGTTGTGGCCGGGGCTATTTTCTCATCCTTCCAATGGGACAAGCGATTGACATCAACCTGTAGATCGTGCAACTCATTTCGGAAGTGGCAAAACTCCTCAAGCATTTGTCTCTTGATGTCGATCGGTTCTTCTGGAGGATTGGACGATTGAGCTGACTGTCTAGAAGCTTGAGATTGCTGACGGTATTGCTGAGGTTGGTTCTGGCGATTGTAGGACTGCTACTACTTCGGTTGCTGGAAAGATGTAGTGTGTTGTGGAGGAAATGCGGCATTATAGAAAGTGGGTGGACACTGATAAGGCTGACGGTCCTCCATATTACCTTGTCGGGTAGTGTCCTGTGTCTACCAAATGCCATTTACTTCGAAAGTCAGAGGCGGGGCTTCTTTGACTGCCTCGACCGGTGGGGGTGGCTACTGGGAAGGTTGGGCATAGGATTGGTCCTGAGCCCACGGTTGTTGTTGTTCTGCTCCTGGCTGCTCCTGGACATGATGCACATGATAGATCGGGATAGTAGGTGCAATAGGCATCCCCATCTTGGATACCTTCTCGGTGAGCTCCTCCAACTGCTTTGGGAATTGGGAAATCCTGCTGTTGATGTCGTTCATTCTCTTGTAAATTTGATCCACCACGGTCAATTTATCGGCAATTATGTTCATGTTTGGAATCAAATGCTCTGTTATCTCTGCGACAGTTTGCTTTCCTCCTTTGGCTTGAAAGGTGTTCAAGGAGTCAGTGTATGCTCTACTAGCAATTTGTGAATGGCTTGTCTCTACCATCTGCTCCAGTACCCTCTAGACGATCTCAGCTCCACGTGATATGTAATTCCCTCCGCAGGCAGCGCTAACTAACCCTTGAGTCTCATGGTTGAGGCCAGAGTAGAGTGACTGAACTAGGATGTTATTATCCAAATCATGGCAAGGACATTTCTGTAGCAGGTCTAAACCTATCCCAAGCCTCACAGAGTGGTTCATTGGGCATCTGAGAGAAGCTAGTGATGCGGGTCCTCATTTGGTTGGTCCGACTCAAAGGGTAGAATTTCTTCAAAAATAGGTTTTTAAACCTTTCATAAGTGGTCACAGTCACTCTTAAGTTCTTCACCTAGTAATCTGCCTTCCCTTTCAAGGTGAAAGCTAGTGCAGTGAGACGAATGTAGTACTGGCAGACTTGTGGGTACCTTAGATTAGAACATATCAGCTCCAAGTCTCACAAGAATTCGTATGGCTCTTCAGTTGTATTACCATGGAATTGTGGTAATTGACTTATGAAATGTGGCTCCATTTCATAGTTTATTTCTAGCTGAGGCGGCAGCAAATAATTTCTCACTCTGTACTGTCCAGGGTTGTATGCGGCTTCCATTGGCATTTCTCCCCCAGCATTCATTTGTTCTAGCTGCTCCCTCAGTAATTGTTGTTGCTGCTCAGATGCAGCCAGTCTTGCAAGAATCATATGCATTGGATCTTCATTATGTTCATCTTATTGTTCCTTTCTGGGAGGTAGCTTGGGAGGCATCTCTTCTTCTTCACCTTCAGAATATAAGGGGTTCGAGTTAATAGATTGGAAAGAGTTGATGCAAAAGTATTCCTCGATCTGTTTTGGTGAGCAAGAGACAGTGTGGGTCTGTCCTCCTTCCAGAAAGAAGAAGGAATCGTAGGAGTAGGGTTCTTGGGAAAGGTTTCCCGGAGGCCAAGCAGGTCCAGAGTAAGAGTCCCTCTGGGCTTTTGAGATTGGAGAGTTTGTGGTTGTGAGAGAAGGGTCCGAACAAGAATTACCACAATCTTCCATTCCCGAGGTCAACAAGAGGTTTGCGGTTTATGATGTAGGCACAAGTGTGCGGTATTCGTTGATTTCTTAGTTTCTACGCACAAACCAAACATAATACAAGGGTTGTTTCACCAACTCAACTCAAAGTGAAGACCGTGAAGGTTCGGTCTATTATCTTGTCAATTTTAGAGTAAGGTGATAATGCAATATATCATAGCGGTTAAAGCGAGCAGTTAGGAACCCAATGCTCTCAGGAGACTGGCCTATCCCAAATTAGATCTTTCCCAGCCAGTATGAATTGCGGACCGTTTACCGGCTACCCGATCAACTCAATCTGTTAAGGACATCACGGGCTGTTTTACCGGCAACCGGAGAGATCCTCACTAGAGAACGACTAACCCAAGAAAGTAGTCTGAAAAGAGTTAGGACGTGGCTCTATCCTAGTGTGTGGGTCGCTCTCTCGCTCAAGCAAACCAAACAATGACGGGGTTTCTCTCCCGTAATAATTCTTGATTTTATGGGTTCTTAAGATCGGCTATATTTAGCAGTCCCAATTTTAATTAGGTGATCACTGAAGAATCTAGATATGCACACAGATTTATGTGATAAAACAAGAGGGAGAAATTCGAGAAAAGCTGATGCATGCGGAAAACTATGATGAATGCTCAGTTAGAAGACTTACAGTGAATCCTCACAATCTCCATGTGGGATGCTAGATAGAATTTAAAAATTATTCTAAATGAATGCAAGCCGATGAAAAACCGCACCTAAGCAGAAAGTTCTATTAGCGGGGAAGAATTGAGTTAAATTTTGCTAAATTGAACGATCTAGGTGTGTCTCAATTAAAATGCAGTGTGGCTTAAGATCCTATGAGCACAATCAAAAAATAAAAATGCTCTGAGAGCCGTATGTGCAGGTCTATCCAAATTGCCACTCAAGTCGGGCCCCACCCTCACCGGAGAGTGAAATAGGCCACGACACACCACAAGTAGAGTTCAAGGTCTTTTTACACACGCAGGAGTCCAAACGGACACCGCTATAAATGAACAGGAATGGAAATATGCAAGAATTAAAAACCTAGACTCTACGCTCTCTCACGACTCGACTCAATCTTAATTTAATTGCAGCTTTTCGGATGTCGGTGAAGATGCGTCGGTTTCTTGAAAAAAAACCGCTCCATATACGCCGGGTACCTCGCAAGAAAAAAGAAGAGAGATAATGTAAGAGAGTGACTGAAAAAAATGATAAAAAAAGAAAATGCTGGAAAAATAAAAAAATTACGGGATTTAAAATGAAAAATTTGGGGGCCAGACTACCCGAATGTGAAAAACTGAACAAAAATTTCAAAACAAAAAACTAAGCCGTTTGCCTCCCCGACAACGGTGCCATCTGACGAATCCGGAATCGCACTGCATTAAGGAGTTGTTTTTATCTTGTTTTTGTCAAAAAGAATAATGTCATTCGTTGTAGGCGGTGATCGGAATCAGTCAAGATTTAACCACAAATTTTATTCAATTTTAATCACGTGGTTTTTATGTTTATTTTACTTGGACAAGTCCCAAGGTCGATCACAAGGAGGCAAAGGAACAACCTAGAATTATGTCTATCCAATTTCTTTGATTTTCGAGGCGGTCTTTTTTTGGAATTTTCAATGCATTAAATGGATGCACAATGCACTTTTGGCCTATTTTAGGGACTAAAATGTAAATTTCAATCAAACAATGTTCAAAAAATATGAAACTTGGCCACAATGTAAATGATGATGAAATGAATGTACTGTAATTTTTTTGGAATTTTTAGATGAAGTAAGAATTTTTTATGAATTTTTAAATGCAAACAGAATGAATTTTTAAATGCAAACAGAATGAATATTTAATTCTAATAAATATTAAACCTACTTGTTTTCAAGGGATAAAAATTATCTAAGATTTATCACTAGGTGATGGATCTCAGAAAAGTCCTAAAGCTCAAAAATTTAGGGCTTATACCTATTAAAAATTAAATACTAAAATATGTAAAATGATTTTTACAGAGCAATTTATGCATGCAAATGCAAATATTTTTGGGACAATGTTAAGCACAATAAGTTCTATAATGTGTGATTTTTCGTGGATTTTTAGAGTCACGGTTAATCAAATATGAATTTTAGAGCACAGAATGGGCAAAATATGTAAATTTCCACAAAATATTTATTTATTGATTACCCATCAATCACAAAAATATCCACAATATCTCAAAATGTAGAGAATTAAGAGATGAACATCATTCTATTTTCTGAATAATAAAATCATGTCTAGAAGAGGTTCAAAAACTAAGGGGAATACAGGGGTATGAATGCAAATGTAATAAATAAAATAAATAAGAAAAGTGAAGTGGGGGCCTAAGTGCAATTACCAGGAGTTTCAGGGGTGAGTCTGCAATTTGTCCAAGGAGTCACGTGCCCAGCACGTGACTCTTGGTTGACTGGGCAGATGTGCAATAAGAGGAACACCCGGGGGGTCTTCTGTAATTTTCCCACGGTCACGTGCCAGGCACGTGACCTGGGTGACGTAAGGGTGACGTACCCCACGCACACGCCTTGCGCATGCTGCGGCCTTGGGCATCACGCCGTTGGCGCTGCGATGAAGGAGCGGAGGCGAGCCTCGTACCCGGCGGCGATGGCATGAATGGCGTAGGAGGCATAGCAGTTCGGCGATTGTCGGAGAAGACAGCTGAGATGAACGCCTGGAGTCGAGGGTGAGGTGGTAGGAGTCGACGGCGGTTGCTTTGTCGAAGTGATCGCCGGTGAATGGTGTCGAAGGGAGCGACCGGTGGAGGGCGAAGGCCATCGATGACGTGGCTTGGAGGCGACTAAGCTCGGCCTCTCTTGGCGGAGCGAAGGCGCGGAGGGGCTGCGGCAGGAGTCGAAGACGAAGGCGAAGAAGTCAAGTTGGCGATGGAATTGTCGTGGCGGAGTCGCGATTGGCCGACAAACGGCCGGGGGGCGTCGGTGAAGCGGTGGTTGGCGGAGGAGGCAGTAGAAGACGAAGTCGTAGGGATCGTTGTTGTAGGTGGAGCGATGAAGATGATGGTCGGCGGAGATACTGTTGTTGTCGAAGACGACAGCGGATAGGCGTTGTCGGTGGAGCTCGATGGTCGTAGATGAAGCGGAGGAGAAGAACACGTAGGCAGTGGTTGTTGGCGCCAGGGATGAGAGGCAAAGCTCCGAGCGGAGAGAAGCTCGGAGGCGGAGAGAGAGCGAGAGGGAGAGTGAGAGAGAGAGAAAGTACCTGAGAGGAGGTATGCTCTACGGCGACGAGCGGTCGGAGCGAGCAACAGAAAAGGAGCGGACTGCGATGAGGAAGATAGTCCTCGGATCACGCGAGTGTCGAGGGCTGTCACCACCTGGAAGAAGACGATGGATGGGTTGGACTGGGGGCGGCGACGCTCTATATATAGGAGAGAAGGTGGTCGGCCGGCGCGAGAGGGTTGGCGAGGATTGTTGATCTCGTTAGGGTCGTCGGGCGTTGGCGATGAAGGCGGGGGTCGTTGGCGGCGGCCGTTGCGGAAGAAGTGGAGGGGCGTAGCGGTCAAAGGGTGCGGGTGAGGACGACGCACAGCGGCCGTTCGATGGACCGCTGATCGAACGACCGAGCGCACGCCACGTGGCGAGGGAGGAAGGGATGGGTCATGTGCGGAGCACGTGCCTGGGGGCACATGTGACACACGTGCATCCGTTTAATTAATTTTTATTTATAAAAACGAAAGTAGAAAAAGACTAAAAAATGTTGACACGTGGCAGCCTCTGGGACTGCCACGTGTCAGCACCAGAAAATTCGAAGAAAAACATTTTGTAAAATCAAAAGGAAATAGTAAACGACCTCGGATCGAAAAAGTTCCTTCACAAAAAATGCTCATCTCGATGAGATCTACAACTTCTATGAAGACACCAAAACCAAATCGGTCAAATGTAAAAAGTGAATTTTTGGGGTATCCCATGTAAATAGAATACCTTGATTTTTGGGTTTTCTAATTTTTTGTCATTTTTAAACAAGATAAAAATCCGAAAAAATATGGAAAAATCAGAGAAAAATAAAGACACCTTAATCTATTTTTTTGGATTTTTTTAATAAAGAAAATAAGTACATAAAGTACGGGTCAAAAACCGCTAAAATATATAATGTACAAAAGAGGCCCAAAACCCAACATTCACATACGAGCTCCGATTCATTTGAACTTAGTCTTGTTTTGAAGGTAATTGAATGTGCATTAGTTCAAAAGTGAGTAGGATCAAATCGGACACAGGATGGGGAAGATATGGGTTTTAGTCCGAAAATCCTGAAACTAGGTTTTGGGTTTTCGGTCCACCCATCAGGGTTATTGATTTTTTTGTATTTTTTATTTATTCTTGTTGGTGATGTGTACACAGTGGAGGTGGTTTTGGGTTATGCGGTGTTAGCATGAAGGAGTTAAAAATCCGGGAAGTTAGACTATTTATAGGTCATTTTTGGCTTGGATATTTGGCTTCTTATTTTGTGCAGAAATTAATGCTAAAATGCAATTCTCATGAAAACATGCTGCTAAAATGTAATTCTTATGAAAACATGCCTGAATGCTAATTATGCAGAGTAAATGCAGAAATGATATCGATTTTGAGGGACTTGAGCTTAATTAATGAGACAGAGTGATGAATCTGAGATTCATCACTCCCTACTTTCTCTTGTGCCTTCTCCACCTCCTGAATCCATTTGATCAACCAAGACCCTAGTGGTTCTGGGAATGGCACTTTTGCTCCGCCACCTTGTCGGAAACCTCACCACCACCTTCATCTAGTTGTCGATTCCACACAATAAAAACCCAGAGTCCTTTGACTTCGTACCGTATTGTTCTTTATCACCTTTGCAGGACCGTAAGGGAGTGTATGAGCCTCAATCGAAGCCTATGAACACACTACAGGTACTCGAGAGCTCCAGGACTCCATTGATGAGGCCCGAATGCAATTGAGCCTACTAGCAGCTGCGACTTGATTCTAGGATCGTCACGAGCACTTTAGCAGTGAGTTTGGAGGCCAGAGGAGCTTGATTTGGTCGATTGAAGTTAATCTAGCAAATGTTCTTCCCACATTCTTCCAGCATGTATTTGATTCATCCGATCAAGCCCAAGCGTCAAGTGGAACATGCACCATTAGATGGGTCTTGTAGTCAACAGTCAGATCTCATCTGAGATCTAATCTTAGCCATTTAACGTGAAGCGTCTTTGGCAAATCTGAGCCGTCCACGTGGATAAGTGAGGAACATAGCGTCATCATAATGGACTTTCATTATCTTGGGTTCATAAAGCCCTCATTATTTTCAGGTACCGTAGAAGAGGACTACCCCTCCCATGAGCGAGGCATGACCCGCTAAGGATTAGAGCCAAAAACCCAATCTGTAACTACCTTGTGTATCGCCTGGATTTCCGAACTATTGGCACTTCTATAGTACGTATCCGAGTAGGGCCCTATTAGTGATGGTGTTCCCACCCTGTGTGGAACATCGACTTGGTCTGAAGTACAGAGCTTAGGACATGCCCTCACGGGTGTGTTTGTCTCATCGATTTGCATCTGATCATGTCCTTGCACGCTTACGGGTGATTTCGTTGCGACCGAGTATCGAAGTAGTGGTTTCACCTATCAACTTCCTCTCTCTATTTCTTTGGCTAACTAGGGATCCAAGATAGGCTCCATGGACCATAAAAAGTGCAGACTACAGGTTATAAGGGAGGAGGACAAGTACATGATACTTTTTGGAAGTACTCTCTCTCCTATACGGATAGTGTGTTAAGGGCTTGTTAAAAGATATGCCTGAAATAACAACTCTAAAAATGAAAAGATAATAAATAGTTGATCCTTCATGGCTTCACATGGCATGAGTTGGTGGACCCAATTTTGTATTGTGTTTGTATGGATCTGGATTAAGGTTCAAAGATCAAGTCTCGCGCAGTTGCATAATTTTTGTCATGTATGTCTTCCTATTTGGCCCACGCTCAGTTCGAGCCATTCTACTATTTTACACTCCTTTTTATTCCTCGTTCACCACCGTATCTTTCCTCCAGCATCAATCTCTTTTTGCTCCACGATGACGATCCATGGATGGTTTAGTCGGGACCCAGCCGACACCCACATCGATTCCATGGACTCGGTATCGTGAATAATTTGAGGTGATTCCTGTGAACCAAGTCCAAACCTTGCAGACCGATCTCTAGACTCCTTGTCTTCTTCCAATCCCCTCTAATAATCAAATACATCGGGATAACCTTTGTCCCACAACCGTCGTGGTAAATGGAAGTCAGTTTTAGTATACATCTTTTTCCATTCACAACCAATTGGGATGTAATTTCAAGTGGTGTGATTGGGATTCTTTCACATTTTAGATAGAAGCCGAACCTAGTCCCAGATCCCAACACAGAATTAATATCCTCCAACTCAGACCTAGAAATGGCTCCCCAAGGAAAGAGCAAGAGGGAACAGCCTCCCCAACCTGAGCAGGGATAGTTGCCAGACCAGAACCAGGTGAATGCTTAGTTATTGGCTTCCATCCAAGTCGTACAACATCAACTGATCGAGTAAGCCCTAACATAAACTTCATTTCAAGATATGTTGAATGATGTGATGAATAGACCAGTAGGAGGAGGAGGAAGAGACAAACCCCGTAATGACCAGGAGGAAGAAGAACATGAACCTGAGTGGCAGAAACCCACACTAAAGGAGACATACAACCCTAGAGACATCCAGATGACTGAGTGGATCCTCATTCCACTGGTACATGCTCACTTTGAGCTCAAGCCTCAATTCCTTGCTATTCCATCATCATTCCACGGGAACACCAATGAGGAGCCATACATTCACCTGTAGCAGTTCTCGCACATCTGTTGAACTACCCACTACTCCAATGTTCCCTTGGACATAGTGAAGATGATGATGCTCCCCTTATGCTTGCAAGATAAGGCCCTATACTGGGTCAATGATTCGGGAAAGGTTGTAATGACATGGGAGGAACAAAAATCTACCTTTCTTCACAAATTCTACCCTCTCGGTCGGCTCAACCAGATGCGAGCCAGGATCAATAACTTTTCCCAGACTGCCCACGAAACTATCCACGAAACCTGGGAGCGATTCATGGACCTAGAGGAAAAATGACCCCATCATGAGATACCGAGGACCAGTCTGGTCTAACACTTTTTTGGGGGCCTGAATTTAGAAAGCCAAAGGTTCGTAGACGCAGCCTGTGGGGAATCTCATTTTAAAAAGGATGAAGACGTGGTCTGGCAGATCTTTGAAGAAATGGTGGAAGGAGAGGTCGCCCTCTCTTCATCACGGGCATATCAAAGACAATTGCAGGTCCACCAGAAGCAAGTACATATGGCATCGTCTCGTGAGCCAGAGAGAGATGAGAGCTCCAACCTAGTATCATCAAGGGACATCTCCGGAAGGTTGACATTATTGAGAAGCGGTCACAAGATCTTGAGAAGCTCACTGCAAGCGAATAAAGGACTCAACACTTAAATAAGTTGGATCAAATCACCAAGCAGCTGGAGTTGTTGTTGACACCATTAGTTTTGTTCTGTTGGCGACACCATCTTCAGAGACTCCTATTGAGAAGAAGGATAAGCCATCACCGCAACAACAACCTCAGCTGAGAAAGTAGCCATCTGCCATCCAGCATGTGTATTACATGCAGGCGCCCAAATAGGGCCCGCTGCAGTAGCATATGGTGGTGTACCAGCCAGACTTCCTTCCCCCTTCACCACCATTTATTCAGGAAGTCAATGGTGTATGGAGTAACGATGCATTGCTATCCCATCCTACCGGACACTCACAGGGGCAGCCACCAGCCAACATGGCTTATCACCAACCTCAGGGTGGTCGTTATGGATAGTCATCTCAACCTCCACCTTAGTATCACAAGCCTCAGTAGTACCAAATTCATTGGAGGTAGAATCGGTAATATTCACAGTCGCAGTACTGCCAACCACAACTGTACCACCAGTACGTGACTGCACCACCTCAGCATTATCCTCCTCCTTCGTATCAACAGTACCAGCTTGTTGCACCTCCTCAACATTACCAGCCATCTCAGCCTTAGTCTCTGCATCATCAATCACAGTGTGGATAGCACGTTGAATCACCTACGACAGCTCTAGTGAATCCGACCCTAGATTGCTTAGCCCAACTTGTGAAGGATCAAGCACAAATGACGAAGAAACTAAATGACCTTACCGCCACCAAAACTCCCATTCCAGTGCAGGTCGATGCAAAAATAATTTTAAAATAAAAGTTCTAGTAGAATGTGATGTCTCGTCTATTCCTGTTGAGTCATATAGACATGATTTTGTTTTATCTAATGTTGTTACTCTCAAGAGCAGTAGGACTTTGCTTCCATCTGCCCCATGCCAAGGGAAGAACAAAGCTTTGACAGGTGAAACATCATCTTTAACATCAGTCGTGCTAGCTATAGGGTCGGGTGAGGAAGATGAAGGAGGAGCCATGCCATCTGCCACAAACCATCATTGCCACCAGCAAAAACAATAAAAAATTAGAAAATTCAAAAATATTAAGAAGATGTTCGTAGTCGACATGAAGTCGTGCAAGGCACGAAGGAGCTGCCAGCAGCAGCCGATCCTACGACAGCCGACGAAGAAGATACAACACCTTTTATTTGTCTACGAGTAACAGAACTTACACTTCCAACATGTACCCCTTTTTATTATTCGGATGTGCGAAATTGTGTGGACAAGAATCTTCATGAAAATAAGAATAATGCTTATGTTTTCAGTAATGTAAATATTCCTTTTCCTGATGTAGTAAAAAAATCCGAAAAAAACTACAAAAGAAAAAGTGCATTAGTTGATCTCATTGTTGTGGATATTATTAATAATATGATTGTTGAGAATCCTTTGATAAAAGCCATGGAATACATGCTCGTTGTAAAGAATGGTTTGAAGGAGGCATGCACAAACAAGCGTTGGCCAACACGTAACAACATATGTCGACAGCTAGAGAAGCACATTCTTATCATGGCCACAGTCGCAGCCATCAACAATCCCCTGCAAAAAAAGATAAAGGAGCATCTTTGATCAAATGTGCGATTTTTGACAAGTCTTCGAGCAAACCATGATTGGCAGCGGTTCTTCCATTAACCTCTTTCCCTCTAGGTCCTCTCAAGAAAACATGAACAATCCTTTAATTTGTTGATCGATCCATTAAGCGACCCTGAGGTCTTTTGGGAGACGTTGTGGTAAAGGTGCAAGGCATGTAGATTCCAGTTGATTTTGTAGTCCTTGACACGGACTCTCCCGAACCTTTAAACCAAACTCCTATTATTCTAGGTCGGCCATTCCTGCACACTGCAGAGGCCGTGGTTGATTATGAGTATGGAAAGATCGCTTTCAGCTCGAGCAACAACAAAGTTACAATATACATGGTCGATGAGCCTAAAGTTGTAACTGAAGAAGGTTATGCAACACTGCTTAAAGCAGACCGTGACTTCATTGTAGAGATCAGAGACACACCACTCTCTTTGAATGACCCATGGACACAGGAAATCCTCTCCCTTGAGGAGGACCTAGAAAGCACAGTCGATGCAAACTTCGACGACACATGGGAGACAAAATCCAATTTGTTGATTCTCTTTGATTTGGATGATTCACTCTAGACCGAACATAATGGAATTACTGCAGATCGTTTCAACACATTGTCAAGTGAACAACAAGTCACTGAGGTGGGAAGCACTCCCTCTAAGGTTCAAGAAGATCACCCTCCAACCAGCACAGTTTCCGAAGTGATCAAGAAGCCGACCAGATAGAACCTAAATTAAAGCGACTTCTGATAGGGATTAAGTATGCTTTCCTTGCGGGTGTAGAAAACATGTATCCGGCCATCAACAGCAACAGGTTGACCCCAAAGAAAGAAGCTCAACTCCTCGAGTATCTAGAGAAAAACCACAAGGCGCTTAGTTGACACGTTTCATATCTCCACGCAAAAAATCCTGCTCTGTGCTCAAGCCACATCTATTTGGAAGAAGATGCCAAGTTGTCTCAAGAGTTTCAATGAATACTAAACTCAAATCTGAGGGACATCATCATGAAAGAAATCATGAAATGGTGTGACGCAGGTTCATTTATCCCATCTCCGACTCCAAATGGTGAGCCCACTGCACATAGTTCTGAAGAAATTAGGGCTCATTATGGTTACAAATGACAGAGGAGATGAGATATCAACTCGGGTACTGACATCCTGGCGTGTATGAGTTGACTACCGTCGCATGAATGCATCAACTAAGAAGGACCACTTCCCCTTGCCCTTCATTAATCAAGTATTGCAAAGACTGGCTAACAAGGAGTTCTTCTGATTTCTGTATGGGTACTCCGGGTGCAACATAGTGGCAATTGCACCTGAAGATCAAGAGAAAATGACCTTTACTTTCACATTCGGTACGTATGATTTCAGGAGAATGCCCTATTGAGTGTGCAACGCACTAGTGACATTCTAGATATGCATGCTTGCAATTTTTGTCGAGATGCGTGCAATTTTTGTCGAGATGACATTCTAGAGATGCAATTTTCATGAGGTTTTTATGGATAATTTCTACATCTATGGTGATATCTTATATTCTTGTCGTGAAGACCTTGATAGAGTACTTCAGAAATGCCACGAAGTCAATATGTTATTATCATGGCATTTCTGATGTATTGTCCGGTGTATTCCTCAGGGGGAGCAGCATAGTGTCCTTGAGCATTGTCATTAACTTAAATCTGGTGGACACCATTCTGGAGATAGAACGGCAGTGAAAGTATTGCAATGTGGCCTCTAGTGGGCTACATTATTTAAGGGTGTTGTAGCATATGTTAAAACTTTGTACTGACTGTAAGCGATTGAAAGGTACCCTTACAGCGAAGGATTCAATGCCTCTGAAGATCATTCATATTACTGATGTATTCGATGCTTGGGGCATTGATTTCATGGGACCCTTCCCTAACAGTCAGGGATACGAGTACATCCTTCTTATTGTTGGTTAGGTGAGTCGTTGGGTTGAAGCTAGCCCCGATCGAGCCGTAGACAGGCGTACAGTGTGTCGCTTTCTGAAAGAAAACATCACCTTGTGGTTTAGAATTCCGAAGATACTGATATCAGATGGGGGTAGTCACTTCAATAACAGATAGGTCAAGAAATTAATGAAGGAGTATGGCATAGAGCACTGAGTCGCATCTCCTTACCATCCTCAGACCAACGGTATGGCGGAACTATCCAACAGTAAAATCAAGATGATACTCTAGAATCTTTTCAAGACAGACATGAAAAATTGGTCCCAACTTTTGGACTTAGTCTTTGAGCACACAAAATAGCTTACAAGTATCCATTTGGCATGTTGCTCTATCGTATTTTATATGGGAAGCCATGCCATCTGCCGGTGGAGTTGATTCATAAATCATTGTGGATAGTTAACATTTGCAATTTGGACTCACAAGAAGGTGGTTAGAAAAGGAAAGAGGATCTGAATAGGGTCCTGGAATTCAGAGATTATGCATATGATAACACATTGATGTACAAGGAGAAGGTTAAACGCTGGCATGACCAGCACATCAGACGAAAACCCTTCAAGACTGGACAGAAAGTGTAATTATTCAATGCAAAGTTAAATATCTTCCTGGGCAAATTAAAGAGCAAATGGACATGGTTTTTCAGAGTTCAAGAAGTACGTGACAATGGAAGTATTGTGATATCAGAATTGTCTCCTGACGCACAACCATTTGTCGTCAATGGTCAGCTACTGAAGCCCTACCATGAGCATGACACTTTCTTGACTGTTGTCGACTCTATCCAAGTACTATGCACTGAAGAAGCATCCACAATAGTCACAACATCACAAGATTTAGATAATGTCACTCAAAAACTCTTCCTTTAAGATTTTGTATTTTCTTCTTTCTCTTCTTTTCTTCTTTTTGTTCACAATTTTTGTTATCCAAAAAAAAGTATGTGTATCACCCCTTTTTGTTAGTGTTCTATACTTAGGACATTCTTTGTCCTAAGTATAGCGGGTGCACACCCCGAGTTCTTTTCATTCTTTTATCCTCTCCACCGTCTCCTCTTCTCGTCTATGCTTAGGAATAACTTAACCTAAGTATAGAGGGAGATAACTTGATTAGATCTGTTCATTCTAGTCCTTGACCCTCCCTAACTTGTGTACATCCTCCTATGCTTAGGACTATTTGATCCTAAGTATAGGGGGGTCGGTCGACTTCTCATTCATTTATTCCTTCCTTATTCGTTTATTCTTTAGACTTTTCTATAGTCGGTACGAGCTATGCAATTCCTTTTTATCTCTGATCTATGAGGACATAGCTCAAGCTAAGTATAGGGGTGTTATTTATACTATGTATATATTTTAGCCATACCTCATACTTTCGTATTATAAAATAATAATTATGGCTAAAATACTCTATAAAATACTACAGATATATCATTAACATTCATTAAAAACACTTAATAAAAATTCATATATTATTCCTCAAATTATTTTTGTATATACTTATTAATAAACATGTAAAAAATATTTTTTGCAAAATATTTGAAAAATAATTTGAAAATATTTTTGAAAAATCTTTTGAAAACTATTTGGAAATTTTTTTATTAAATATTTTCAACTTTTGAAAAAATATTTTGCTTGAAAAATTTCTTTTCTTTGTGTCAAATAAAAATGTTTGAAAGACTATTTACAAATGGTTTTGAAAATGGTTATGAAAATATTTTGAGAAATCTTTATATATTGTTTGAAAAACCTTTGCAAAATGATTTTCAAATGTTTGTAAATATTTGTAAAAATTATTTGTAACAACTATTTTGGACTTTCGTATTCAAAATTGTTTGTAAAATATATTTCAAATAATATTCAGGAATATATACATCACAAAAAATTATGTACTAAATGTATATACTTATCTATAAAAAATGATCACATATCCCTTGTAAATTCTTAAAACCCTAACTCTTGTAAATATAAGATCCATCCCCGAGTAAATATTTGTACCTATTCTTATTCGAAATCTTTTATTTTCAAAAATCAAAAAAATATTTGCCAAACCAAAAATACTAAAGACATTTGCAAAATCTTTTTTAAAAATTGCATAAAAATTTGCAAAGCCTTTTTGAAAATTAAATAAAAAGTACAAAAGTTCGAAAAATTTCATCACTAAAATACTTTTTGCGTTGTACATATCATTTGCATAGCATTTACATTTTTCAGATTGAGTTTGATAATCAAACAAGTCTAAGTAAAATCCAAAGATTGGAGCTTGATTGGACCTGAAATCTACCTAATCACAGGAATCTTATAGGAACTGGAATTGAGGTATTTCAGGTCTAGTTGACTTAAATCTTTCAGAATTGTGAGACTTGGATCAATGGATTCTTGACTGCCTAAGTAGAGTATTTCGGAGCACATGCATGGCTCTGTCGAAATTGATCTAACATGAACACATGCACCTTTCACTCGTCTCAACTCAGTGGGAGTGGTGAGGGGATTGGATTTGCTGGTATGAGACGCTAATTAATCCATGATTCATTAACATTTTGTCTGCATTTTGTCTTAAAATCGTTAACAAATACATGTAGATATTCATTAATTCCCATCTTTTATCAAAATTATATTCATGAATAAAAATGTGCTTTTATGAATCAAAATCATGTAAATAAAAAAAAGAATAAAAAAAGGAGAAGGCTGATTGTAAATATGTATATATGTACAATATGACTTAGGAAATATAAATATAGCTGAAAGATATACTTATAACCTAAACCCCGAGACCAAGTCAGCATGGATTGGTCGACAAACAAATAAGGGGAGATAAGGAAAAAACAACAAAAATAATTAATTATACACTCTAGGCACTCTTCATTATTTATCAAAAAATCATCAAATCTGCATTGACTTGTATTAATTCATATGAACATAATTTTCACCAAACTCTTGTACTAATTATTTCTAAAAATCTATTAAAATTATTAAAAAAGTTAAAAATATTATCTTGTGCATATGTCAAGAAATCCAACTCAAAAATTATCAAATTTTCAACTTCCAAACATCATAACTTTTCATATGAACTTCAATTTCACTATACTCACGTTTAAAGTTCATAAAATAATATTATCTAATTATTGGAGGTGGTTTCATTAAAATCGAATCCTGTTTGCAAAAAAAGTGAATTTTGGGACCTAATGACAACTGTGTTTCTGGGCTCTTTATTTTATCTAGAATGCAATTTTCATAGTTTATTGATTTTATAAATTTTAATTATTTTCATGATCTTATATTTTAACCATGATTTATTTCACAATTCTTCATACATTATTTATTATTTAAAATAAATCAAAAATTCTATTTTATAAACAAAATTGAATTGTGTAACTTTTACCCGTATTCATTATATATTTATAAATAAGTTTATTAAAATTCACAAAAAGTCACACATACTCTATTTATTATTCTAATAATTAAGAAAATATAAAAATAAGGTATTATTTATTAATTTATTAAATTTTACATAATTATCAAGTATAATTTATACCTATTTATTAATATAATATTTATATTTCATTAAATAATTATTATTTATTAAAATAAATTATTTTATAATTTGGAGAAATTAATTATTTATAATTTTCATTTTCATATCTTTTCAAAAAACATTAATTTTTATATATTACCTAATTTATACTGTAATTATCACATCTGGCCAATCCTCAAGAACTGTTCGTTGCAAACCATTTCAATGCTTCTACTTCGACTAATATCCTCGTGTCCACCTTAAATCCTAAAGGCAATCTACACCCTCGAATCCCTAGACCTAACAATCAAGATCCATGCCTACCCTTGATTCCATCCTAACTCCCCATCGATTCTCTTATATAATGATCCAAAGTTGGCTTAAACCGCCTAACATTCCCATTACCAGAAACTAACTGATCGAGATCCCATCTTCTCCCCCCGATTCCAATCGATTCAGGAGTTGATAGATCTAAATGCTTGATCCGCATTGAGGAGGGATCATCGGAGGGATGTTCCAAGGCCAGATCACCGCCTTGCATCGTCGTCGTGCATGATGTGGAGCTCCGGGAACACCGTCTTGTCGAGTGAGAACTAGTGGGATCTTAAACCCTGCAACCACAGGTACATCCTTCACTCCATTTACCATCATTTTTCTTGATTTTGACACTCGAGTTATCATTGATATTCACACGATTAGAAACTCGTAACCACCTTCTCTAGTTCGCATACAAATTTCATTCCCAAATCGCACAAACCGCACCCATTTTTCTCATCTCATTTATCACCTTCCTGGAAACTAGTCAATAACTTGTAACCCTCCTTTGATACTTACATTTGGGCCAATTTTATTGTAAATCGAGCAAGTAGATACTCATTTGTAGGTGAATTTTGCATTTGGAGCATCATTATAAATCTTCTACCGTATCTTCCTTCGCATCTATCGAGGAGAAGCTGCAAATAAGCAGCAGACCATTTCTTGTCTAGGAGTAAGCCCTAGACGTTTTTCACCAAATCACCTATGTTGTCTTCGACGCATCTTCCACCACAGGCGAGCTCGAGGGGTAAAGGACTCACTGTTCTGGCCCTGCATGAGGTCGAATACAATCAACCATCACCGGAGAGCAGGCGGAGGAGTATCGTTGTCGCCAGTCAATGAGATTTGGGGAAGAACGAACTCTAGAACAATAGTGTAGTAGGTTGATGACACATGTCCCGAGTCAACGGTCCAGATTGCACCTCGCCAATCTAATTAGGGCCATCAGATAAGAAGGGGTAGAACTTTTGCATTATTAGCTCCGACTACTTTTCAAACTCCAGATGCGCTCCAGAGATTCTTCAGAATTGCATTTAGGTTCCTGCACAGGGACCTAGGTGCAAGGTTTCCAAAAACTATTCTTGTAAATAGGTCACTGACCAGGGACCTATTTGAAAGAGGAGTTCTTTACATTTGTTTGTATTTTTTTATACATTCTCATTAGACCTTGAACATTATTGACCTTAGACATTATTCTATCGTCATATTTTCTTTTCGAGTTGATTTTCGAGGATTCATCATCTTTTCTCAAGATTTAGCTATTTGTTTATCGACTTCATTTTGGTTTGACTTCGTGTGCTTTTTTTGAGTCTGTTGCTCGAGCATTTTTATCTACTATATAGTACAACCTATCTACTATATTTTTCACCAACTATATTATAAATAAATTTGTTTTGAAAAATACCATTTTGAAAACTAAAAAAATTGGAAAATAAAATCAAATAAAAAATTCAATATCAAAAACCAATAAAAAGATTTGTCCGACTTTTCTCGCCTTTTTCAAGAAGAGAGAAAAAACAAAAAAATATCCCTTTCTTCTCTAAATCCTGAGTATTGCTATTCTGCCTCCTTGTGTTCGATCCAGGGAAACATACTTGGATAATTAATTAGTTTAAGATAAAATAGGAAAGAAATCTTTCCATTCATTCTCTTTCTCTCTCCTATTTTATTGATCTTTGTTTGATTAACGTGAATCTCTCTCTACAGTTTTTCTACACCAACATTTATTAACCACAAGCCAGATCCGATTATCAAAATGGCATCGTTGTCGGGGAGGCATTAGCCATACTTCGATTTTTATTTGATTCTTTGTGATTTTTCTTTCTTCTTGTTTCTCGATTCTTTTTACGGTTTTTTTCAATTTTTCTCGAGTCGTTTTGAGTTTTATTTGCTTTCTTTCGACTAGACGACTAAAGTAAACCCATATCCCTTTGAAAATCAATACATTCTTACACTAGATCTGCTAGTTTGGGACTCAATTTTTTCTCAACTTTCATGCATTAGACAAGGATTTTTAAATTTCTGCGCAGATCACTTGCTTGTAGACTATTGGCGTCAGGTATGATCTCTATATCTACACGCATCATTATTTTCCGTCGTATTCCATGACTCTCCCTTTATGAGACACATTTTCGAAAATTTAAAAAGAACCGACCTTTCGTTAGATATTGTTGAAAATATTCAAGAAAAAGTGAAAATCATAAAAAAAATTAAGAAAAACTTGACCAAAAAAATTATTAACTCAAAATTTTGTATTGGGAGAGCAATCCCCTCATTATTTGCAGGTACTCTCCAGACAGAGCGAGGTACATACACTTAAGGAATAGAGCCCTAATCTGTGGATGTATGCCCTAAGCGCTTGGACTCACTCTCAGGTCCGGTTACTTGTTGCAAGCACTTGCCTCAAACATTAATAGAGGTTGCCTTATTTAGGTTGGTGTGCATCTCCAGCTTAAACACAAACTACCCAAGGAGACTACACATGTGAGCTTGTTAAACAAGTGCTTTGTCACCTAAACTTCAAAATTGAAAAGATAAAAGACCAAACTTTTACGGTCATCGTTTTGTGAAGTTGGTGAATTTGGGGTTTTGCTTTGTGTTTGATTGGTGTTGAGTCTGGTGATTTTTTTCTTTTCCTTTTACACCTCTCTCACTTTTATCTGAGTCTCTTTTAGTTTTTTTCTTTCATTTTTCCTTTTTTCTTGAGTCGTGATGATGGGTTGGTATTCATTTCCACCAGATCTTGCGGCCTCTTCCTTACATCCCCATCATCCTTGTTTATCTTGTCTCGAGATTGGGACCCTGATCGTCCTCTAGTCTCTTTCTTCAACTCTTCCTTCTCTTCCACCATTCCCGCCCTCTACATTCCCTTCCATTCTATGTCATAGAATTACTGGACATACTGAGCCATGAGTTGAGGCCCTTAGAGATGATAATGAGCTGATGCGAGACATGAGCAGAATACATGCTAGAATCATGATGCATTCTTTTGGAGACATGGATGAGCAGCAAGACTCAGGAGCACAGTCAGTTTCTACTTGGAGTCCCTTGACTATAGCAGACATTAGATGTTGAGACGAACACCAAGAGTTTACCTCTTCAGACACTGACTGATTTTCCATGGGTTTTTCAGCCAGAGTTTGAGTCAGTACCACATTTCACAGTTCAAGATTCTTGTATACCAACTATTCGGATATTCCAAGAAACAAAGGAGGAGCTTGTGATGTCTCTGTCGTCCTTTCAGCTTTCTCAGTTTCCCTGTCATGACCAACCCGAGCTAGATGAGGGATACTATTTTGACATGCTAGACACAGATCCATTTTTGAGAAGCTGGTCCTCCCATTTGACAAGATGGATACATTTTTTAAGGAATAGACAATTGCCAGAGATACCACAGCTCGAGGATAGATTTTGGACACTTATTCAGCAACCACGTGGTGGGCTAGTACCATTTCTTGTTTCCATATTGTTCAAAGGCAGTCTTCGGCCAATGTGACACTTTGGTGCGAGGAGTGAGTGATCGACAACGATACAGATGCACAATTAGACTATGACTATTTTGTCTTATCCGATGATTTTGATTTCTTCCCCGAGGATTATCTGCGGGAGGAAAAACAATATCCTGTGTACTCAGTTTCATTCCCTGAGTGTGTATCCGATCTGTTGGATCACGAGACCGAGTCTTTTGATTCTGATTCCGAGTCTACGTTGTCTTTCCTTAACGACCCTCGCAAGGATGAGTCGTCTTTTGAGATATTAAATGTGTTATCTTATTTCTCTATATTAGGTTCATCGGATATCAGTTTTCTTAGGGAGTCTCTTAATCTTGACTTTGCACACTTGTTTGAGATGGTGATTGACACGGATAATTCTTTGACTGAGCCTTCTTTCTCCACATTCGACTTTCTCAGCTCTATTATTTCACTCCATTCTGATCGTGAGCTGATGACACCTTTTGTACTATCGATTCCTGACATTATTTTCTCATCTATTTACCTGGTAGTAGACACCCATTTGATTGTTTATTCGGTTGTCCTCATTTTTGTTCTTGACTTTGTTGTTGTTCTCACACCGAGACGACAGCGACAATACGACATTCTCCTTACAGATGTCATCCAAAACCTTGATACTGCTTTGTCCTAGCCTTTGCTCCCTGCTAGGGGCATAAACTCTAGCTCTTATTGAGAGGTACTTCAACATTGTCCACTTTGTACACTCGTGTTTCTCTTGTTTTCCTTTTCGTCTTTGTTTCCTCTATTCTTTCTCTCGTCCCTCATAAGTTGATATACTTTTCCATAGTTAGGAATACTTTACCCTAAGTATAGTGGGATGAGCTGATTCATTGATTACTCTTGTACATTCTTCGTAGTCCATAATCGTCCCCATTTTTTTTGCTCGACTTATATGCTTAGGATACAAGATCTTAAGTATAAGGTTGATTGATTGCCCGTTGATTTGCGCCTTCCGATTTTTGCTCTTTTTACTTTTTTTGTTGTCCTTTCTTTTTCACTAATCATTGGTCCCTAACTTTTGGCCACATTATTTTCTATGCTTAGGATGCCTTATCCTAAGTATAGGGGGGATCGAATGATTTCATTGATTTTGTTTTTCTTTCTCCTTTTGTTCCTTTATTTGTATAATCTTTTTCCTCAATCACCTCATTTTTTGTCTTCCATTATACTTATGATGACCTGATTGTAAGTATGAGGGGGTCAACTGATTTCTATTCTTTCGTTCTTTTTCACCGACTTTTACTTAACACGAGTTACGTCCTCCTCTTTCTCTTTTGACGCTATGAGGACATAGCACAAGCTATGTATAGGGGGTTTGTATATATTGTATATATACTTTATTACATAACTCATACTTTTATGTATTTTCTATATCTATAAAATCCATAAAAGTGAGTAAGGGTTAATTAAAATTTATATTTATTTATTATTTATAAAATCCTTCTAAATAAGTAAAATATGCTTAAAATCCTTATTTAAAATTCGTAATATGTATTTAAAATATGTATAATACTTATTTAAAATTTTATCTATTAAAATATGTGTAAAATTTACTTAATCCTTGTAAAATTCTTTGTATATAAAATCTATAAAATACATTATTTACTTAATCTAAATAAAATATGGGTAATTTATTTTGTAAAATTCTTGTACATGGACTTGTTTATAAAAATTGAAAAATCCATAAAAAATTACGTAGTCCTAAAATCTATAAAAATCACAAAATCCTTAAATTTCATAAAATTAATAAAACTCAGAAAATACACTTCACAAAAACATGGTTGCATTTTGTTAGCATTTTTCAGAATAAGTTTGATTTCTAGAACTAAAGATTAGGAATAGTCTAAAGGATGGAGCTTCATTATGGTCTTTAACTTTCATTGGAAGAAGCCTAGTTAGGAACTAGAATTTAGACTCTTCAGATCATTGACTTAAATCTTTGGGGTCCATGAGACCATGTTTGGGAAGTCAACTTAAACATGCCTAAGTAGAACACTTGGTGTCATCCATTTAACTCTTCATTAGTAAACCAATTTTGGACACATGCAATTTTCATTTAGCTCAACTTGCATGCGGTTGCGAAGGGAAATCCATCTCGGTGGTGTGTTTCTATCATTGTATAGTGGCATGGAAATCTAAAGATTCGCGATATTGGGTTTGAAATAATGATTCAGATGAGGGAAGGATCTATTGGAACAATTATTCCAAGACCTCAAAAAAATGGATGGAATAAAAATATGTTATATACGTCGAGGCACAAAAAGATTGATGCAGTGCAAGCAACATTAAAAAGCCAATTCAAAGTAGAAGCCACCAAATACAAATACGACCACAAAGGTCCAAGCTTCCACCAAAAAGCCCGCACATTAGTGGAGACTTAGCTATGTTGGCTGAGCTTCACAAGGAGATGCATCTACACTAGTCGAACTCCAGCTCTCTTCTCATTCTTCTACTTTCTCTCTCTATTCAATTGTGGACACATCACAACCTGACCATAGAAGGGAATACCCCCCTCCTCAAGGAAAGAGTAGCTGGATGAGGAACCAATGGGAGTCTATTATTAGGATGGGTGGTTTCTTCGCTTCTTTAAGCAGCAAGAGCTAACACAATTCACACACAGTACATATTGAATTCAGAGTTGATAGAGTTAGCGATAGGAATAAGTGAATCTGAGCTGGATGTTGAGGTGAACCTAAATAAGGATTTGTGGAACTTGAGAATTGTTGAGATTAAAATCCTAATCCTAGTTAAGGCTCCGACAAAATGCTTGTTTTAGGCCCGACCAAGCTCTATCCTTTGTCTGTTCTCTTGAACTGTTTTGGGAAAACAAACCCATTCTAACTTTATTTATTTTTCTCTTATTTTTCAAATAAGTGTTTGCTAAGGGACTAACAAAGTTTAAGTATAGGGGGTTGATGAATTCATGATTCATTAACATTCTGTCCACATTTTATCTTAAAACACTTAACAAATACATGTAAATATTCATTAATTCACATCTTTTATCAAAATTATATTCATGAATAAAAATGCACGTTTATGCATCAAAATCATGTAAATAAATAAAAGAATAAAAAATAAAGAAAAGAAGGCAGATTGTAAATATGTATATATGCACAATGACTTAGAAAATATAAATATAGCTGAAAGATATATTTATAACCTAATCTCTAAGTCCATGTCAGTATTGATTGGTTGACAAACAAATAAGTAGGGGGAGATAAGGAAAGAAAATAGCAAAAATAATTAATTATACACTCGAGACACTCTTCATTATTTATCAAATAATTATAAAATCTTCATTAATGTTTAATTAATTAGAATAATATAATTTTCATCAAACTCTTTTCTTAATTATTTCTAAAAATATATAAAAATATATAAAATAAGTTAAAAATATTATCTTGTACAAATGCGAAGAAATCCAACTTTCAATTTGTCAAGCTCTCAACTTCCGAGCATCATAACTTTCTCGTACGAACTCCAATTCCACTCTATTCATGTTTAAAGTTCGTAAAATAATATTCTCTAATTAACGGACCGGGTTTCTGGGTTATTTATTTTATCTAGAATAAACTACTTATAGTTTTAATGATTTTATAATTTTTAATTAATTCATGATCTTGTAGTTCAACCATGATTTATTTCCAAATTTTGTGCCATTATTTATTATTTAAATAAATCAAAAATCATTTTTATAGACAAAATTGAACTGTGTAACTTATACCTGTATTTATTAATATATTTAAATTAATTTATTAAAATTCACACATACTTCATTCATTTCTAATAATTAAGAAAATATAAAAATAAGTTAGTAATTATAAATTTAGTAAATTAAAAATAAAATGCATAATTATCAAGTATTTTTTTATACTTATTTATTAATATAATGTTTACATTTCATTAAATAATTGTTATTTATCAAATAAATTATTCTATAATTTAGAGAAATTAATTATTTATATTTTTTGTTTTTATACATATCTAAAATAACATTGATTATTATTTATTATCTAATTTATAATATAATTATCACAACCGGCCAACCAGGTGCTGACACATGTGAGCACCCGGTTCATCTTCCTCAAGAACAGTTCGTTGCGAACCATTTCAATGTTTCCACTTCGACTAATATCCTCACGTCCACCTTTCATCCTAAAGCCAATCTACACCCTCGAATCCCTAGACCTAACAACCAAGATCCACACCTACCCTTGATTCCATCCTAACTCCCAGTCGATTCTCCTATATAATGATCCAAAGTTGGCTCAAACCATCTAACTTTCCCACTACCAAAAACTAACTTACCGAGATCCCATCTTCCCCCCCTGATTCCAACCAATTCAGGATGTGACAACTCCTCATGCTTGATCCACGTGGAGGAGGGATCATCGGCGGGATGTTCCAAGGCTGGAGCACCGCCTTGCATCGTCGTTGTGCGCGATGTGGAGCTCTAGGAACACTGTCCCGACAAGCGACAACCAGTGGGGTCTTAAACCCTGCAACCACAGGTATCTCCTTCACTCCATTTACCATCGCCGTTCTCGATTTTAACGCTCGAATTAGCATTGATATTCACACGATTAGAAACTCGTAATCACCTTCTCTAGTTTGCACACAAATTTCATTCCCAAATTGCACAAAATTGCACACATTTTTTTCATCTTGTTTATCACCTTCTTGGAAACTAGTCTATAACTTGTAAACATCCTTTGATACTTACATTTGGGCTGATTTCATTGTAAATCGAGCAAGTACATACTCATTTGTAGGTGAATTTTGCATCTTGAGCATCATTATCAATCTTCTAAGGTATATTCCTTCCCATCAATCTAGGAGAAGCTGCAACTAAGCAGCAAACCACTTCTTGTCCAGGAGCAAGCCTTAGCCGGATTTCACCAAATCACCTATGCCGTCTTCGACACATCTTCCATCGCAAGAGAGCTCGAGGAGTGAAGGACTCACCCTTCTGGCCCTGTAGGAGGTTGAGTACAACCAACCATCACCGGAGAGCGGGCGGAGGACTATCGTCGTCGCCAATCGACAAGATTTGGGGAAGAACAAACTCAAGAACAACAATGTAGCAGGTTGCTGACGCATGTCCCAAGTCGATGGTCTAGATTGCACCTCGCCAATCTAGTCAGAGCCGTTAGATAAGAAGGGGTAGAAATTTTGCATTATTAGCTTCAACTACTTTCCAGACTCCACACGCGCTCTAGAGCTTCTTCAGAATTGCGTTTAGGTTCCTGCACAGGGATCTAAGTGCAAGGTTTCCAGAAATTGTTCTTGCAAATGCATCACTGAATAGGGACCTATTTGAAAGAGGATTTCTTTACATTTTTTTCTATTTTTTATACTTTCTCATTAGACCTTGAACATTGTAGACCTTAGACATTACTCTATCATCATATTTTTTACATTTTCTTTTCGAGTAGATTTCTGAGGATTTCATCATCTTTTCTAAAGATTTAACTCTTCGTTTATCGACTCCATTTTGGTTTGACCTCGTGTGCTTTCTTCAAGCCCATTGCTCGAGCCTTTTTATCTACTGTATAGTACAACCTATCTACTATATCTTTCTCCTACTATATTATAGATAAATTAGTTTTGAAAATATCATCTAAAAACTAAAAAAAATGGAAAGTAAAATCAAATAAAAATTTCAAAATCACAAAATGATAAAAAGATTTGTCTGACTTTTCTCACCGTTTTTAAGAAGAGATAAAAATCACAAAAATATAACTTTTTCTTCAAAAATCTGAGTATTGCTATTCTGCCTCCTTGTATTCAAACTAGGGAAAGTTACCAGGATAAATAATAAGTTTAAGATAAAATAGGAGAGAAGCCGCTTATTCACTTCATTCTCTCTCTCCTATTTTATTAACTTTTTGTTTGATTAATCAGGGTTTTGTTCAGATAAATTTTTCTACACTAACACTGACACTTTTATCTCTCCCAGAACCCCGATTATCAAAATGCACACAAGTGGTAACATTTGTCCTCAACTAGGGTAGGAAGTGCACCCCAACCCGTAGAGACATCTAAAGACAGGAGAGTGTGGGTTGCAATAATGCTTCAAAAGAGGGATAGTCTACTGGCTCGAGAGGAAAAACTTCTTTTGTAAATGCTGTTATATGTAGTAGTTCAAAAAAAGCAAAAAAAAACTCTAAAAAATGGACATGCCTTATTGAAAATAAAATGTCTGTCATAGTGTATATATTTGTATAGTCAATAAGAAAGATTGAGCTTCAAAGTCATATCATGTGAGCCTATAGTTGGATGACTTGACTACATTGGTTATGCATCCTAGGATAGGTAGCTACACTGGCTACCGACCATTATTCTCTTCACCTCCTCCTCTCGGGTTGGTTGTTACTTGAACTTAGAAGGGAATACCCTGCTCCTCGAGGAAAGAGTTGTTGGATTGGGGAATCATTGGGTTGTCATGTTGGAGAAGCGAGTCTCTTTATTATTTCAGCTGGGAAGAGCCACTATCACATACATTGTACAAGTGAGATTCATAGTCATAAGGGTTTGATTATGAGTTGAAATATTCTGGCCTGGTTATTAAGGATACTTGAATAGGGATTTGGGATTCTCGAAGGTTGTGTTTCAAATATGATTCCCAATAAGTTCCGACCGTACTAAACAAAGGACCAACTTAAGCTCCAAACTTTGATTTTGTGAAGAGAAGTTTGAACATTAAACTTAATCCACTTTTTCCTCTTTTTTCTTTATTTTCATTTTCTACACTTATTACGTAAATTTTTGCTAGGGAATAGCAAAGGCAAGCATAGGGGGGTGATGAATCAACATTTCATCACCTTTTTTCTATCATTTTGGCCTTAAAAATCCTAGGTAATGCATGTAAATACCCATTATTTACATAACTTAACAATCATTCTCCGATGTATAAATATTGTATAAAATATTGTTTTAATATCAAAAATATAGAATAAAGAAAAGAAAAAGAATAAAATGCCAAAGGTATTTTACGACCTTAAACCCCAAATCCTAGGCATCTCGATGACTAGGTCGACAAGGAATAAAGTAGGGGGAGATGAGGGTCAAAATACAATACAAATCCAATTTATTCATTATTTGTTTATTCATTTTTGAGACCCATTTTGTTTTCTACTTTTTATGCCTTAAAGAAAGAAAATTTTTCATGAAAGTTGTAGATAATAATATAAAGAAAATATAAATTGATTTCAGATAAAAATAGTGTACAGTGTTCATTTTATACACATAATAAAAAGCCAAAACCCAAACTTCCCAGACCCATATATCTCAAATAAAAACTCAAAATGTATCAAAATCACCTTGTATATAACTTATAATAAGCTATTTAATGAAGGTGGTTTCATATTTTTTTGAGTTAAGGTGTGAAAGTTAGGTTTTTGACCTCTAATGTATAATATACCAGTCTTTATTATTTTTATAATTTTATATTTTTATAATTTTGTAAATATTATTTATAGTATATGTACATATTAAAACTAAAATAAAACAATAAATAAAACACTAAAGTAAAATAAAATACAAAAATATATAGATGAATATATAATAACTATACCTATATAATAAGTATACCTATTTATTTGAGTGTATATATTGTAACATAAAAATACAACAAAAACATATTTATATACCTAAAAGGATTATAAATATATAAAATAATAAAATAAAATAGACAAATAAACATAACATAAATAAAACATAGATGAATATACCTATAAGTACACCCTTAAAAATTAACTTGTAACAAAAAACACCAAATAAATTAATAAAAATCATATTAAAATATAAATAAAATAATAAACAAATTTTGTTTCATTATAAAAAATTAATAAAATCAATTACTATTTTTAATTATTTATTTTTGAATAAATGGGCTATTTTGTCCTTTTGTGGGCTGACGTGGCCCAATCAAATCCTAGAGATTGTTGACCCCCAGTCAACTACCCTTGGCGCCTTTGTCGCCCGTGAGACCCATCTTTTCTACCATTTCGTTCCCTTTTTCAAGGGCGTTTCAACAATCCATCACCCTCGATCTCTTCACGAGATATGCTCCCCAATCTTCCATGATAGACGCCATCCTCTTTGATCTCTTGTACATAACTTGTATTTCTCCTAATTCGTCGGATAATAAGGGTGCCTACCTATGTGTATAAATAAGACCTCCTTCCTTCCCTTCAATTTTTGGGCACTTTTTTGAGCTCTAAGTCCCCTAAACCTTGGTTTAGAGCGTATCCCTGTGACACTGTGAGATCCCCTGAGGTCTGGATTAGCTCGCAGAGTAGGAGGTGCACCCATGATGGTCGTCGTCGGCTGCCCTGCTCTCTGCCATTATTGGTTGGTATAAGAGCTTATCTTTATTGTTTTTTAAGATAGAATTTAATGCATGTTCTATAATTAAACAATCAGTCTGGTGTTTAAATAATTGTTTTAGTGTATAATCACTACACATGTAGTTCGTCGGAGCTCAGCTTTGACAAACCTGATTCACTATGATCCGCCATATTCCAACCATCCACAACCACCTCCGCACTTTGCCTTGCGCCTTCTCCACCTCTCGGATCCATTTGATCAACCGAGACCCTAGTGGTTCAGCAAATCATGGCTTCCCTCTGCCGCCTCGTCGGAAACCTCACCGCCACCTTCATCCAACAATTGATTCCACCCAATAAACACCCAGAGTCCTTTGCCTTATAGTGCATTTCTCTTTAGCACCTTTGCAGGACCGGAAGGGGGTGTCTGAGCCCCATTCGAAGGTTGTGAACATGCTCCAAGTACACGAGAGCTCTAGGCTTCCATCGATGAGGCCTAGACGTAATTGAGCCTGCCAACAGCTACGGATCAATTTCAAGATAGTCACGAGTCCTTAAACAGTGAGTTTGGAGATCAGAGGAGCTAGATTTTGCCAATCAAAGTTCATCCATCTCCTGTTCTTCCCACGTTCTTCCAGCATGTCTTTGATCCATCCTATCAAACCCAGGCGTCAGGTGGAGCAGGCACCTTTGGATGAGCCTTGCAGTCAGCCATCAGATCTCATCTGAGATCTAATCTTGTCCATTTAACATGAAGCGTCATCAAAAAATCTGAGCCAACCACATGGATAAGTGAGGAACATCGTGCCATCGGATCGTGCACCTCTATGGGTAATTCACACATCTTCCCCAAATAATTTTTATAATTATTAATGAACCCTATAAATAAAATATGTAGTTTAAAAAATGTGGAAATTTTGCATGTCGACCCCTGTACTTCTTGCATATTGCACTTAGGTCCATGCCATGTCACATCACGTGTCGTTCCATGCGACGTGGACAAATTGCAAGGAAACCATTGCTACATTTTATATTTACATTTAGTCCAATAAAATTTAATATACACTGCATATTTCTTGGAAAATTGCACTTGAGACCCTGATGTTTATTTTATTTGCAGTTATGCCCATCCTAGATATGTATTTTTAGTGCTTGAATTTCATTTATTAAAAATAGCACCTGTGCTCCTAAAATTATAAAAAAATATGGTTAGATGCGTGCTAATAAGTATTTTCACATCCCATTTTTATTTTAGCATTTTTGGTATTTTTCCTATTTATTAAAATTAAAATGACTATCTTTTTACCCCTATTTGTATTGTAAATACCAAAAATAGAAAAATGTTTTGAAAAATTCCAAGAACATTATATGTTGTCTATTCTACCCTGTTTTAACTCTAGACCAAAAATTTAAAAATAGAAAAAGAAAAGGACTAAAAATCAAAAAGCTCTAAAATCTAACAAAACATACTAAAAATCCCCGAAAATTCTTTTTTACTATTTTGGAGTTTTATATTATTTTCTACTATTAAATTGATTTGAATAATTTTGGACTTATTTTGCTATTTTTAATCTTTATTTCAATCTCGGCCTATTATTTAATCATTAATTTTAGATCATTTTATTTTAAAAATTCATAAATATTAGAAAAATTCCAGAATAATCATAAAAATATTATAAAAATATAATTTAAAAATATTTTATTTTATGTGTTTTATTTCTTTTTACTAATATTTATAGTTATGTTATCTATTATGTCATGTATAGCCTTATATATTCTATCATCTATTAAAAAGAAAAGGAAATATTAAAAAATATAAAATATAAAAAGTAAATACAAAAATACAAAGTTTAAAACAAATTATAAAAAAAGTAAAACAAAAAATATAAAAAAATTATAAAATTAAAATCCCACAAAAATATTAAATGAAGGACATGTTTGTACATAATATATTTTGATTAATATAATCGTAGGCTACCTGTCTTGCTCTCTGTTGTTAGCAATGTGAGCCCGAGGCGAAGCATTCCTATAATAAATGTTATTGTAATAGATGATTTATCAATAAAAGTTATTTATTTTGTTTCACTCCCTTTCTGATATTGAATGAATGAATGCACTATAAGGTCCCTCTGTACAATAAGGGTTATGTACCATGGCCAACTTGATAATCATACATCTGTTGATTCAATGATTGAATCATAGAGGCTGATGCTAGGATGAATATCTAAGGAGTTAGATAGAGGACTCATCAAGCATCATCAATGATTAACAAGTAGTGATCTCCAGTCTGAGTGGGAGATGGTAATCCCATCTCATTAGACTGATATCTGATCGACCTCTTGATGCAGGTCCTCTGCATAGGAATATTGATTCGGAGGTATCAGATTAGTTGAGTCAGTGAGTTGACTTAACGAGATCGAGATAACCAAAGATCTATGATGAATACTGTCACATCACAGGCAAACATCCTCTGACCAGAGACAGATATATTACTATATGTCTGAGCATGTACATTTGGCAGACCAATAGGTTGATGACCTAATCAAGGTCTATACACCGGCGAGCTGGTGTGCATGTAAGGGCATATGAGTAATATGATCTCTCAAAGGAATCATACATGTTCACTTGTGAACCGGGAGACATGAGCACACTCATGAGGTATTGGGATTGACCAAATTCCATGCATGGTCATCATGCTTTACAAGCATGATATGAATTTGAAGGTAAGATATATGCTTTGTGAAAGCATATGATCTGTACCATATCCCAAGGACCAAGATTGAGAAACTTAATGATCAGACTATGAAGATGACAGTATAAAAGTGATCTTTATCTTCATGATGATCATGAGTCTTCCAGTATGCAGGATGTGCAGGTATTGGGAATACCTGAAGGGCGATTTGATCATAAACGATTGTATAACCATGACGCTTCCATTACGAGGGAGTGATGAAACAGGTCTGGATTTTAGTGACTCCTCTCATTAGAGAAGTAACCTAATCTTAGTCCATTTACTGGACATTGATCTGAATGAGATTCAGATGCAATGAGAAGATTAGGTATACGGTCTTGATTTAATCAAGCATTTATGAGAGGTCCATGGGATCTGGATTTGAGATGTGATCTCAATATCCAAGTCACTATACGTGGAACAATACAATCACCACGTCCTTATCTCCAAGTATCTGAGGAGAAATAGCATTGTTCTTAAATGATTTAAGAACAATTCCATGAGATCTAAGCAAAGAGAAGTTGATAATTAAATGTGATTTAATTATCATGATGTATGAGATATTATAAAATATAATTAAATGTGGTTTAATTATTATGGATAAGAATAATGTGGATAGCAATATCCAATTATTCATAATATATTATAAATGTGATTTATAATGTATTAGAGAGAGTTAAATATAATTTATATTAGTAGATTAATTATTAATGTGTATTGGATGCACATTGTTTAATTAATTGAAAATGTAAATTACATTTTGTTTTGGGTTGTGAATTTGATTTACAATATTCCAATGTCAAGATTGCAATATTCCTAAAATTAATTGAGAATTATTTTGGAGAATTAAAATACCAACAAATTTTTGTTGGAAATTGGATGGAGAGAAAATCAAAGAGATTACCCTCCCCTTGTGGAAAGGAGGGGGCGGCACCAATTCCTTGAGGGAATTGGTGGTCGTCCCCCCCTTCCAAAGAGGAAGGTGTATCTCCCTTATTTTCTCTCTCTCCATTTATGTGGTTTAATTTGGTATTATATTTATTTGATTTATCAAATATATTTAATCAAAATTAAATCACAAGTTGTTGGCTTTTACCAACAACAATCTTGACCATTGGATTGTCATAAATCAATCTCAACCATTGATTTTATATGACACATGTATTGAGATCCATGGATCCCAAAATCCTATAAATAGAGAGGCATTCTTGGCTCTCTCTTTACACATGCTATTGTAGCAAAACTCTCTCTCTCTTTCTCTCATACTCGACAGCCCTCTCTCCCCCTTCTTCTTGGTGGTCGTCCACCTTGGTGGAGAGAATCGTCGTTGCCCGCGCCCTCGTGCTACCGCTTCGACGCTCTGCGGTTCTTCGACTACTTCGAGTGCTTCGCCTACGAAGGAGACGTTCGATCTCGTGCGACGAGATCAGGAGCAACCGTGCTTGGATCAACTTCTTGGATTGCGAGGATGCCGCGGTTCATCCCCGCGCTCGCAAGCGATCTCTCCGACGATCGGACTTGAGACAGGAGGTCTCTTCTCTTAGAGACTCGATCAACCACGCTTCAAGAGGTATTGCATTATACTTGTTGTGGTTATAGATGAAATGATCCGAGAATGGTTCTTGGATCATGTGGTGTCATCGAATAAATTTTTTAAATTCCGCTGCACCGAACAACTAGTATGACTAGTCGTTCTTCGTCATATCCGATACGATGCTCACGCTTCCGTGATGCGCTTGAGTATCTCTCCATATCCTTCAAGTGGTATCAGAGCCTTAGGTCGACGGTTTCGAATAGTGATTCGTTAACCAAGGACGACTTGGGTTCGCTAAGGTCGCGAAAGTTTTCATCGCATTTGATTTCGCAGATCTGTTTAGTAAATAAATTCGGCACTGTTTAAATTGTTTAAACACAAATTTTATACTTGTTTATGTTCCCCATTAAATAAGGAAACCATAGGATCTGAGTTTGCGTAAATCGGATTTCGTAAGCTCGAGATATGGTCGTTTTAATGAACATGTATGCACTGTTGCGGGAACTGTGAATCTGAACGTGATTAAAATGTTAATTACTATTTAGAATTACCTCGAAATGCATGAAACGTCACTTAGGTTCTGTCCTAAATCAAATTAGCAAACTTTAGAAATTGACTTTGCTTAATTTGGATTTAATATGATTGAGATATGCCAATTTTAGTAAGTAGGGGTCACTGCTGAAATTGCTTTCCTAATCTAGAACCAAGTGATTGTCAATTAGTGAAATTAATTGTTAATTTCGTGAAATAATCTTGAAAAATATTTGTGAAATATTGAAACATGATTATTTGCCTAATTGACTTGGCCCCAACCAATTAGTTGATTAGATTTGATCTAAACCTTAATTGGAATTACAATCATCAAACTTCTTGCTTGAATAGGACATGGGAATTTGCCTAGCAAATTTCCTTAAAATCAAAATTGTTTTGATTACTATATGGTATAATTTTGGTTGAAGAACCGATGATCATCTCAAGTACAAAATAATCAATTTGGCATTATCCTTTCCCGAGGTAGATATGGTGTCTAGTCGGGGATCGCTGGTCAGCGGGTTGCAACGTATGTGGTCTGCCCCACTCCCGTCGGTAGTGGCCATGACAGCGGGTAGGGCCGGGATAATGTCCGAGGGATTATTATGTATTTTTCTAATTATTAAAATACGAATTAATACGTACTTTGAGAATAATATCATATATATATTCAAGCATAAAATTAAGTTTGATTGATTAAATTGGATTGGTAATTAATGTAATATGATTATGTTAATTATATCCAATTGAGAATACTCTAATATGATTAGAGTTAATAATTCCCTTGGAAGAATTAATTATATGAATGTGATTCATATTAATTAATTAAATTTGAATAAGAGGTGGAGGATCACATAAGTGACATCCATGGTCTCCCGTCAAGGCGAAGGGTTTCCGTCGCCAGGGATTGTATATAGGAGACGCCTGTATGTAGTGACAGCTCCTATATACAAGCGCATCTGGATCGGACTCTTTGCTTCTCGAAAGAGTAAGGCCGTATACGTAGTGACCCCAATATCAGATCCTCATATTATTGGGGCGATATTGGATTGCGTATAGCGAGTTCTAATCCTGTTGACGGTTGGTTCAATTAATGACAGGTCAACATCACCTTAGGGGTGGTGGGCCTGGGTATTAAAGACCGAATTGGGAATGCAAGTTGGACTTGCAAGGCGGAATGTGTTCCCGCTTCTCTTTATTGGAGTTGCAGTTTCTCATATTATTGGGATGTAACAAAGATAAAGAGGAGATCCCAGTTCTTGCTTGAGATATATCGGTAAGTATATCTCCTACTTTGAAAGTGAATAAGGGAATAAACTTTCATAGTTGACATAGCAAGACTAATTTGAATTAAAATGCCTTAATCAAATAAAATAAATTGAATATATGATTATATGTTCCAATATAGTGCATTCTCAATTTCAGAAGATGAAGTCCATGAACCCACTGAGCAGGCTTCTGGAGGTCAACCAATTGACCGGACCGAATTACTCGGATTGGATCCGTAATTTGGAGCTTGTGCTTTCGGCAGAGCGCATCAGCTATGTGCTCTCTGAAAACAAAACCCTAAATCTAAGGAAGACAAAGCATATAATGACAAGTATGATGAAGATCATGTCTTGGCTAGGTGCTATATCTTGGGTTCTCTCTCCAATGTTCTTCAGAAGCAACATGTGGAGATGAGTACTTGCCAGGATATCATGCAGAATCTAAAGGATATGTTTGGTGACATTAACCGCACCCAGCGGTACAATGTTATGAAAGAACTCGTTCGCTGCAAGATGTAGGAAGGGACCTCGGTTCGCGAGCATGTACTCAAAATGTTTGGGTACTTGTCGGAGCTTTAGACTCTGGGGGCAACGATGGATGCAGACATGCAATCTGATTTCATTCTGCTTTCATTGCCCAAATCTTTCAATAACTTTGTGGTGTCATTCCACATGAATAAACTGGAACTGACAAATGCTGGGCTTCTTGCTGCATTAAAGTCTGCAGAAGACGTAATGAAGAAAGATGGTCCCACTGGCACTGCAATGGTTGCACAGGTCAAAGGGAAGCGCGGTCGGAAGCAAGGTTCTCGGAAGGGCCCGGCCCAATAGAGAAAGAAGAAGGGACAAAGTGTTGCCTCATCTTCCAATGCATCCACTTTAATGGCGTCGAAGAAAACCGACGTCTGTCACCACTGCAAGAAGCCGGGGCACTGGAGGCGTAATTGCCCGGATTACTTGAAGTCGATCGATAAAGGTAAAGCCCCAGCAGGTATGAAATCTACATTTATCATTGAAACCAGCTTTCTCGTCGGACGAGAAGGAAGTTGGGTTGTTGATTCTGGTGCTTCTGTTCATGTATGCAATTTGTTGCATTTGTTTCAGGAAACTAGAAAGCTTGAAGAAGGGGAGATAGTCATCCAGATGGGATCTGATGCAAGTGTTGCAGCAGTCGCCGTCGGGACTTGTCGACTGTCATTATCTAGTGGTAGAGTCCTAGTACTTAAAGAGTGTCTTTATGTACCTGAAGTCAGAAGGAATTAAATATCTGTATCTAAGCTAGTTAGAAGTGGGTATTCATTCCTGTTCTGTAATAAATTAGTCATAAACCGTTATGATAAATATATTGCAGATGGTATTTTGACTTCTAGAGGACTCTATGAATTGTGCATTGATAAATGTGTTATGAATGTTACAAGCACTAATAAAAACCCTAAAAGATCCAGGGAGAACGAAAATCTCTCAAATGAGATTTGGCATCAAAGGCTTGGTCATTTGTCTGTTGATAAGATCAATAGATTAATTAAGGATGGACCTTTAGATTTCTACAGGTTCAGCCTTTGCCTACTTGCAAGAATTGCATTCAAGGAAAAATGACCAGGATGCCTTTTCGTAACAAGGTTACAAGATGTGAAGGTATTATTGACCTAATACATACTGATGTATGCGGTCCCTTCAGTACCGCGACCCGAAATGGATATCGATATTATTTGACATTTATTGATGACCATTCGTGATACGGGTTTATTTTCCTATTACGTCATAAGTCTGAAACCTTTGAAAAGTTCAAAGAGTTCAAGGTTTTGGTTGAGAACCAAACCGATAGGAAGATTAAACGAATTCGATCTGATCGAGGTGACGAGTACCTATCAGATGAATTTAAGGAATACCTTAAAGAGAATGGAATTATTTCCAATCTCACTCCTCCTGGAACTCCCCAACTTAATGGTGTTGCTGAAAGATGCAACAGAACCATCATGGATATGGTTCGTTCAATGATGAGCAAAGCACATTTACCACTTAGTTTCTGGGGATATGCAGTAGAGACTGCAATATATATCCTTAATAAGATTCCTAGCAAATCTGTACCTAAGACTCCTCATGAGCTCTGGTATGGAACCAAACCTAGTGTTAATCACTTGAGGGTTTGGGGTTGCTTGGTCCATGCAAAGAATGTGGATGCAAGCAAGCTAGAATCTCGCTCTCGTGAGTGTTACTTCATAGGGTATGTTAGAGATGGTATTGGATACCAACTCTATGACCCTGAGACTCAGAAGGTTTTTATTTCTAGAGATGTGAAATTTCTGGAGAATGATTTCATTAAGGGTCAAGATAAATATGAAGTAAAGGAACTCATTGAATCTCCTGAGGATTCTGAGCTTCCTGAACCAGAAACTGAAGAAGTAAATAAAGATGATACACCCATACCTCTTCGAAGGAGTTCGAGGGTGGTTGCACCACCTGGAAGGTATGGATTCCATGTGTCAGGTGAAACTGACAATGATCCTACTTCATTTGATGAAGCACTCGCGGATCATGACATGGATAGATGGATGCTAGCAATGAAGTTAGAAATTGACTCCATGCATAAGAATGGTGTAGGGACCCTAGAGGATCCACCTAAAGGGGTAAAACCCATTGGGTGCAAATGGATCTTCAAGAGAAAGAGGGGACCTGATGGGAAAGTAGAGACTTTCAAGGCACGGCTCGTAGCCAAGGGCTACACACAGAAAGAAGGCATCGACTACGATGAGACATTCTCTCCTGTGGCTATGCTTAAATCCATCAGGGCATTGCTAGCTATAGCTGCATATCTTGACTACGACATCTGGCAGATGGACGTCAAGATGGCTTTACTCAATGGATACCTCGAGGAGGATATCTACATGGAGCAGCCCCAGGGCTTCATGACTGAGGATGGCAAAGTATGCAAGCTGAAGAAATCCATCTATGGGCTCAAGCAAGCTTCTCGTAGCTGGAACATCAGATTTGACGAAACCATAAAGAGTTATGATTTTGTGCAGAATCCTGATGAACCTTGTGTGTACAAGAAGCTTAGTGGGAGCACCATTGTGTTCATCGTGCTTTATGTAGATGACATCCTTATCATTGGGAATGATACAGGGATGATGACCAGTATGAAGATTTGGCTGTCCCATACCTTTGAGATGAAAGATCTTGGAGAAGCCTCTTACATCTTGGGTCTGAAGCTGTTCAGAAACAGAGAGAAGAGGATATTGGGATTGTCACAGCAAGGATACATTAAGAAGATTCTTGAACGATTCCGTATGGATAGTTCCAAGAAAGGATTCTTACCCTTGAGACATGGTATCCACCTGTCTAAAGGAATGGCTCCTCAAACTATTGAGGAAAAGAAGGCCATGGCTGGATGTCCTTATGCATCAGCCGTAGGAAGCTTAATGTATGCCATGATGTGTACTAGGCCAGATATCTGCCATGCAGTGGGAGTGGTAAGTCATTACCAATCCTGCTATGGAGAACAACACTGGAATGCAGTAAAGAACATATTCAAATATCTAAGACGGACACAAGATTACATCTTGGTCTATGGAGATAGTGATCTCCAAGTCTTGGGATATACAGATTCTGACTTCCAATCGGATATTGATGATCGAAAGTCGACATCAGGGTTTGTGTTCCTGTTGAACGGTGGTGCTGTGATCTGGAGAAGCAAGAAGTAGGACACTACAGCAGATTCAACAACAGAAGCTGAATACATTGCCGCATCGGATGCTGCAAAGGAGGTGGTGTGGTTGCGCAAGTTCGTCCAGGAGCTTGGCGTAGTTTCCTCTGATACTCCCATCCCGCTACTCTGTGATAACACGGGAGCCATTGCCCAGGCGAAGGAACCCAGATGGCATCAGAAGAACAAGCACGTAGAAAGGAAATACCACATTATTCGGGAGATTCAAAAGCGTGGTGACATCATCATCACCAAGATGGCCTCCACCGACAACGTTGCTGATCCTCTTACCAAACCTCTGACACAGAAGGTTTTTGACCAGCATGTAATGAGTATGGGTTTAAGGCTTGTTCCTGAATGGTTCTGAGGGCTAGTTGGAGATTGTTAGCAATGTGAGCCCGAGGCGAACCATTCCTACAATAAATGTTATTGTAATAGATGATTTATCAATAAAAGTTATTGATTTTGTTTCACTCCCTTTCTGATATTGAATGAATGAATGCACTATAAGGTCCCTATGTACAATAAGGGTTATGTACCATGGCCAACTTGATAATCATACAGGTGTTGATTCAATGATTGAATCATAGAGGCTGATGCTTGGATGAATATCTAAGGAGTTAGATAGAGGACTCATCAAGCATCATCAATGATTAACAAGTAGTGATCTCCAGTCTGAGTGGGAGATGGCAATCCCATCTCATTAGACTGATATCTGATCGACCTCTTGATGCAGGTCCTCTGCATAGGAATATTGATTCGGAGGTATCAGATTAGTTGAGTCAATGAGTTGACTTAACGAGATCGAGATAACCAAAGACCTATGATGAATACTGTCACATCACAGGCAAACATCCTCTGACCAGAGACAGATATATTACTATATGTCTGAGCATGTACATTTGGCAGACCAATAGATTGATGACCTAATCAAGGTCTATACACCGGTGAGCTGGTGTGCATGTAAGGGCATATGAGTAATATGATCTCTCAAAGGAATCATACAGGTTCACTTGTGAACCGGGAGACATGAGCTCACTCATGAGGTATTGGGATTGACCAAATTCCATGCATGGTCATCATGCTTTAGAAGCATGATATGAATTTGAAGGTAAGATATATGCTTTGTGAAAGCATATGATCTGTACCATATCCCAAGGACCAAGATTGAGAAACTTAATGATCAGACTATGAAGATGACAGTATAAAAGTGATCTTTATCTTCATGATGATCATGAGTCTTCCAGTATGCAGGATGTGCAGGTATTGGGAATACCTGAACGGTGATTTGATCATAAACGATTGTATAACCATGACGCTTCCATTCCGAGGGAGTGATGAAACAGGTCTGGATTTTAGTGACTCCTCTCATTAGAGAAGTAACCTAATCTTAGTCCATTTACTGGACATTGATCTGAATGAGATTCAGATGCAATGAGAAGATTAGGTATACGGTCTTGATTTAATCAAGCATCTATGAGAGGTCCATGGGATCTGGATTTGAGATGTGATCTCAATATCCAAGTCACTATACGTGGAACAATACAATCGCCCTGTCCTTATCTCCAAGTATCTGAGGAGAAATAGCATTGTTCTTAAATGGTTTAAGAACAATTCCATGAGATCTAAGCAAAGAGAAGTTGATAATTAAATGTGATTTAATTATCATGATGTATGAGATATTATCAAATATAATTAAATGTGGTTTAATTATTATGGATAAGAATAATGTGGATAGCAATATCCAATTATTCATAATATATTATAATTGTGATTTATAATGTATTAGAGAGAGTTAAATATAATTTATATTAGTAGATTAATTATTAATGTGTATTGGATGCACATTGTTTAATTAATTGAAAATGTAAATTACATTTTGTTTTGGGTTGTGAATTTGATTCACAATATTCCAATGTCAAGATTACAATATTCCCAAAGTTAATTGAGAATTATTTTGGAGAATTAAAATACCAACAAATTTTTGTTGGAAATTGGATGGAGAGAAAATCAAGGAGATTACCCTCCCCTTGTGGAAAGGAGGGGGCGACACCAATTCCTTGAGGGAATTGATGGCCGCCCCCCCCCCCTCCAAAGAGGAAGGTGTATCTCCCTTGTTTTCTCTCTCTCCATTTGTGTGGTTTAATTTGGTATTATATTTATTTGATTTATCAAATATATTTAATCAAAATTAAATCACAAGTTGTTGGCTTTTACCAACAACAATCTTGACCATTGGATTGTCATAAATCAATCTCAACCATTGATTTTATATGACACATGGATTGAGATCCATGGATCCCAAAACCCTATAAATAGAGAGGCATTCTTGGCTCTCTCTTTACACATGCTATTGTAGCAAAACTCTCTCTCTCTTTCTCTCATACTCGACAGCCCTCTCTCCCCCTTCTTCTTGGTGGCCGTCCACCTTGGTGGAGAGAATCGTCGTCGCCCGCGCCGTCGTGCTACCGCTTCGACGCTCTGCGGTTCTTCGTCTACTTCGAGTGCTTCGCCTATGAAGGAGACGTTCGATCTCGTGCGACGAGATCAGGAGCAACCGTGCTTGGATCAACTTCTTGGATTGTGAGGACACCGCGGTTCATCCCCGCGCTCGCAAGCGATCTCTCCGACGATCGGACTTGAGACAGGAGGTCTCTTCTCTTAGAGACTCGATCAACCACGCTTCAAGAGGTATTGCATTATACTTGTTGTGGTTATAGATGAAACGATCCGAGAATGGTTCTTGGATCATGTGGTTTCATCGAATAAATTTTTTAAATTCCGCTGCACCGAACAACTAGTATGACTAGTCGTTCTTCGTCGTATCTGATACGACGCTCACTCTTCCGTGATGCGCTTGAGGATCTCTCCATATCCTTCATCTGTGGTTTAGCCTCTACATGCTTATTTGCTATACACTTAATTTTATAAAGAATAATAAATCTTGACTCACTTTTTGCTATTGATTGCTTGATATATATCATGGGTTAATTGTTGATTGATTGGGGTTTCGTGAGCGGTGAATGCATCCACTATGGTTTCTCATTGTTAAACCGTACGATCCTCGCAAAATCTCTCTCATCAAATGGCGTCGTTGCTGAGGAGCAATGTATGTAGCCTATTTGTCATTTATTTTGTACAGTCATTATGCTTATTCATTGATTAATTGATGTAATTAGTGATTTATTTTTCTTACACATATTCATTCAATTATTCTTTGTAAATATATCATTTTGATTACATTATTTGATTATATGTGCTAACATATGTCTCTTTATGACTTTATTGTGAGGGCCTGCTACGTGAAGACGGCTTCTTAAGAGACCAGTGCAACCAAGCTTGGTGGAGATTGGTGTTCACCTTCTGACTAGTTGGAGAGGCAACAAATGAAGCAAGGAAAAAATATCTAGCATGGAATTTATTTAGCTTATTTATTGAGTGGTGATAGAGGGGTATTAATTTATAATTTGTAATAATAAAGACTTGGATACTACTCTTCACAAGGAGGTCTTGTGCCTCTGTGTATGTTCATCTAGGGATCTCGTCGCAGTTTTCCGTACTTTACTACCTTCTTTTATTTTGTTTCCCACTATCTTGAGTTTTCTGCCTTTCTTTTTATTTGTTATGTGTGCATGGAGCCCCTAGACTTAGGTTTCTTGTCTCAGTAATTAGGTCCAAACCCTAATAAGAATGCATGTATCTATATTCTCTCACGTTTGGATTTAATCAAATTAATAAATATTAGTTATTTAGATTTGAGACCGCGTGCCGAGAGAGGTCATATACAACACTTACAGGACCCGTTGTAGCAAGCATCGATCGGCATCGAAGACTGGATAGCAACTACTATTTAGAACGATTTTGTTGATTGCACTTCACCATGTAGTTAGGTTTAAAAAATTCTATTTTGCATATCGCATGGAGAGAGAGCTAGGAAGCATTGTAAGTCCTCTAACTCAGCATGCATCATTAGATTCATTTGTGATATTTCCATCATCGAATCGACTTGCATGGCTTTTTCGCTATCTCCCTCTGATTTTGAGCATCTAGGACTTAAATGAAAATCTACAAAAACATTAGATGCTTGTATACAAAAAGATCCAAAAAAGTGAAAACAAAAAATTTAAAATAAGGGATCTGCTAAATAAACTTCGACCTTAATTAAAATCCATAATAGACTTTCATTGTCCTGGGTTTATAAAGACCTCATTGTTTTTTGGTACCGTAGGAGGGGAACAAAACCCTTGAGGCACAACCCACTAAGGATTAGAGCCAAAAACCCAGTATGTAACTGCCTTGTGTATCGTCTTGATTTCAAAAGTAATGGAGCTTCTATCGTACGTGACAAGTAGGGCCATGTTAGCAATGGTGTTCCCACCTTGTGTGGAACATCGACTTGATCCAAAGTACGGAGCTTAGGCCATACCCTCACAGGTGTGTCTGTCTCATCGGTTTGCGTCCGAGTAGGTCCTTGCATGCTCAAGGGTGATTACGTTGGGAGAAAGGACTGAATTAGTCATTTCGCCTATAGGCTTCCTCTCTCTATTTCTTTGGCTGAGTAGGGATCCAAGAAGGATTGCAAGGACCTCAAAAAGTGGGTACTACAGGTTACAAAGGAGGACAAGTACGGGATACTTTTCTGCCAGTACTCTCTACCCTATTGGGTTAGCGTGCTAAGGACTTTTTAAAAGATATGCCTGAAATAACAAATCTAAAAATGAAAAGATAATAAATAGCCGATCCTTCACTGCTTCACATGGAATGAGTTGGTGAACCCAATTTTGTATTGTGTTTGTATAGATCTAGATTAAGGTTCAAAGGTCAAGTCTTGTACAGTTACGCAAATTTTGTCTGTGTATATTCCTCTTTGGCCCTCGCTTTGTTCGAGCCTTTCATCTATCTTACACTCCTTTTTGTTCCTCGTTGAACGCTGTATATGTCCTCCTACATTGATCTCTTTTTGCTCCACGATAGCGATCCAGGGATGGTTTAATCGGGACCTCGTCGACACCATATCGATTCCATGGACTTAGTATCGTCAATAATTCGAGGAGATTCCCAAGAACTCGGTCCGGACCTTGCAAATCAATCTCCAGACTCCTCGTATTCTTCCCATCCCCTATAATCACCTAATAAATGGGGACCACCTTTCTCCCTCAACCGTCATTGCAAATGGAAGTCAATTTCAGTCTACATCTTTTTCCATTCACAACCAGCTGGTTTTCAATTTCAAGTGGTCTAATTGGGATTCTTTCATATTTTAGATAGAAGCCAAACCCAGTCATGGATCCCAACATAGAATTCATCTCCTCCGACTCAGACCCAGAAATGGCTCTCCAAGGAAAGGGAAAGGGGAAGCAGCCTCTTCAACCTGAGCAGGAACAAATGCCAGATTGAACAAGGTGAATGCTCAATTGTTGGCTTCCATCCAAGCCATACAACACCTACTGATCGAGCATGCCCTAGCACAAACTGCATTTCAGGATATGCTGAATGATGTGATGAAATGACCAGCAGCAGAAGGAGGAGGAGACAGACCACGTGATGAGCATGATAAAGAAGAACATGGACCTCAGAGGCAGAAACCCACACTAAAGGAGACATACAATCTTGGAGATAGCCATATGATCGAGTGTATCCTCATTTTACCAGTACATGCTCACTTTGAGCTCAAGCCTCAATTCCTAGCTCTTCTACCATCATTCCACGAGAACACCAACGAGGAGCCATTAATTCACTTGCAGCAGTTCTCGCACATCTATCGAACTATCCACTACCCCAATGTTCCCTTGAACGTAGTGAAGATGATAGTGTTCCCCTTCATCTTGCAAGACAAGTCCCTATACTAGGTCAATCATTTGGGGACGGTTGTAATGATGTGGGAGGAACTGAAATCTGCCTTCCTTCATAAATTTTATCCTCTCAGTTGGCTCAACCAGATGCAAGCCAGGATCAGAAACTTCTCCAAGGCTACCCACGAAACTATCCATGAAGCCTGGGAGCGATTCACGGGCCTGTGATGAATCTCGTATTCATCACTCTAAATCTCATTTATTAAGCTCAAATCCCTAAAAATCAGCAGCATTCTTGCATCTATTTTGCATAATTAGCATTCATGCATGTTTCCATAAGAATGGCATTTTAGCACAAAAATCTGCATAGAATAAGAAGCCAAAAATCCAAGCCAAAATGACCTGTAAATAGCCTAACTTCCCGGATTTTTTAACTCATTCATGCTAACTCCGAATAACTCAAAATCACTTCCACTGTGTGCATATCACTAACAAGAATAAAGGAAAAATACAAAAAAATAACTAACCCAAATAAGCGGACCAAAAACCCAAACCCTAATTTCAGGATTTTTGGACTAAAAGCCACATATCATCCCCATCCAGTGTCCGCTTTAATCCTACTCACTTTTGAACTAATGTACGTTCAATTACCTTCAAAACAAGACCAAGTTCAAGTGAATCAGAGCTCATATGTGAAAGTTGGGTTTTGGGTCTCTTTTGTATATTGTATATTTTAGCGATTTTTAACTTATTATTTTATATACTTATTTAACTTATTAATAAAAATCCAAAAAAATAGATTAAGGTGTCTTTATTTATCTTTGATTTTACCGTAATTTTTTCGGATTTTTATCCCATTTAAAATTAACCAGAAAATTGGTCGAACTCTTACGACCTTCACTGTGTGAGTTGGTGAAACAGAATTTTGTATTGTGTTTGATCTGATCAACATCCATTCACCTCTTGATAATCTCTTGAATTCGAGAATGGAAAATTGTGGTAATTTCTGTTCGGACTCAGCGAACCCTTTTTTGACCACCACAAACTTTCCAAGCTCAAATACTCTGAGCCACTCTTACTCAGAACCACCTTGGGTTCAGGGACACCTTCCCCTGGAATCTTCATCTTATAATTCTCTTCAAACTATTGACTCCTATTTTTCACAATCTGAAGTTGAAAAGAAGAACTCACAAAAAATGCCTCCAAAGAAGACTAATCCTGAAGATGACCCCAATGAAGATCCGATGCAAATGATTCTCGCAAGACTTGCTGCATCTGAGCAGCAACAAAATTTGATGAGAGCACACCTAGAAAGAATGAATGCAGGGGAAGAACCACCAATGGAGGTTGCATATAATCTCGAGCAATATAGAGTCATAAATTACTTGCAGCCACCTCAGCCTGAAGTTCACCATGAACTAAAACCACACTTCATGAATCAATTACCACAATTTCATGGTAATTCGGATGAAGAACCTTATGAATTCTTGCGTGATTTGGAGCTAGTATGTTCTAATCAGAGGCACCCACAAGTCAGCCAAGACTACATTCGTCTCACTGCATTATCTTTCGACTTGAAGGGCAAGGCAGATTACTGGGTGAAAAATTTGGGAGTGACGGTAACCACCTATGATAGGTTCAAGAACCTATTCTTGAAAAAATTCTATCCCTTGAGTCGAACCAATCAAATGAGGACTCGCATCACTAGCTTCTCTCAGATGCCAAATGAACCACTTTGTGATGCATGGGATAGATTTAAAGATCTGCTGCAAAAATGTCCTTGCCATAACCTAGACAATAACATCCTGGTCCAATCCCTCTATTCTGGCCTTAACCACCGGAATCAGGGTCTAGTCAGCGCTGCCTGTGGAGGAAACTACACATCCCGAGGAGCTGATACAGTCTGGAAAATACTGGAGCAAATGGCAGAGACTAGCCATTCACAAATTGCTAGTAGATCTTACATTGATTCACTGAACAACTATCAAGCCAAAGGAGGGAAACAAACTGTCGCAGAAATAGCAGAGGACTTGTTGCCCAACATGAACATCATCACAGACAAATTAACAGTTGTGGATCACATTAATAAAAGGGTGAACGACATCGACAACCGGCTCGCTCAGTTTCCAAAGCAAATGGAGGAACTCACTGAGAAGGTGTCCAAGATCGGGATGCCTACTGCACCTACGGTCCCAATTTATCATGTGCATCATGTCCAGGAGCAGCCAGGCTCTGGACAACCGTAAGCATGGATCCAGGACCAATCCTACGTCCAACCTTCCCATCAGTCACCTCCTCCAGCCGAAACAGTTATAGAAGCCCCACCTCTTACTTTTGAGATAAACGACATCTGGTACACACAGGATAATACCCGACAGGGTAATCCGGGGGACCGTCAGCAATATCAGCGTCCCTCCACCTTCTACAATGCCGCTCCACAACACAATCAGCCCTCGAGGCAGAAGCAACCACACGACCGTCAGAACCAACCTCAACAACATCGTCAACAATATTAAGCTCCAAACCAAGCATCTCGCTCATCCAAACATCCAGAAGACCCAATTGATATCCAAAAACAAATGCTGGAGGAAATTCGCAGCTTCCGTAATGAATTGTACGACCTACGGGTAGATGTTAATCGTCTATCCCGTTGGAAGGAAGAACAGACAGCCCCAGTCACAACCATTCCCGCCCAAGTTCAAGCTAACCCCAATAGCTTGAACAAATCTCAATCATCTCAATACAACAATCAGGTATATTACTCAAATTTTTCTACATCTGAACACGAGATCCTTTCGTTTAACAATATCAATGCCATGTCCCTCAGGAGCGGAAGGACCGTGGTCGTACCTGACCGGGCAAGGGACACTGACCATCATGACTCGGAAGATCGACCGGAGGATGATTCTGAGGATGAAGACGAAGGACGCCCGAGGATTTCAGCCCAAAAAAAGAGGAAAAGCATCTATGGAGACCACAGAGGACCTTGAACCTCTAGTTGCTGCAAAAATACCTTTGTCACCATTTCAGCAACATGATTATCATCCAAAACATTATGATTGTAATAAGAACACCAAATTCAATAAAGATGCTCTTATTTATGATTCTGGATCTCTTTCTCCTATCTCAAATGCTCCCATTCCTTTCCCCCATGCTCTCAAGAAAGGAAGACAAAAGAAAACTATCCAGAGTGACCCAGTGATGGAAACGTTCTGTCAGCAAAACATCACAGTGAAGGTACCCTTTGATCAATATGTGGCCAGTAACCCTGTATTTCAGAAATATTTGAAAATGAAATGTACTCCTACTCGGACTCGAACAAAGAAAACAAACCAGTTTGTGGAGACCCATATTCTGACAGTGGCCACTACCAAATGCGTGAGAAACCAGCATTTACCAAGAAAGAAAAGAGATATGGGTGCTCATTATGTGGAAAGCCGCATTGGCGGTATCGCATTCGCACGCACACTTCTCGACAATGGTTCTTCCATCAATGTTCTTCCCTTAGCCTTATATTACCGATTGGAGTTAGGACCTCTTCAGAAATCACTATCTATACTCCAATTCGCTGACAAATCTACTAAAAGACCTAAGGGAGAAGTGAAAAATGTTATCATTATGGTCGAGGGTACGGAATACAAAGTGGGCTTCACTGTCCTTGACATGGAGACTCCGAACCATTGGAAAGAGTCGCAAATCATTTTGGGAAGACCATTCTTAAGAACCGCCAAGGCTGTATTCGATTACGGCACTGGAATGATGAAATTCCGCTCCCTTGATGGAGAAGTGGATTTGGAAATGAGACAAACAAAATGGCAAAGACACGATTCCGAATACACCACTGAAGATGCCAAAACCTCTGAGTGTAATCTAATCAGCACTACTGGACCTTGGGACCAACTGCCAGATCTTCACATGGATACCCTCACATCATAAGAAGAAACAATGCGCCATACAGTGTGTGACCTATTGCCAGATAAATCTGAACACCTGGATATGTACAATCTTGACGATACAGAACTCCTTTCGGATTGGTCCATTCCATCCTCTTCGAAAAAAATCAATGAAGAGTCGGACGCGGCTTTGGCTGAATTACCACACTACTTTTGCGATCCGACTCACTTTCTTTCAAGATCAGTGGCTAGCATATCACAGAATGATCCACCACCAACAAGCACAGAGCCAGACTTAAAAGATATTCAGCCAGATTTGATTGATGATATAGATCTGCCAGAGCTGAAACCTCTCCCTCCCACACTGAAGTATGCATTTCTCAATGGACACAAAGACAAATTTCCTGTGATCATTAGCTCATCATTAACCTTAGACCAAGAATCCAGACTACTAGAAGTCCTAGAGCAAAATCGAAAAGCCATCGGTTGGACTATGTCAGATCTCGTCGGAATCAACCCTGCTCTCTGCTCGTACCAAATTTATGTTGAGGATAACGCAAGGCCTTCCCGTGAATTTCAGAGAAGATTAAACCCCAATCTTCGGGAAGTGATTAAGAAAGAGATAGAGAAATGGTGCAAAGCAGGTTTTATATACCTCATTTCTGACTCCAAGTGGGTGGCCCCCCTTCATGTCGTCCCGAAGAATTCGGGAATCCAGATGGTCACCAACGAGGAAGGGGTTGAGATCGCGACCTGAGTACCCACATCGTGGCGTGTCTGTGTCGATTACAGGCGCCTGAATGCAGCGACCAAGAAAGATTACTTTCCACTGCCATTTATTGATCAAATCTTGGAGAGACTTGCAGAAAGGCATTCTTCTATTTTCTTGATGGGTACTCTGGCTACAATCAAGTAGCTATCGCTCCCGAGGATCAGGAAAAAACCACATTTACATGTCCCTTCAGTACCTACGCATTCAAGCGCATGCCATTTGGGCTTTGTAATGCCCCAGGCACATTTCAGTGGTGCATGATTGCCGTATTTGCCGAAATGGTGGGTGATTTCCTGGAAGTCTTCATGGATGACTTTTCGGTCCATGGTGATTCATTTGATATATGTTTAGCGCACTTGGACCGAGTCCTCAAGAGATGCAGAGAAGTTAATTTGGTACTCTCCTGGGAGAAGAGTCACTTTATGGTGACTAAGGGTATCGTGTTGGGGCATGTCATCTCCAAAAAGGGTATGGAGGTCGACCTTGCCAAGGTGGATGTGATCAAGAAACTTGAGCCACCAACCAACGTCAAGTCAGTGCGGTCTTTTCTAGGGCATGTTGGATTTTATCGAAGGTTTATCCCTGATTTTTCAAAGATCGCCCGCCCACTGACTGAGCTCTTAGGAAAAGACATCGAGTTTATTGTAAATCACAAGTGTCTTGAGGCCTTCGAGCTCCTGAAAAAGAAAATATGTGAATCGCCGATATTACAAGCTCCTGACTGGTCTCTTCCCTTTGAGATCATGACTGATGCATCGGATTTTGCGGTCGGAGCTGTGCTTGGACAAAGACAGGATGGAATCCTTTATGCGATTCACTACGCGAGCAAAGTATTGGATCCTGCACAGAAAAATTATACAGTGACTGAAAAGGAAATGCTCGCGGTTGTTTGGGCCCTTGAAAAATTCAGATCATATATATTGGGCTCCAAGGTGACAATTTTCACTGATCATACGGCAATTAGATACCTCATGGATAAGAAAGATGCTAAGGCACGACTTTTGAGGTGGATCTTGTTAATCCAGGAATTTAATTTAGAGATCAAAGATAAACCTGGAATAAAGAATGTTGTTGCTGATCACCTTTCCCGAATTGAGAAAAATGATTATCCTGATACCATACCTATTAAGGAGACTTTTCCAGACGAATCTGTTTGCATTATTGATTCAACCCCATGGTATTCCAACATCGTGAACTATCTTGTCTCCAAGAAGGTTCCCTTTGGTTGGACCAAGAGAATGATTGATAAACTGAAGTCGGATTCGAGAAAATACCATTGGGACGATCCTTTCCTTTTTTATGAAGGAGCGGATTGTGTTTGGAGAAGATGTATTCCTCAGGAAGAATACCAGAGTTTCCTCACACATTGTCACACTCTCGAGGCTGGAGGGCACCATTCGGGAAAGAGAACCGCACACAAGGTACTCCAATGTGGATTTTACTGGCAGACCTTATTTCGTGATGCTAATGATTTTGTACGGTCTTGCCCGATTTGTCAACGGATGGGAGGGACTGTTGGATATAGAGATGAAATGCCCATGCAACCAATGATTTTCTGTGATGTTTTTGATGCATGGGGGATTGATTTTATGGGTCCCTTTCCCAATAGCAATGGATTTGAGTACATCTTGTTAGCGGTTGATTATTTGTCTAGATGGGTAGAGGCTATTCCAACCCGAACCGCAGACAGCAAAACCGTCTGTAAGTTTATCAAGGATAATATCATTGCAAGGTTCGGGATACCAAAAGTCTTGATTTCTGATGGAGGTAGCCACTTTGTGAATAGGGAAATGAGATCTTTGGCTAAGGAGTACAAATTTGAACATAGAATAGCCAACCCGTATCATCCACAATCTAATGGCATAGCAGAGTTTTCTAATAGAGAGGTGAAGAGTATACTTCAAAAGTTGGTTCGTCCAGATAGGAAGGATTGGTCAAAACTATTGGATCAAGTTCTTTGGGCCTATAGGACAGCATATAAAACTCCACTCGGTACTTCACCTTTTAGGATGATCTATGGCAAGCCATGCCATCTACCTGCAGAACTAATTCACAAATCTGAATGGGCGATCAAAAAGTTGAACTGGAGTTGTCACCTTGGGAAATTATGTCGAGACTTAAATCTGAATGAGCTAATTGAAATCCGAAACCGAGCATATGACAACAGTGTGATTTATAAGGACAAGGTCAAGAAATGGCATGATAGACACATTCGAGATAAAACCTTTGTCCCTGGGCAGAAAGTATGGTTGTTTAATGCTCGGTTAAAGATTTTTCATGGGAAACTGAAATCGAAATGGACGGGTCCTTATGTTGTCATCGATGTGCATACCAATGGAAGTGTGGATATTGCAGAACTCAAAGATGATGCACAACCTTTCTCAGTGAAGGGACAATTACTGAAGCCATATATAGAATCATCCAAAGAACATACAGTGCAAGTTGAGGTCCTCTACTTCACACAGAGCAAGGACATTAACGATATATCAGATCAGACCCACCCTCCCTCCCGACCACATCGATCCCCTTGTACAACTTCTTCCTCTACTTAGGCCAAGGCCTAAGTATAGGGGGGGACTGATGCCATCTGTATATTCCATTTTCCCCATCACACTCCATCTCCAGATCGACTCGCCTCCACCCTTCTTTTATACTTAGGCTTACCAAAGCCTAAGTATAGGGGGAACCGACACCCACCTATATATACTCTCCTCATTCACATACCCCGATCGCTTCATTTTTCTCTTTTCTTTTCCGCTCTTCTTCTATACTTGGACTATTCACAGTCCAAGTATAGGGGGGCGATTCTGTAAATCTTGTTCTTTTTCCTTTTTTCACTCTCTTAAGCTTAGCCTGAGCTATGTCTTCTTTACGCTTCTTGTGCTCTGAGGACACAGCACTCGCTAAGTATAGGGGGGTCTGTATATATACTTTGTATATATTTTATCCATATCTCGTACTTGCGCCTAAGACTATATATTTACGGGGTGGGTATTTTCTTAAAAAAAAGGCTTCTTATTCATTTTTTACATTAAAAAAAACAAAAAAAAAGAGAAAAAAAATGTGTCTGCATTTCACACACCTGCACTTCATCCAAGCATCGCATTTGTGAAAAGTCTTTGGGTTCTGAACCGAGTTATGAGCTGAAACCGAGAGTGGTCTGGACTTGACCTTAATCCACCTAATTTTCAGAGGAACTTCACCGAGAAATAGGATTTTAGAGTCTTAAGGTCTTTGACTTAATTCTTTGAGTTCCACATAACAATGCACAGAGTTTGACTCTTAGTATCTAACCTGGTCTCTTCATTCTGGGTACAACTCTGGAATAAGGAATTAATTTGTACTCTCGTACTATGCACTTAGCTCAACTCAGACGGGATGTTGGAAGACTCTGTGAGTTTCTTTTCTGGTAGCGTGGAAATCCAAAGACCGGAGTACGGGTTGAAATAAAGCTTCGGAAAAGGGATGGACGGCTGGGCACAATTTTTCTAAGACCCCAAAAAATGTATGGAACAAAAAGATGCTATATCCGTAGGGGCAAAACAAGATCCAAGCAGAACCACCAAAAATTCCAAATACAAAGAAGCATTCTACCAAATAAAAATCTGACCAAAAAGGTCCAAGCTTCAAGAAACCTGCAGATCTTGGTGAAGACTCGGCTACACTGGCCATCTTCATAAGGAGAGGTGACTACACTGGCCACCCTCCAGTTCTTTTCTCTTTCTTCTATCTTCTCCCTCATTCGATTGTGAACACAACGCGACAGACCTTAGAAGGAAATACTTGACTCCCCGAGGACGAGTTACTGGAGAGGAGAGGAGCATGGTAGTCCCGCATTCTAGATGGGAAGAGCTAAAACCCTTCACACACTTGAGTCGGTTATTCAATATTCATAGGGTATACTTCGGAAAGAGGATTGATCTAAGATGACTTCTGAGCCGAAACTGTGACAATGATGTGTAGAACTTGAGGGCTGTTGATTTTAAAATTCTAAGTCTCACAGAAGTTCTGCCACACTATTAATCCAAAGGTCGAGTCTAGTTTTATTTTCACCTTAAGTTCATGGTCTTGGTATGGAACCCAGTCTCATTTCACTTCATGGCATTTCTTTTTGATGCTCAGGGACGGGCATGGTTTAAGTATAGGGGGATGATGAATCTCGGATTCACCACTCTAGGTCTCATTAAATAAGCTCAAGTCCCTCAAAATCAACTGCATTTCTGCATTTATTTCGCATAATTAGCATTTATGCATGATTTCATAAGAATTGCATTTTAGCATTAATTTCTGCATAAAATTAGAAGCCAAAAATCCAAGCCAAAAATGACCTGTAAATAGCCTAATTTCTCGGATTTTCAACTCGTCCATGTTGACAGCGCAAAACCCAAAATGACCTCCACTGTGTACACATCACTAACAAGAATAAATAAAAAGTACAAAAAAATAATTAACCCAGGTAAGTGGACCAAAAACCCAAACCTTAGTTTCAGGATTTTCAGACTAAAAGACCCATATCTTCCCCATCCAGTGTCCGATTTGATCTTACTCACTTTTGAACTAATGCACATTCAATTACCTTCAAAACAAGACCAAGTTCAAGTGAATCAGAGCTTGTATGTGAAAGTTGGGTTTTGGGCCTCTTTTGTACATTATATATTTTCGCGGCTTTTGACCTTGTATTTTATGCATATATTTTCTTAATTTATAAAAATCAAAAAAAATTAGATTTAGTTGTCTTCTATTTATCTTTGATTTTTCTATTTTTTTCCGGATTTTTATCTTGTTTAAAAATGACAAAAAATTAGAAAACCCAAAAATCAAGGTATTCAATGTACATGGGATATCTCAAAAATTCACTTTTTACATTTGACCAATTTTGGCTTTGATTCATGAAAGTTGTAGATCTCGTCGAGACGAGCACTTTTCGTGAAGGAAATTTTTTGATTCGAGGTCATTTGATATTTCTTTTTGATTTTACAAATCTTTTATTTTTCATTTTTTCTGGTGTTGACACGTGGCAGCCCCAGAGACCGCCACGTGTCATTGATTTTTGGCCTTTTTAATTTTGCTTTTATAAAAAAAAATTAAAACCGCCCAGTTCTTTTCTCATTCTTCTATCTACTCCCCCCAATTCAATTGTGAACACAGCGCGACAGACCTTAGAAGGAAATACCTGACTCCCCGAGGACGAGTTACTGGAGAGGACGTTCGTGCGGTAGTCCGGCATTCTGGATGGGAAGAGCTAAAACCTTTCACACACATGAGTCGGTTATTCAATGTTCATAGGGTATACTTTGGGAAGATGATTGATCTAAGATGACTTCTGAGCCGAAACTGTAGCAATGATGTGTAGAACTTGAGGGCTGTTGATTTTAAAATTCTAAGTCTCACAGAAGTTCCGACACACAAATAATCCAAAGATTGAGTTTAGGTTCACTTTCACCTTCAGCTCATGGTCTTGGTATGGAACCCAATCTCATTTCACCTCATGGCATTTCTTTTTGATGCTCAGGGACGAGCATGGTTTAAGTATAGGGGGATGATGAATCTCGTATTCATCACTCTAAATCTCATTTATTAAGCTCAAATCCCTAAAAATCAACAGCATTCTTGCATCTATTTTGCATAATTAGCATTCATGCATGTTTCTATAAGAATGGCAATTTAGCACAAAAATCTGCATAAAATAAGAAGCCAAAAATCCAAGCCAAAATGACCTGTAAATAGCCTAACTTCCCGTATTTTTTAACTCATTCATGCTAACTCCGAATAACTCAAAATCACTTCCACTGTGTACATATCACTAACAAGAATAAAGGAAAAATACAAAAAAATAACTAACCCAAATAAGCGGACCAAAAACCCAAACCCTAATTTCAGGATTTTCGGACTAAAAGCCACATATCTTCCCCATCCAGTGTCCATTTTAATCCTACTCACTTTTGAACTAATGTACATTCAATTACCTTCAAAACAAGACCAAGTTCAAGTGAATCAGAGCTCATATGTGAAAGTTGGATTTTGGGTCTCTTTTGTATATTGTATATTTTAGCGGTTTTTAACCTATTATTTTATATACTTATTTAACCTATTAATAAAAATCCAAAAAAATAGATTAAGGTGTCTTTATTTATCTTTGATTTTACCGTAGTTTTTCCGGATTTTTATCTTATTTAAAAATGACAAAAAAATATAAAATCCGAAAATCAAGGTATTCTATGTACATAGGATACCCCAAAAATTCGCTTTTTACATTTGACCGAATTTGGTTTTGATGTCTTCATGAAAGTTGTAGATCTCATCGAGACGAGCATTTTTCGTGAAGGAACTTTTTTGATCCGAGGTCATCTACTATTTTTTTATCGAATTTACAAAATCTTTTATTTCCGAATTTTCTGGTGCTGACACGTGGCAGCACCTGGTGCCACCACGTGTCAACCATTTTTGGGCTTATTATATATTGGTTTTGTTAAAAAAATTAATTAAAAAAATACGAAGCACGTGCGACGCACGTGCCTTTCAGGCACGCGCCACGCACGTGCCTCGCCTTCAGCCCCTCATCGCCCGCCACGTGGCGCGATCTGGGCCGTCCGATCTCGGCCAATCGGACGGCCCGCCCTCATCGTGTTCCCAGGTCCCCTTCCCAATTTGGACCTCTGCTGCGAAACCCATCTTCCCCGGGAATTTCTCCGCCGCCTCCGTGAATCACGTGTCGCCCGCAGATCCTCCCGATCTCCTCCAGATCTCGCCGCCATCCTGCTCCCGCGTATCTCGCCATCCGATCCCCAGTCGCATCTCCATCGAATCCCAATCAAATCCCGACTTCCTACTCCGGCAACACCCCCTTCTCCTATTTAAACAACCCTCCGCTGCCTCGTACACCCATCCGTCGATTACACGACAGAGAAAGGCGTACGGAGGTGACAGCATATGCTCGTCCTCCTCTCCGGCGAGATCTGGTCTCCCAATGGCCGTCGCAGCTAAGCAACTCCGCCGCTGCTCTCTCCGGCCGATCAACGCCGTCGAGCCCTACCCAATCTCAGGTTATCTCTCTCTCTCCCTCTCTCTCTATCTCTATCGCCTTCCACCATCTACGGCAACCTCCTTCACCGCTCCGCCTCGCTGTGCCACGCCCTCCGCTTCGAGCTTCACCATCGTCCCCCGGCCGAGTGTCGGCCAACAGTGACTTCGTCAACAACATCTCTTCCGTCTCTCCATCGCCGCTCTCTTCGACTACGCTCCTCCAGCTCGGCCATCTTCTCCGTCCTCGACAACCTCCACCACACCACCGGAGGTCCACCAGCCATCACCCTCGCTTCGACTACCTCCGACATCTCGCCTCCACCGACACGCCGCTTCGTTCGTCTTCAACTCAGCCCCTACACCGCCGCCTTGGACAGGGCCCCTCCGCGCGACATGCGTCAGCCGTCGCAACGTTGGGGGACCTTCTGGCCTACCTCCTCCGCCTCACCACAGCCACGCCACCGGGGGCCGACCCGAGACCCCCGCGCACGTGCGAGGCACGTGCGTCAGGGGGGACGTCAGCATTTCATCAGCCCCAGGTCACGTGCAGAGCACGTGACCGTGGGGGTAAATTACATCAAACCCCCCTGGAGCTTCACGAATTCGCGCGTCAGCCCCCGCCTCCAAGGGCACGTGCCTGGCACGTGCCACTTGGATATTTTGCAGCACTACGCCCCGCTACTATTGGTAATTACATAGCAAACCCCCACTGCATATTGTTTATTTATTTTATTTATATTGCATCTGTACCCTTGTGTTCCCCTGTGATTTTGGACCTCTTCTTGACATTATTTTCTTAATCCAAAAATTGCATGATGTTTGTTAATTAATTCTCTACACTTTGACATGTTGTGGGTATTTTTCTGATTGATGATTAATTACTAAATAATTGTTTTGTGAAAATTTACATATTTTGCCCATCTCTTGCTCTGAAATTCATAGTTGATTAACCATTGCTCTAAAAATCCCCGAAAAATCATATCTTGTAGAGTTAATTATTCTTAACATCGTGCCCAAAAAGATTTGCATTTGGATACATAGTTTGTCCTGTAAAAATCATTTTGCATCTTTTAGTATTTAATTTTTAGTAGGTATTAAACCCCACATTTTCGAGGTTTAGGATTTTTCTGAGATCCATCACCTAGTGATAGATCTTAGATAATTTTATTTCTTGAAAATAATAGGTTTAATATTTATTATAATGAAATATTGAAAATCATTTTGTTTGCATTTAAAAATCCATAAAAAAATCATATTGCATCCAAAAATTCCAAAAAAATTACAGTGCATACATTTCATCATATTTTACATCTCGGCCAAGTTTTGTATTTTTCGGACATCATTTGAACGTAATTCACATTTTAGTCCTAAAATAGGCCGAATTTGCATAGTGCACCCTATATTGCATTAAAAATTCCAAAAAAAGACCGCCTCGAAAACCGAACATAAACTTTGATAGACATCTTTCTAGGTTGTTCCTTTACCTCCTTGTGATCGACCTTGGGACTTGCCCAAGTAAAATAAACATAAAACCACGAGATTAAAAATTGAATAACTTATTTGTGGTATTTTCTTGACCGTTTCCGATTGCTGCCTACAACGCACGACACGATAAAAATAACTTTTTAAAAGCGACATTTCCGGATTCGTCAGCCTGCAAGGAAAATGCCCCTATCATGAGATATCGTGGACTAGTCTGGTCTAACACTTTTTGGGGGATTTAATGTAGAAAGTCAAAGGCTTGTAGATGCAACCTGTAGGGGATCTCATTTTAACAAGGATAAAAATGTGATCTAGCAGATATTTGAAGAAATGGTCGAAGGAGAGGCTGCCCTCTCTTCATCCCATGCATATCAGAGACAACCGCAGGTCCTCCAGAAGCAACTACATATGGCAGTTCCCGTGAGGCAAAGAGAGATGAAAGCTCCAACCTCAGTATCATCGGGGGTCATCTTCGAAGGTTGACATTGTCGAGAAGTAGTCACAGGATCTCGAGAAGCTCGCTGTGATCAAATAGCGGATACAACCCTTAAATAAGTTGGGTCAAATCAACAAGCAGTTGGAGTTGTTGGTGAGCACCATCAGTTATGCTCAGTCGGCGACACCGTCTTCAGAGACTCCCATTGAGAATAAGGACGAGCCATTACTGCAACAACAGCCTCAGCAGCACATGTACAACGTGTAGGCACCCGAAGAAGGCCCGCTGCAACAGTAGATGGTGGTTTACCAGCCGAACTTCCTTCCCCCCTTCAGATCCAGCATTCCCACAACCAACGTTGATTCAAGAAGTCTTTGGTGTACGGAATAATGATGCATAGGTAGCCCGTCCTACCGGACACTCACATGTCTAGCCACTGTCCAACAGAGCTTATCACCAACTTCAAGGTGGTCGTTATGGATAGTCCTCTGAACCTCCACCTCAGTATCACCAGCCTCAGCAGTACCAACATCATTGGAGGCAGAATCAACAATATTCACAGTCACAGTACCGCCAACCACAACAACATCACCAGTACGCGGTTGCACCACCTCATCATTATCCTCCTCCATATCAACAGTACCAGCTTCCTCCACCTCCTCAGCATTACCAGCAGTCTCAACCTCAGTCTCCGCATCATCAGTCACGGCGTGGAAAACACGCTGAATCACCTGATGAAATTCCAGTGAATCTGACCCTAGACTGCTTGTCCCAACTTGTGAAGGGTCTAGCAGAAATGACGAAGAAATCTGATGACCTGACCGCCACCAAAACTCTCATTTCGGCATAGGTTGAAGCAAACCCTAATAATTCTAAAAGAAAAGAGTAGGTAGAATGTGATGTTCCATCTATGCCTGTCGAGTCAGATAGCCATGATTTTGTTTTATCTAATGTTGTTACTTTCAGGAGTTGTAGGACTTTGCCTCTATTTGCTGCAAACCAAGGAAGAATAAAGCTTTGATTCGTGAATTGTCATCTTCTGCATAAGTCGCACTAGCTACAGGGTTGAGTGAGGAAGAAGAAGGAGGAGCCATGCCACTTGCCACTCACCATCATCGCCACTAGAAAAAACAACAAACTATTCAGTAATTCAAAAAGATCAAAAAATGTTCATGTTCGACGTGAAGTCGCGTCAGCCACGGAGGAGCCGCCAGCAGCAGCCGATCCTATGCCAGTCGATGAAGCAGAGACAACACCTTTTGTTTATCCGCCAGTAGCAGAACTTACACTTCTAGCATGTACCCCTTTTTATGATCTGTATGTACGGAATTGTGTAGACAGGAATCTTGATGTAAATAAGAACACTGCTTTTGATTTCAGTAAAATAAAAATTCATTTTCCTGATGCCATAGAAAAATCCAAAAAATTGCAAAAGCAAAAAGTGTGTTCCGGATCCCGAAGTTGTGAATATTATTAATAATCTGACTGTTGAGATTCCTTTGACAAAATCTGTGGAATACATGTCTGCTGTAAAGAAAGGTTTGAAGGAGGTATGTATAAACAATCGTCGACCATCACATAACAAGAGACACTGACAAGTAGAGAAGCACATTCTTACCATGGACACTGTCGCATCCATCAGCAATCTCCTGCAAAAGAAGCAAGATAAAGGAGCACTTTTGACCAGATGCGAGATTTTTGACCTGGTCTTCGAGCGAACCTTACTTGACAATTGTTCTTCCATCAACCTCCTACCCACTTCATTACTTCAAGAATTTAGGCTAGGTCCTCTCAAGCACACACGAATGATCCTTCAGTTTATTGATCGATCCATTAAGCGACCCCAAGGTCTTTTGGAAGACGTTGTGGTGAAGGTGCATGACATGCAGTTTTCGATTGATTTTGTAGTCCTTGACATGGACTCTACCGCACAATTACTCCAGACTCCTAATATTCTAGGCCGGCCATTCCTCCGCACTACAGAGTCCATGGTTGATTATGGGTCTGGAAAGATCACTTTCAGCTCAAGCAACAATAGAGTTGCAATAGACATGGTCGACGAGCCTAAAGTTGTAACTAATGAAGGTCATGCAACACCGCCTAAAGCAGAATGTGACTTCATTAAAGAGATCAGAGACAAACCACTCTCTTTGAGTGACCCATAGACATAGGAAATCCTCTCCCTTGAGGAGGACCTGGAAAGCACATTCGATACAAGCTCCGACGACACTTAGGAGATAGAATCTAATTTTTTGATGCATCTCTTCAATTCAGTTGATTCACTCCAACCTGAACATAATGGACTTACTGCAGATCTGTTCGGCACATTGTCAAGTGAACAACAAGTTACTGAGGTGGGCAGTACTCCCTGCAAATTTCAAGCTGATCACCCTCCAACCAGCACAGTTTCCGAAGTGATTGAGAAGCTGGCCAGATTAGAACTTGAACTAAAGCCACATCCGACAGGCCTTAAGTATGCTTTCTTGCGGGTGCAGAAAATATGTATCCGATGATCATCAGTGTAGGCTAGCCCCAGAGCAAGAAGCTTGAATCCTTGAGGTTCTAGAGAAAAACTGCAAGGCACTTGGTTGGCATGTTCTGATCTCTGCGGGATAAATCTTGCTCTACGCTCACACCACATATATTTAGAAGAAGATTCCAAGCTGTCCCTAGAATTTCAAAGAAGACTGAACCTAAATCTGAGGGACGTTGTCATGAAAGAAATCACAAAATGGTCTGATGTAGGCTTCATTTATCCCATCTCTGACTCCAAATGGGTGAGCCCACTGCACGTAGTTTCGAAGAAATCAGGGCTCACTGTTGTTACAAATGATAGAGGAGAGGAGATATTTACTCGGGTACTGACATCTTGGCATGTATCTGTTGACTACCTCCACCTGAATGCAGCAACTAAGAAGGACCACTTCCCCTTGTCGTTCATTGATAAAGTATTGGAAAGACTGGCTGGTAAGGAGTTCGTCTGCTTACTGGGTACTCCAGGTACAACCAAGTGGCAAACGTCCCTGAAGATCAAGACAAAATAACCTTCAATTGCTCGTTCGACACCTATGCTTTCAGGAGAATGTCCTTTGGATTGTGCAACGTACCAGCAACATTCCAGAGATGCATGCTTGCAGTTTTTGCTAAGATGGTTGGCAGTTTTCTCGAGGTGTTTATGGACAATTTCTCCATCTATGGTGACATCTTCGATTCTTGTCTTGAGCACATAGACAAAGTACTTCAGAAATGTTGTGAAGTCAATCTGGTATTATTGTGGGAAAAGAGCCACTTCATGGTCAGAGAGGGGATTATGTTGGGTCGCGTAGTTTCCAAATGAGTCTAGAAGTCGTCCCTGTAAAGGTGGATGTGATTGCTAATCTAGAGCCACTCAAACAGTCAAGCACGTGAGGTCATTCCTGAGGCATGTGGGATTCTATAGAAGATTCATTCGTGACTTCAGCTGCATTGTCCGACCTCTTCAGAATTGTTGTGCAAGGAGACGGAGTTCAATGTTGATCAGCGAGTTCTCCTTTCATTTAACCAATTAAAGGATCTCATCACTCAAGATCTCATCCTACAGTCACCAGATTGGTCTCTTACTTTTGAGATCATGACAGATGTGTCAGACTTTACCGTTGGGGATGTTCTAGGATAAAGGAAAGATAAGGTGCCCTATGCCATTCATTATGCCAGCAAAACACTAGATGAGGCTTAGATAAATTACACTGTGACAGCAAAAGAATGGCTGGTTGTGGTATTTTCCCTTGAGAAATTCAGATCCTATATTCTTGGATCAAAAATCATTATCTACACTGACCACTCTACTATCTGATACTTACAGCAGAAGAAGGATGCCAAGCTTAGATTGATCAGATGGATCCATCTCCTCCAGAAGTATGTTTTGGAAATTAAAGACAATCCTGGGTTCCATAATATGGTAGCAGATCACCTCTCCAGAATAGAGCAGCAAGAGCCTCCACTGATCAATGCACCTATTACATACACCGTTCCTGAAGAGTTGATTCTGGATGTGGATTAACTCCCTTGGTTTGCTGATATTGTGAACTATCTCATTTCTGGTGTAGTCCTGCAAGATTGGACGAAGATTCAGAAGGATAGTCTTATCAACTATCCACTTCTAGAAATGGGAAGATCCTCTTTTATTAAGGGAAGGAGCGGATTATATTTGACGCAGGTGTATCCCTCAGAGGGAGAAGCATAATGTCCTCGAGCATTGTCATTTGCTTGAATCGGGTGGACCCCATTTTGTAGATAGAACGATATAGAAAATATTGTAGTATGGCCTCTGATGGCCTACATTATTTAAGGATGCTACAGCATGTGTTAAACTCTGCATAGACTGTTAGCGATTGAAAGGTATCCTTACAACGAAGGATTCAATGCCCCTGCAGATCATTCATATTGCAGATGTATTCGATGCTTGGGGAATTGATTTCATGGGACCCTTCCCCAACAATTATGTATACAAGCACATCCTTCTTGTTGTTGATTATGTGAGTCGTTGGGTAAAGCTATCCCCACTCGAGCCGCAGACAACTGTATAGTATGTCACTTTTTGAATGAAAAAATCATCTCGTAGTGGAGGATTCTGAAGATACTGATATCAGACAGGGGTAGTCACTTCATTAACAGAGAGGTCAAGAAATTAACTAAGGAGTACAACATCGAGCGCCGAGTCCCATCTCCTTACCATCCTCAGACCAACGGTATGGAGGAACTATCCAACAGAGAAATCAAGACAATACTCCAAAAGCTTGTCAAGCCGGTCAGGAAAAATTGGTCCTAACTTTTGGACTTAGTCCTTTGGGCGTACAGAATCATTACAAGTCTCCATTGGGCTTATCGCGCTATCGTCTTGTAGATGGGAAGCCATGCCATCTGCCAGTGGAGTTGATTCATAAATCATTCTGGGAAGTTAACATTTGCAATTTGGACTCACAAGAAGGTGGTCAAAAAAGGAAAGAGGATTTGAACATGCGACTAGAATTCATAGACTTTGCGTATGATAACACATTGATGTACAAGGAGAAGGTTAAACACTGGCATGACAAGCACATCAAGCGAAAGACCTTCGAGACTGGAAATAAAGTGTGGTTATTCGATGCAAAGCTAAAGATCTTCCTGAGCAAATTAAAGAGAAAATGGACATGGTTGCTCATAGTTCAAGAAGTGCATGACAATGGAAGCAATGTGATATCCGAATTATTTCCTGACGCATAACCATTTGTCGTCAATCGTCAGCTACTGGATCCCTACCTCGAACATGACATTTTCTTCGATGTTGTCGACTCTATCCAAGTAATGTACACTGAAGGAATATCCACAACAATAACAACATCACAAGATTCAGATAATGTCACTCAAAAACTCCTCCTTTAAGATTTCGTATTTTCTTCTTTCTCTTCTTTTCTTCTTATTATTTCCAATCTGCGATATCCATAAAAAGTTATGTGTAACACCCCTTTTTTGTCAGTGTTCCATACTTAGGACGTACTTTGTCCTAAGTATAGGGGGGTGTGCACCCCAAATATTTTCATTCTTTGATCCTCTCCACTATCTCCTATTCCCGTCTATACTTAGGGATAACTTACACTAAGTACAGGGGGAGATAACTTGAGTACTATCTATTCATTCCAATCCTTGACCCTCCCTAACTTGTGTACAACCTTCAATACTTAGGATTATTTGATCCTAAGTACAACGAAGACTGTCGACTTCTCATTTGTTTATTCCTTCCTTATTCGTTTATTCTTTAGACATTTCTATACTCAGTATGAGCTCTGCCTTTTCTTTTTCTCTCCGATCTATGAGGACATAGCTCAAGCTAAGTATAGCGGTCATATATGCTATGTATATACTTTAGCCATAACTTGTACTTTCGTATTTTAAAATAATAATTATGGCTAAACTACTCTATAAAATACTACACGTATACCATTAAATTCATTAAAAACATTAATAAAAAGTCATATATTATTCCTCAAATTGTTTTTGTATATACTGATTAATAAATCAGGTAAAAATATTTTTTGCAAAATATTTGAAAAATAATATGAAAATCTTTTGGAAAAATCTTTTGAAAACTATTTGGAAAATATTTTGTTAAATATTTACAACCTTTGTAAAAAATATTTTGCTTGTAAAATTTCTTTTATTTGTGTGAAATGAAAATGTTTGAAAGACTATTTGTATATCGTTTTGAAAATGGTTGAGAAAATATTTTGAAAAATCTATATATACTATTTGAAAAACCTTTGCAAAATAATTTTCAAATGTTTGTAAAAACTATTTTGGACTATGATTTTCAAAATTGTTTGTAAAATATTTTTCAAATAAATTTGAGGAATTTATACATCACAACAAAATTTGTACTATTTGTGTATACTTATCTATAAAAATGACCAGATATCCCTTGTAAATTCTTAAAAACTCGGCTCTTGTAAATTTAAGATGAATCCCCATGTTAATATTCGTACCTATTTTTATCCAAAATCTTTTGGTTTCAAAAAACTTAAAAATATTTACAAAACCAAAAATACCAAAAACATTTGCAAAATCTTTTTTAGAAATTGCATAAAAATTTGCAAAACGTTTTTCAAAAATCCCTAAAAAGTTTAAAAGTTTGAAAATTGCATCACAAAAATATTTTTATGTATTGTACATAGCATTTGCATAGCATTCACATTTTTCGGATTGAGTTTCATAATCGAACAAGTCTAAGTAAAATCTAAAGATTGGATCTTGGTTGGACCTTAAATCTACCTAATCACATGAACCTTATAGGAACTGGACATGAGGTACTTCTGGTCTAGTTGACTTAATTCTTTGAGAATCGTGAGACTTGGTTCAATGGATTCTTGATTGCCTAAGTATGGTATTTCAGAGCACGCGTATGGTTCTTGTCAATAATGACCTAACTTGGACACCTGCACCTTTCACTTGGCTCAGCTCAGTTGGAGTGGTGAGGGGATTGGATTTGCCGGTATGAGACGCGCACTAGTGGAAACATTTGTCCTCGTCTGGGGAGGGAAGTGCACCCCAACCCATCCAGTAGTAGAGGCGTCTAAAGATAGGAGAGTCTGGGTTGCAATAATTCTTCGAAATAGGGATAGTGTACTTGCTCAAGAGGAAAAACTCCTTATGTAAATGTTGATGTATATAGTATTTCAAAAAAAAAGCAAAAAGCAAAAACTCCAAAAAAGTGGACATGCTAGATTGAAAATAGAATGCTTATCGGAGTGTATATAATTGAATAGTCTATAATCAAGCTTGAGCTTCAAAGTCATATCTTGTGAGCCTGCAGCTGGATGACTTGACTACACTGGTCATGCATCCTAGAATTGGTAGCTACACTGGCTATTGTCCATTCTTCTCTTCACCTCCTCCTCTCGAGTTGGTTGTCACTTGAGCTTAGAAGGGGAAACCATGTTCCTCGAGGAAAGATTTGGTGGATTGGAGAATCACTGGGTTGTCATGTTGGAGAAGTCAATCCCTTTGTTATTTCAGTTGGGAAGAGCCACTATCACATACATTGTACAAGTGAGATTCATAGTCATAAGGGTTTGCGTATGAGTTGAAATATTCTGACCTGGCTATTGAGGAGACTTGAGTAGGGTTTTGGGATTCTTGAAGGCTATTGTGTTTCAAATCCGATTCCCAGTATGGTTCTGACCGCACTAAAATTCCAAAGGACCGACTTAAGATCCAATCTTTGATTTTGTGATGACGAGTTTGAATATTAAACTTAATCCACTTTCTTTATTTTTCTTTTCTTTATTTTTCATTTTCTGTCCTTATTACAAAAGTGTTTGCTAGGGACTAGCAAAGGCAAGTATATGGGGGGGTAATGAATCTCCATTTCATCACTTTATTCTATTATTTTGGAATTAAAAACCCTAGCTAATGCATGTATATACCCCTTATTTACATAAATTAACATTCATTCTTTAATCTATAAAAACTGTATAGAATATTACTTTTAATACCAAAAATATAGTGTAAAGAAAAGTAAATAAAAAATAAAATGCCAAAGGTATTCTATGATCATAAACCTCGAGACCAAGGCATCTTGATGACTAAGTCGACAAGGAATAAAGTAGGAAGAGATAAGGGTCAAAACTACAATAAAAATCACATTTATTACATCTTTATTTATTCATTTTTGAGACCCATTTTATTTTCTACTTTTTAAACCTCAAATAAAGAAACTTTGTGCATGAAAGTTGTAGATTATTATAGAAAAATACAAAATTCATTTCAGACAAAAATAATATGCAGTGGTCATATTATATACAGAATAAAAAGCCAAAACCCAAACTTTCCAAACCCATATAACTCAAATAAAAACTCAAAATTATCAAAATCACTTTAGTTGTATATAACTTTTCACAAGCTATTTTATGAAGTTGGTCTCATATTTTTTGGAGTTAAGGTGCGAAAGTTAGGTTTTGGACCCCTATTGTACATTATACCTGAATATAATAATCATTTTATTTATTCTTTATTGTTTTTATAAGTTTATATTTTTATAATTTTTAAATTATTTATACTACATGTGCATATTAAAACTAAAATAAAATAAGCAAATAGAAGTATTAAAATAAAATAAAATACAAAAATATATAGATGAATATACAACAATTATGCCTATATAATCAGTATACCTATTTATTTCAGTGTATATATTATATCATAAAAATACAACAAAAATATATTTATATACAAAAAAACAAGTTATAAATACATAAAATAAGAAAATAAAATAAAACATACAAAATAAAAAATAAAATAGCCAAAATATAGATGAATATACCTATAAATACACCCTTAAAAATTAACTTGTAACAAATAACACCAAAAAATAAATAAAAATCATATAAAAATTATACATAAAATAAGAAAAAAGTTTATTTTATAATAAAAATTAATAAAATCAATTACTATTTTTATTTTTTTTATTTTTGAATAAACATGCTATTTTGTCCTTATGTGGGTTGACGTGGCCCAATCAAAGCATAGGGATTATTGATCCCCGGTCAACTCCCCCTAGCACCTCTGCTGCCCGTCAGACCCATTTTTTCTCAAGTTTTCCTCCCTTTTTCAAGGACATTTCATCAATCCATCGCCCTCGATCTCTTCACAATATATGCTCCCTGATCTTCCATGATCCATGCCACCACCTTTGATCTCTTGTACATAACTTGTATTTCTCCTAATCTGTCGTCCAATAAGGGTGCCTACTTATGTGTATAAATAAGATCTCCTTCCTTCCCTTAATTTTTGGTCACTTTGTTTAGCCCTAAGTCCCCTAAACCTTGGTCTAGAGTGTATCCCTGTGATAGAGGGAAATCCCTTAAGGTCTGGAGCGACTCGTGGTGAATGAGGTGCACCCACGATGGTCGTCGCCTACCGCACTGCTCCCTACCTTCGTCGGTAGGTATAAGAGCTGATCTTTATTGTTTTTTAGATATAATTTAATGCCTGCTCTTTAATTACGCAATTAGTCTAGTGTTTAAATAATAGTTTTAGTGTATAATTGCCACCCACGTAGTTCGCCAGAGCTCAACTCCGGCGAACCCCATTCATTGTGATCTGTTGTATTCTGACCATCCACGACCACCTCCCCACTTTCCCTTGTACCATCTCCACCTCCCTAATCCATTTGATCAACCGAGACCCTATTGGTTCTGCGAATCATGGTTTCTATCTATCGCCTCGCCAGAAACCTCACCGCCACCTTCATCTAGTCATCGATTCCACCCAATAAAAACATGGAGTCCTTCACCTTCCTATTAAGTTGCTCTATAGCACCTTTGCAGGACCGGAATGGGGTGTTTGAGCCCCAATCGAAGCCTATGAACACACTCCATGTACCCGAGTGCTTCATGCCTCCACAACGAGGCCAAGATGTAAATGAGCGTACCAACAGCTGCAGATCGATTCTAGGATCAGCATGAGCCCTTCAGCAATGAGTTAAGAGGCCGGAGGAGCTAGATCTGGTCGACTGAAGTTCATCCAGCTCATCTTCTTCCGACGTTCTTCCAGCATGTCTTTGAGCCGTCCGATCAAGCCCATGCATTAGGTGAAGCAGGTACCATTGGATGGGACCTACAGTCAGCTGTCAGATCTCATTTGAGATCTAATCTTGACCATTCAGTGCGAAGCATCATCGCAAAATCTGATCTGTCCACATTGATAAGTGAGGAACATCGCACCGTTGGATCGCACGCCTAAGTGGGGTAACCAAACAATTTTTGCATTTATTAATTAACTCTATAAATAAAATATGTCATTTAAATAAATGGGAAAATTTGCATGCTTAGCCCTGTACTTTCTTCATATTTTATTTAGGTCCATGCTAGGTCACCTCATGTGTCGTCCCATGTGAGGTGGCCAAATTGTAAGGAAACCCTTGCTACTTTTTATATTAAGATTTGATCTAATGAAATTTGATATACGTTGTATAGTTTTGGGAAAATTACACTTGAGCTCCTAATTTTTTTATTTGCAGTTATGGACTTCCTAGTCTTGTATTTTTGGTGATTGAATTTAATTTATTAAAAATAGCACATACACTCCTAAAATTATGAAAAAAATAAAGCTAGATGCATGCTAACAAGTATTTTCACACCCCATTATTATTTTAGCATTTTTGGGATTTTTCCTATTTATTAAAACTAAAATGAGCATGTTTTGCCTCTATTTGTATTATAAAATACCAAAAATTAGGAAAACATTTTAACAAATTCCAAAAAAAATAGACTTCGATTATTTTATCATGTTTTAACTCCAGACCAAAAATCCATAAATATAGAAAAATAAAAAGACTAAAAATATAAAAGCTCCAAATTCCAACCAAAAATACTAAAAATCCCCAAAAATTCAAAAAATATGTTTTTCTATTTCTGAATTTTATGTATATTATTATCTACCCATTAAAATTGATTTGAAGATATATGGACTTATTTTACTATTTTTAATCTTCATTTCAATCCGAGCTTATTATTTAATCCTTGATTTATGATCTTTTGTTTTGAAAAATTCATAAAAATTATCAAAAATTCTAGAAAAATCAAACAGAATAATATAAAATCGAAAAATACTTTTTGTTGCATTTTATTCCTTTTACTAGTATTTGGAATTATATTATCTATTATGGCATATATATCCATATATATTCTATCATCTATTAAAAAGAAAAATAAACATAAAAACTATAAAATATAAAAAATAAATATGAAAAATACAAAATTGAAAACAAAATAGTAAAATATAAAATATAAAAATTTTATAAAATTAAAACCCACAAAAATATAAAATGAAGGACATGTTTGTACATAATACACATTGATTAATAATAATCATAGGCTAACTGTCCTGCTCTCTGTGGTTCGACCTCTACATGCTTATTTGTAATTCTTGATTCACTTTTTGCTATTCTTGATATATATCGTGGTTAGTTATTGATTGATTGGGGTTTCGTGAGTAGTCAACATAGCAACTGTGGTTTCGCCTAGTGAAACCGTATGATCCTCGCAAAATCCCTCTCATCAAATACCATGCTTTATTTTCCTAATGAAATAGCACTCTCTGGTGTTAGATTCCAGTAAACTTGCATTGAACATTATTGAAGATATATATTGTAGTCTCTACTACATATATACCAGGAAACTAGGAGATAATTATGCTATGATGCATCATTGATCAAATCATGTCACACGTGATCCAATTGTATCTCCCTATAACTCTATTGAGTTAAGCTACATTAAGAGCATTGAAATAGGAATGATATTCCTTTCTCCATAAGGTATTCCTTGAATTCATTAATAGGTACTTACTACCTAGGTTAGATTAAATTCATTTTCACCTTCCTTCAATCTTCCAGAATTCATGTTTATTTCCAACATTTAGAAATAAACAATGGGAGTATTCTAATATCTAGGTCATAGAGACATTCTCTAAGACTAAGGGCTCTCCCACTAAAAATATGAAGTATATTTATCCAATAGAGATTGCTGCAACAATTGCATCAATATCCATGTAGATGACTATTAAACCTTAAGATCAAATTTTCTAGTCTTCTAATAACATAAACAATCAATTGTAAGTATTATTAGAAGAAAGAGATAAAATTTATTAGACTTTGATCTTATCTAATAAGTCAATTTCAATGATGATATGTAGATATAGATTATTCTGATGCACTAACCGGGTCCTTCTCTAAGGATCCAATATAGTCTAGGTAGTCACACTATCAGTGCATAGGCTTATGGCAGTGTTGGGACTCATTGTCACATGGAAATTATAGAAGTACAGTCAACTCCTTGGCTTTCTGTTGACCAGCCAAGCGACTAAGGTAAAGGTATCTAGATAGGTCGTTGCGACCTCGATCGCTCAGCTAAGTCAATCAAGAAAAATATCAAACCACTCGAAACAAATAAAATCGATCAAAACAAGGCAAGTGGTCCTGCTAAATGTTTAACCTGGTATAGCACCCAGGGTCGAACTCAAGGAGCACGGGTTGGCCAAAGGCCTACGAAGTAGTAAAAATGAAATGAAATAAAATAAAATAAAATGTTTTTAGTGATTTTTAATGATTTTTGTATTTTTTTTTTGATTTTTAATATGTGAAGATAATAAAAGAAACAAAAACAAGCACACTTAAGCAAATTATTTAATGCATCAAAAATCAAGCAAAAATTCAAACAAAAATATTTTTATGTTTTTTATGTTTTTTAATGTTTTTGGTGAATTTTTGATAATTTTCTAATGTGTATTTTATTTTCTAAAAATCAAACAGTAGCAAGGAAACAAGGTACTGTCCAGCCAAGCCTAAAGTCCCTAGATAAAATATCTAAGGACCTCAAAAGGGCCTGGAGGTATTTTTCCTGTAAACTAGGTAAAACAAGGAAAATTTGAGTACCAAAATTATTGTTTTTGGATTTTTAGGTGATTAAATAGAATTTTTATGGGTTTTTAGGTGTTTTTAAGTTTTTATGGTTTTTAAGCAGTGAAAAATAGCCAAAATTGGCTAGAAAATAAAGGAACACAAAATAAACAGTACCTAATTTTTATAGAATTTTTGAGGGGGTTTTTATATTTTTTTGGGGTTTTTAAAACTGGACAGTGGCTAAAATGATGGTTTTTGAATTTTTAAAAATAACAAATAAACTCAAAAATGTCCTCAAAAAATCTCAAAAATCCTACAACATGGCAGGAGCCATGTTTCAAATTTTCATCGAATTTGGAGGTGATTTGATATTTTATTCAAAAATCACAAGAGGGCACTGTGCACAAGGACTGAAGTGCAAATACCCTAAGTTCTGGGGGTCCAGGTGCAATTAACCCAGCACGTCACGCGCGCGGCGCGTGCCTGGGGCACTCAGGGACCTCTATGTAATAAAACTAAGTTCCAGGGACTAATTGGTAACACGTACCAAAAGTCCGAGGACCTCAGCTGCAAATTACCCGAAAATAAACGCACATGCGAAATTAAACCATTCACAGGGGCATAAATGCAATTACTAAAAAGATTTCATTCATTCATAAACATCCAGAACTACAGGGGTGTATAATGCAAAAAACCCACAAATACACGTGACGAAGCATGTGGTTCACACAGACAGGGGTATAAGTGCAAATAAACTAAAGCTCGTGGTCCAACATGCAAAATACCCTAAAACTAAACAACTGACTAAAATATTTACAGGACTAAAACGAAATAAAAGCTAAGGAAGGGCCTAAGGGTAAATTACCCTTTATTAAGTCGCCCGATGGATGCGCGCCACGTGTGTAGAAGGACGGCTGGAAATGGCTGGCGCTCCAACGCTGAGGTTCTCGCAGCGATCGGACGGCTGAGGGTACGCCACGTGGGAGATCGAACGGGTGCGGTGCTCGGTGGGTACCCCTCGTGCAACGGACGGTCCTGATCGCCTCTCCAAGGTCTGACGGTGTCTGGCTCTCCTCAAGTGATCGGTCTGGATACGAACTGGAGGTCGAAGACGATCGAACGGTCGGGGAAGATGCTGGAAGAACAGTCGGCCGGCGAGCTTCGCCGGCCTCGTGCGAGCGCTGGTCTCCTCCCCTGCTGCCTCTGAAGATCGGAAAAGGTCCGCGATGATGATCCGCAGCTGATGGTCGGCTCCGATGGCCCAGCCGAGCCCTGGAGGGCTCCGGCGAGGTCGGCGGAGGAGAAGCTCCTGTCTGAATGTCGGGAGGCCTCAGATAGCCTCCTCTGGTCCTGCAAAATGGCTCAGAAGCTTCGCGGGTCGAGGGCAAAATGCCTCGACCCAGTTAGGCGACTTGGGGATGGTCTGTGCGTCGGTGCGGACGAACCCCGGCGAAGCGACGGCGAGGGGATTCGAATCCCAGATCCTGTGCGAGCTGGGTTGAACGGAGGGGCGGAGAAGGTGCGCGGAGGGAAGGCGGAGATGAATATGGATTCCGATGATCGAATGGGTGCGCGAGATGGTCGGAATCGACGAAGAACGGCGGCGGTGCGATTTGGGGCAAAATGGAAATTAGACTAAACAGAGGAGCTAAGGGACTACCTGGGTGGTGGAGTAGACTGGGCTGGAGCTGGGGAAGCTCCCGGTCGTAGCCTCTAGGGTCGTCTGGGCCCGAGGCTCAGAGCTCGCACCAATGGCGGAGCTACGGCGGAGCTACTCGCCGGATCAGTGGTCCGGCCACTCTCTCCTCGCTGCGACACGGCCAACCTGGAGCTGTCACCTCGGAGGTAGCTGTGGAGGTCACGGGACGAAGAATGGAGAGCCAAAGATGACGCGGGAAGGCGGCTGAGCTCACGATTTATATGGCTAGGGGTCCGAAAAGAGGGGGTCCGGGCAAGCTCAGGAGCGCGCGGATCCCAAGGGAGCGGCTCCGGCGAGGATGCCGGATGCAAGGAGGACGATTCGGACCCGGGGGTTGGCGGGTTGGTGATCAGGTTGAGCGGGTATTAAATGGAGAAGTCGGGTTGGCCGCTCAAACCCGTGGGAGGTGGTCCTGGGGGGGCCAGTTGACCGGGCGGTCAACATCCCCAGGACCCAATGAGGATGGGCCACGTCGCCGGATTTTAAAGCTTAAATTCAAGGTAGCTAGGGCCCGATTTTGTAAAAACTCAAAACACAAACTATTTTTATTTCATTTTTTTCTATTTTTTGGTGATTTTTAATTAATTTTTGGAAATAAAAATAAGGTATTTACAATATATAGCTATATATAGGTGTATATACAATATGTAGGCTTTTGATTTTTGATTTTTAATTATTATATTTGTACAATTTTATTCCTATTTTATATTTTATTTATTTATATTATAAAGTAAGGAATAAAAGAGTATTTTTATTTGGTTTTTATTATTTATGTATATAGGTAAAATAAATAGATATATACATCTATATACATGATATATATACAATGTATTTTTATATTTTAAATTTTGTAGTTTTTCTTTGATTTTTGTTTTGATTCTTTTTATTTTATTTATTTACAATATATAACCTAGAATATTTACAAAAAGTTTAGAAAATGATTTTATTTATTCACAAGGTTAAATAAATAAAGAAACATGGTCTATGTACATGATGAAAGGGTATTTTTGAATTTTTTGATTTTTAGCTTTTTATTTTGTTTTTATCTTTTATAAATATGTACAAATATTTACAAGCATATTTTTGGGTGAGGAAAAATATTTTTATTTTATTTACATAAATATATACACATGAGCCCCTATCTCCCTCTACTTTGGCTTTTATGCGGTCAGGCCCATGCTGAGCCCTCCCTTGGGTTAGGTTGCTCAATATTTATTCTAAATATTTCCCTATTTTTCTTTTTCATCTTTATTATTTTATTTTTGCACAAAAACATGCTAATTATAGGTTTTTACAAAATGCATGCTTTTGCTAATTATTCCTATTTACAAGTATCTACATGCATTTGCATAGGTTTTTGTAGCTAAAATATAAGAATAAAGAGTGATGAATGGGTATTCATCACCCCCTATACTATACTTTGCTAGTCCCTTTAGCAAACACTTATTTGAAAAAGAAGTGAAAAAAGAAAGAAAGAAAAAGAAAAAGAGGATGCACATGGATCAAGGTTGATTATTAAACTTGCCTTTATTAATTTGAGGTATGGAGCTCAATCAGATCTTTGGATTATTAATGTGTAGGAACCTTATTCAGACTTAAGCTTAAAACCTAACAGCCTTCAAGTTCCACTAATCTATAACCAAGACTCCTCAATGCTCCAGATCAGAACAAGTCATCAATCACAAACCCTGGAGACCATGAATCTTTTCTTGTCCTGTGAATGTGAAGTCTAAGCTCTCTCCACCTTAGAAATGGCAACTTGACAACCCTCCCCAACAAGGTAACTCTATGACCTCAATCTGGCCACTCTTTCCTCGAGGAGCGGGGTATTCCCTTCTAAGTTCAAGTACAACCGGCTCAAGAAGAGGGGGAAGAAGAGAATGGGTCAAGGCCAGTGTAGCCAAGTACCCTTGGGAGCTTGACCAGTGTAGCCAAGTCTCCCTGCTGCAAGCTACAACAGGTGGATCATGAAACCAAGCTTTGCTTATTGCACTTATATACATACTCCGGTGGGATTATCATTTTCTCTCAGACCCACCACTTTTTTGGAGTTCTTTTCTTTTTGCACTTTTTTTTTCAAGTGCATCTGTACAACATATACATGTGCAGCATATATACAAGGAATTTTTCTCTTGAGCCAGTAGACTATCCCTCTTTTAAAGCTTTATTGCAACCCACAACTCCCGTCGTTAGACCTCATGGCAACCAGACCAAGTTGAGACGCACTTCCTTCACTATAAGAAGAAGAGAGGTTCCGCCTAGAAGTACTACCCTCATATGCTACCCCAAGCCAAGGAAGACTGCCTCCTCACCACCTCATCCGTAGAGTGCTCGGTGCCATAGTGCTGGTGTCAAGTAAAGCCATCATCTATATGAGTCATGTGTTGTTGTTAAGTGCTCTACTTAGGCTCATTGAGATGACATGTGATCATAGCCTAGTGGACTCAAAGAATTAAGTCACCATGGACCTGAAAAGCCTTAAACCTAAGCCCTACAAGGTTCCTCTTAGAATTAGATGGGTTAAGATCTTAATCAAGCTCCATTTCTCAATTTGATTCCAGGCTAGTTTAAATGTCAACTATCATCCAAGAAAAACTATATACATATGTACAAAAAGATGATTATTTACACAATATTTTACAATCATGCAAAATTTTTGAAAAATGTTTTGAAATCATGAATGATGATGCATGAAGTGCAGGTTTTGCAAAAAGACATTTACAGACATTTACACAAGATTTTTGCAAACTTTTGATTTTCAAAACATTTTGGAAAAATTTTGTACTATATACATAATTTTGATAAGAAAATATTTACACAAGCTTTACACAAAAGATTTTTGAAATCATTTTTACAAAAATAGTTTGTACACTAGCTATGTATGTGCAAATAAAAGAAGATTATGTACATGAAAATTTTTAATTTTGTGGTTTTTAGCCATTTTTATTTATTAACACACTCACACAAAGTACGAGTTATGGCTAAAGTATATATGAAATATATACACACCCCCCTATACTTAGCTCGAACGATGTCCTCAGAGTCAAGAGCGATGAAAAAGACATAACTCGTGCTATGTATAGGGAAGTGAAAAGAAAGGCTATACAAAAGGGAAATGAAAAGTCAAGAGGGACTCAGGTCTTCCCCCTATACTTAGGATCAAGTAATCCTAAGTATAGTAGGCTGTACACGAAGGGAAAACTGAGTGGAGAATGTACATGGTCTACCCCCCCTATACTTAGGGTGAAGTATCCCTAAGTATAGGCAGCAAAACAGGGGTAGACGGAAACAAAAGAAATACCCAAAAGGTCTCACATCGCCCCTATACTTAGGGCAAAGTGCACCCTAAGTATAGCATAATCACAAGATGGGGAAGGGGATGTGGGACTAAGGAATGTGGTGATATGGACATCTGGATCTATATACAGCGGAAGATCAGTGAAACTCAGGCGTGAGATGCATTAGATGTGAGTCAAAGACCACATCTCACGCAAACTGAATAGGGGCAATATCAACGACCCGCGGCTCATGATCTAGAAATGGCTTGAGCCGCTGGCCGTTCACTCGAAAGGTACTCTCAGAAGACAACTCGGATATGTCGATGCTACCATTGTCGTGTACCTTTCGAACCAGATAAGGTCCTTTCCATTTGCTCTGTAGCTTCCCTGGAAATAATCTAAGCCTCGCATCAAACAGCCATACTCTCTGTCCAATCTCAAAATGTTTGTGGCTGATATGAGAATCATGCCACTCCTTGACTTTCTCCTTATAATGTAGGCTGCTTGAGAAAGCTGCATCTCTAAGCTCCTCCAGGGCAGCTAGCTCTGCCCTCCTCTGGTCTCCCATACCATTTGGATCCATAAGTATGTCTGTAACTGCCCAAAGTGACTTGTGCCTCAGCTCAACAGGTAAACGGCATGGCTTGCCATACACGAGGCGAAAGGGAGATGTGCCCAAAGGTGTCTTGAAAGACGTCCTATATGCCCACAAGACCGAGTCCAAAAGCTGTGACCAATCCTTTCGGTCAGGGCGGACGACCTTCTGCAGAATAGTCTTGATCTCCCTATTCGACACTTCGGCTAGACCATTCGTCTGTGGATGGTAAGGTGTAGCAACACGATGGTCTATGCCGAACTCGTTAGCAAGTGCCTTCACCTGGTCGTTGATGAAGTGAGATCCCCCATCAGAAATCAGAACTCGTGGAACCCCGAACCGCGTGATGATATGCTTCCTCAAAAATCTGCAAATTGTCCTCGCATCAGCGGCCCGGGCGGGGATAGCCTCCACCCAACGACTCACATAGTCTACGGCCAACAGAATGTACTCAAATCCCTGACTCTTAGGGAATGGACCCATGAAATCGATGCCCCATGCGTCAAAAACCTCACAGAAGTGAATGGGCTGCATCGGCATCATATCACGCTGTCCACAAGTGCCCATCCTCTGACAGTCAGTACACCTCTTCACGAACTCATCTGAGTCCTTGAAGAGGGTAGGCCACCACAAGCCGGATTGGAGCACTTTCTGTGTCGTTCTCCTCCCAGAATGATGTCCTCCTGCCTCAAGCTTGTGGCAGTAAGTGAGGACGCTATGGTGTTCCTCCTGAGGAATACACCGACGCCAGACGCTATCCCCTCCTTCGTGGTAAAGGATGGGATCCTCCCAATGGTAAGACTTGGCCTTCGCTAGGAAGGTCTCAAGTCTCTGTCTAGGCCAATCTTGTGGGACTTTCCCAACAACGAGAAAGTTCACAATATCGGCATACCATGGGAGTGAGGCGATAACAAGGATCGCCTCATCTGGGAAGGTATCTCTAATAGGGTCAATCTGCTCAGAATCCTCAGGCTGCTCTAGTCGGGAGAGATGATCCGCCACCACATTCTTGACTCCAGGCTTATCCTTAATCTCAATGTCGAACTCCTGGAGTAGAAGGATCCATCTAGTCAGTCTGGCCTTGGCATCCTTCTTTGCCATGAGGTACCTGATGGCGGTGTGATCTGTAAACAAAGTCACTCTAGATCCAATGATATACGATCTGAACTTATCCAGGGCAAACACTACGGCTAGCATTTCCTTCTCTGTGACCGTGTAATTCCGCTGGGCAGAATCCAATGTGCGGCTAGCGTAGTGTATGGCAAATGGAACTCCATCCCTCCTCTGTCCCAGCACTGCCCCTACGGCAAAATCGGAGGCATCCGTCATGATCTCAAATGGGAGAGACCAATCAGGCGGCTGGAGGACAGGAGCCTCAATAACGCACTGCTGGAGAGTAGCAAACGACGAAAGACACTTGTCATCGACAAGGAACTCGGTGTCTTTCGTCAAGAGGTCGGTCAATGGTCGGGCAATCCTGCTGAAATCCTGAATGAATCTCCTATAAAATCCAACGTGCCCCAGAAATGACCGTAACTGCCTCAGATTGGACGGCGGTGTGAGTTTCCTAATGACATCAACCTTGGCCGGATCAACCTCCATGCCCCTGTTGGAGATGATGTGGCCAAGCACCGTCCCTTGAGTCACCATGAAGTGACTCTTCTCCCAAGATAGCACCAAATGATACTCAATACATCGCTGGAGTACTCGATCTAGGCAGTCAAGACAAGAATCGAATCCGTCGCCGTAGATCGAGAAATCGTCCATGAAGACCTCCAAACACTCCCCTACCATGTCCGAGAAGATCGACAGCATGCACCTCTGAAAAGTCGCAGGGGCATTGCATAGCCCAAATGGCATGTGTCGAAAAGCATATGTGTCGAAGGGACAGGTAAAGGTGGTCTTCTCCTGGTCCTCAGGAGCGATGGCCACTTGGTTGTAGCCCGAGTACCCATCCAGGAAGCAATAATGGCTCTTCCCTGCCAGTCTCTCAATGATCTGGTCAATAAAAGGCAGGGGGAAATGGTCCTTCTTGGTGGCTTGGTTGAGTCTCCTGTAGTCAACACAAACCCTCCAAGAGGTGGGTACTCATGTAGCGTTCTCCTCTCCCGACTCACTGATCACAGTCGTGATGCCCGTCTTCTTGGGCACCACATGCAAAGGGCTAACCCACTTGGAGTCGGAAATGGGATAAATAAAACCTGCACTCCACCATTTTGATATTTCCTTCATCACAACCTCTCTCAGGTTGGGGTTCAGTCGCCGCTGGAACTCACGCGACGGCTTCGCCCCTTCCTCGAGATAGATATGGTGGGAGCTCACCGATGGACTAATCCCATGGAGATCTGCTACGCTCCATCCGATCGCCTTGCGGTTCTTTTCAAGAACCCCCATCAAACGGGATTCCTGGTCTCCAGTCAACTCGGCGGAGATGATGACTGGGTACATCTCTGGCTCGCCCGCAAGGAATCGATACTTCAGCGAAGTAGGGAGCGGCTTCAGCTCTGGAATGCTGGGTGGCGCCAAATCTGGCTGCGGAAGAAACTGAGTGAAAGCTGCAAGGTCGGCCAAATCTGCCTGGGAAAGTGAAAGCGTACTCTCGCAAACTGGATCGGGGGAAGGCGGCTCAACTGCACTGTCTCTGGTCTGCTCTGCCTCTACCTCCTCCTCATCTGTAGGCTCAGGTGGAATCAGGTCTGGCATCTGATCATCACAATCGGCCCAATCAGACTCTGAATCCGAGGGATCTGTATCAACCACGGTGGCATCAGTACCACCGGAAAACAAGGTGGCCTCAGCACCACCATCACTAATCATCGTGCTGCGATCAAGGACCGACTCTGCTGCCTCAATGGTATCCTGAACCAGGTCTGTGCTCTCCAGACTCTCCTCTGATGTCGTCTCTGCATCAGCTGTATCTGAAAGTGAGAGGGTGGTCTGTGTCTCAAGATCTGCCCAAGCTGCCTCATCATCTGTGATCACAAAATCACAGTCCTGGTGGATGTCTGGCTCTGCGTCTGTCAGCTGCTCTGAATATGTACTCGCATCTGAGCGGGCTCTGAATCTAGCTCTGTAGTCCTCGACCGTCTCTATTTGTATACTCTCGCCCTCGACGTGAAAGTACACCTTCCCGCTATCATGATCAGTCACCGCCTTGGCTGTGGCCAAGAACGGACGACCAAGGATGATGGGGGTATCGGCCACTAACTCAGGGATCTCCATGTCCAACACTACAAAGTCCACGGGGAATTTCAGGCCCTGAATCGTGACGATAACGTCTCGTAATAACCCCTTCGGCCTCTTGACAGATCAATCAGCGAACTGAAGGACTGTCCTGCTCTGTCGAAGAGTGCCCAACTCGAAGCGGTCGAGAAGGGCTGCCGGAAGAAGGTTGATCGACGATCCGCTATCTAGAAGAGTACGGTCGAACCTCTGCTCACTGATCTGGCATCTGACATACGGGGCCCCTGAATCTGGCCTCTTGGCTGGCAGTCGGTTTTGGATCGCAAAGCACGTGGCTTTCGTCAGCACGTGTATCTCTGAAGTGTGGTTCCTCCTCCTCCTCCTGACTGTAGTCCTCTCTCTCAAAGATCGCTGGAGAAGGGGGATGTGCTGCAAAGCCTCCTGGAGGGTCAGCTGGATGTGGAATCGATCGATCATGCTCTGGCTGAACTCCTCAAGCTCTCTCTTTTTTGGATTTTCTTTTTTCTTCCCCTTCCCCATCTGAAGGGCTCTAGGGAAGGGGATCACTGGGTCCTTCTCAGATGAAGGACTAGGAAAAGGTCTAGGCGGTTCAAGGACCGGATCCACACATACATCATGCACCACAGTGGGACTAGAAGAAAGTAAACCTTTTCCTTTATTCACAACAGAGTTCTGAGATACAGGAATACGAGGAAAGACAACATCTCTATCTGTACAAACACCGGTGGCCTCAGTACCACCACGGGCTGGCTCTGCTGCTGCTGCTGGTAGACGTCGTGCGGCCTCAGTACCGCGGGCTGGCTCGGCTGAACGGGTGGCATCAGTACCACCTCCTAGATCTGGTGAAGCGGCGGCCTCAGTACCGCCGGTGGGATCAGCATCCTTGGTGGCCTCAGTGCCACCGTCATCGTCCGGAGCGGCCTCAGTACCGCTCTCCTCCTCCTCATGTGGCGCCTCTGAAGTGTCCTCGTGGTGAAGCTCAGATGAGGCGCCGCCGCCTGCTGGGGTCCTACCGCTCCTAAGTGTGACAAAATCAGCATCAAATAGATCCGAAGATGTATCATCAAATGGGTCACTAGGAGTGGCTAACTCAGTATGTACTACCTGCTCAGATTTCCTCTTGAGGTTGTTCGGATTCGGCTCTATCTGGGCTGGTATGGCGGCCTTCCCTCTCACCAGGTCCCGCATCTCCTGGCGGAACTCGTCCATCTCCCGTCTGAATGTGGCCTGCTGGTCCGTGAGGAGGCGGGCGATGTCATCCAAAGCGGGGCTCTCGTGGGAGCCTGACGGGTGGCCTCTCTGTAGGTGAGGCTGCTGGAACTGCTGTGGTGGGTAAGAGGGGTAGGAAGGAGGTGCTGCTGCTGATATCCCGGGTGAGCCTGCTGCTCACGTCTCCATGACTGTCCCTGCTGCTGATAGGGACGAGGACCGAAGGATGATGGCTGGTGCTGCTGATATGCTGGGGGCTGCTGCTGTGGCTGGTGCTGGTCTCTCTGCTGGGAGTACTGCCCTCCCTGTCCTGACGGCTGCTGCTGGGGCTGGGCACCACCACTCCCCCACCTGAATCCGGGATGGTCTCGTCGGATCCCAGGCTGGGGGCGGTCGTACCAAATCCCGTTGACATCCATCAACGGCTCGGCATCGTAGGGGGCTGGAGGGAGTACTGCCAGAGGCTGGTCCGGCTGGTAGACCACCATCTACATCTCTGGAGATGGTGGGGACTGGTAGGTGGGCTGCGGCTGCTGGTACGGCTCCGCCTGTACAAGATGGACCTGTCTAGGCTGCACGTGGGTGCTGGAGCGCTGAGACGAGCTGCTGCTGCCGCCGGCGTCGCCTCGCGACTGAAGACGGGGCTGAGAAGCCGTCTGTGCCTCCTGGAGACACATGAGCTGTGTCTTCATGTCGCTCAGAACCTGTGCCATCTGCTCCATCTGCGTGATACTCTGGCACTGCTTCTTCTCTGGTGTCAACCCGCTAAAGAAGCTCTGCACAAGGTTCGGCTTCGTGATGTCGTGGTGCGGGCATCTGTCCAGAAGCTCTCGGAACCTCTCCCATGCCTCGTGAAACTGCTCGTTGGGGAACATGGAGAAGTTGCTGATCAGGGCCCTCGCTGCATTCGTCCGCCCGAGTGGATAGTACTTGTTCAAGTACTCGGTGAGGAGCTGCTCCCAGGTATAGACAAACCTCCCAAGATGCTTCAGCCAGGTGGCTGCTCTATCTGCCAGTGAAAACGGGAAGGCTATCATCCGGATCGTGTCCTGGTCCACGTGGCGATCGTGGACAGTGCTGCAAATCATCAGGAACTCCTGGAGGTGGAGGTGGGGCTCCTCAGTGGCGAGTCCGTGAAAACGAGGAAGCATCTGCAGGGTGTTCGGGGGGAACATGAAGTCCCCCACGATAGCAGGTACCACCACCCAATGGTGCATCAGTGTAGATCCGGGGTTGTGCAACTCCCGCATCGGTCTAGGTGGTCCTCCTCCTCCCGCGGCTGTTGCCGCTGCGGCGGCGGCTGCGGCTGCTGCTGCTGCGGCTCGTGCCTCTGCATCCGGTATCTCCTCGGGCTCGCTCTGCTGGTCTCTCTCTGCTCTGAGCCTCTCCATCTCTCTCCTCATCTCAATCATAAATGCCCCCTGATCGCAGAGCTGCTGCTGGACTGTCTCGAGTGATGCGATCAGGGTGGAGTTGATCGCTCCCTGGTCTAGTACAAAGTGCTATGGCTAACGGGAGTGATCATCTGAACTGCCGGCTCCGGCCATGTCGACGTCTGCAAAATCAAACGAGCCCAACTCAGGTGCTGTCAAATGTATCAATCTCTCCTCGGGCTCGTGTCTCTCAGGAAGATCAGAAAGGGGGTCGAGGGGGAACAGGGTGGAGTCGTACTCGGGCTCGGAGAGCGGGTCTGAGCTCTCACGAGTCAACCTAGATGAGGAGGTAGACGCGCCCGAAAGCGGTGCAGCCAGAGGCTGCCTAAGAGACCGTCTACCCATCATCTTGATCTGGCGAGTAAGGCGGATGAGATCTGGAAAAATTATGATCAGAAAACAAACCCCCGGTTCACCAACGCAACGCAAGCTGAAGACCGTGAAAGTTCGGTCAAATTATCTTGTCGATTTTATTTTGGTGATCAAACAGAATATCAGAGCGCTTACGTGACCTGTTGGGATATCCGATGCTAACCCAACCGACTGGCCGGCACGGAAGAGTCGGTAATCAGTCGGGACTAGCAACGGGGGGCTCTACCTAGGGTGCGGGTCACTCTCTCGCGCATCCAAACCAAACAATGAGGGGGTTGCTCTCCCCAAGACAAAGTTTTTAGGGTGAGCGGTTTTTAAGATCAATAATTTTAGCAGTCCCAATTTTATGGTTTCACTTTTTTAATCATTTTCAAAGCAAACAAAAGGCCTAATGAATTTTTCGGTTCTCCTGATTATTAAGTCCAAAACAGGGGGGAGAAGACGAAAAAGCCGATGCGCGATAAATCAATGATGCATGCAAAGTCAGAAATGCGTACCTGTCTCCAGCACTCTATATGAAATATGATCCGCGCATAAAAGTAAAGACAGAAATAAAACTAACCTAAATGATGCAGCGGTAAAGCCGAGTCCTAGGTGATCAAGTCTAGCGAAGAACCGTCTAACCGGTCACCGACCTCCAAGCCAAAGAGTCCGGTCTTGGCCCGTCCCTCCTCTGTCCGACAAATCGGGGGTAGGAGAAAGCGCTTTACAGGACGGGCTAGGCACGTAGGCTACGGAGGCAAATGAATCGGTTATTTTTATTATTGATTTTAAGTAGGTCCAATTATCGATCTATGGGAACATATATGCAATTAGGTGTGTGGATCCTACTAATTATGGCACATTCACCAGAAAATCCTAAGTCTAGGGGCTCGAGCAAAAACCGCGAAAAACCGGAAAAGACAGAAATAAAAGAAAAATAAAACCGCGAAAAAGCCGCGAAAAACCGCGAAGGTCCTAAAGGGTCCCCCGAGCACACCGGTGCTCGGCGAAACAGACCCGCTACGGTAGAAGAGTCCAAGAGTGTCCAAGCAGTCCAAGTCCCTGTATTATTACAATAATAATAAGAATAAAAATAAAAACCTAATCTAACCTCACCCACTCAACTCTCTCCCTCTCGCTCTCTCCTGCGGCTTCGTAGAGAAAGAAGCCGCCTCCAAGTTCCTCGGTTGTACCGGCTCCTCGAAAGTCGCCTCCGCGATCCTTGGGCCCTCGCAAGAAAAAGAGATGAGTGGTCAGACCAGCAAAAATAATCAAATAATAAGGAAAAAGAAGTGAAAATTAAAAGTGAGGGTATATATGCAAAAATACAAAATAAAATAAACACACAAAATCAATCAAAAACAAAAACAAAAGAAAATAAAATAAAACAGAAGAAGACAAAAAGAAAATATAAACAAAAAGCCGCGAAAAGCCGCGGGCTCCGAAGAGCCGTGAAAAGCCGCGAAAATAAAACAAAAAGAAAAATAAAAAGGACTACTAAGCCGTGCTCCCCGACAACGGCGCCATTCTGTTGACCAGCCAAGCGACTAAGGTAAAGGTATCTAGATAGGTCGTTGCGACCTCGATCGCTCAGCTAAGTCAATCAAGAGAAATATCAGACCACTCGAAACAAATAAAATCGATCAAAACAAGGCAAGCGGTCCTGCTAAATGTTTAACCTGGTATAGCACCCAGGGTCGAACTCAAGGAGCACGGGTTGGCCAAAGGCCTACGAAGTAGTAAAAATGAAATGAAATAAAATAAAATAAAATGTTTTTAGTGATTTTTAATGATTTTTGTATTTTTTTTTGGATTTTTAATATGTGAAGATAATAAAAGAAACAAAAACAAGCACACTTGAGCAAATTATTTAATGCATCAAAAATCAAGAAAAAATTCAAACAAAAATATTTTTATGTTTTTTATGTTTTTTAATGTTTTTGGTGAATTTTTGATAATTTTCTAATGTGTATTTTATTTTCTAAAAATCAAACATGTAGCAAGGAAACAAGGTACTGTCCAGCCAAGCCTAAAGTCCCTAGATAAAATATCTAAGGACCTCAAAAGGGCCTGGAGGTATTTTTCCTGTAAACTAGGTAAAACAAGGAAAATTTGAGTACCAAAATTATTGTTTTTGGATTTTTAGGTGATTTAATAGAATTTTTATGGGTTTTTAGGTGTTTTTAAGTTTTTATGGTTTTTAAGCAGTGAAAAATAGCCAAAATTGGCTAGAACATAAAGGAACACAAAATAAACAGTACCTAATTTTTATATAATTTTTGAGGGGGTTTTTATATTTTTTTGGGGTGTTTAAAACTGGACAGTGGCTAAAATGATGGTTTTTGAATTTTTAAAAATAACAAATAAACTCAAAAATGTCCTCAAAAATTCTCAAAAATCTTACAACATGGCAGGAGCCATGTGTCAAATTTTCATCGAATTTGGAGGTGATTTGATATTTTATTCAAAATTCACAAGAGGGCACTGTGCACAAGGACTGAAGTGCAAATACCCTAAGTTCTGGGGGTCCAGGTGCAATTAACCCAGCAAGTCACGCGCGCGGCGCATGCCTGGGGCACTCACGGACCTCTATGTAATAAAACTAAGTTCCAGGGACTAATTGGTAACACGTACCAAAAGTCCGAGGACCTCAGCTGCAAATTACCCGAAAATAAACGCACATGCGAAATTAAACCATTCACAGGGGCATAAATGCAATTACTAAAAAGATTTCATTCATTCATAAACATCCAGAACTACATGGGTGTATAATGCAAAAAACCCACAAATACACGTGACGAAGCACGTGGTTCACACAGACAGGGGTATAAGTGCAAATAAACTAAAGCTCGTGGTCCAACATGCAAAATACCCTAAAACTAAACAACTGACTAAAATATTTACAGGACTAAAACGAAATAAAAGCTAAGGAAGGTCCTAAGGGTAAATTACCCTTTATTAAGTCGCCCGATGGATGCGCGCCACGTGTGTAGATTGACGGATGGAAATGGCTAGCGCTCCAACGCTGAGGTTCTCGCAGCGATCGGACGGCTGAGGGTACGCCACGTGGGAGATCGAATGGGTGCGGTGCTCGGTGGGTACCCCTCGTGCAACGGACGGTCCTGATCGCCTCTCCAAGATCTGACGGTGTCTGGCTCTCCTCAAGTGAACCGTCTGGATACGAACTCGAGGTCGAAGACGATCGAACGGTCGGGAAAGATGATGGAAGAACAGTCGGCCGGCGAGCTTCGCCGGCCTCGTGCGAGCGCTGGTCTCCTCCCCTGCTGCCTCTGAAGATCTGAAAAGGTCTGCGATGATGCTCCGCAGCTGATGGTCGGCTCCGATGGCCCAGCCGAGCCCTGGAGGGCTCCGGCGAGGTTGGTGGAGGAGAAGCTCCTGTCTGAATGTCGGGAGGCCTCAGATAGCCTCCTCTGGTCCTGCAAAATGGCTCAGAAGCTTCGCGGGTCGAGGGCAAAATGCCTCGACCCAGTTAGGCGACTTGGGGATGGTCTGTGCGTCGGTGCGGACGAACCCCGGCGAAGCGACGGCGAGGAGATTCGAATCCCAGCTCCTGTGCGAGCTGGGTTGAACGGAGGGGCGGAGAAGGTGCGCGGAGGGAAGGCGGAGATGAATATGGATTCCGATGATCGAATGGGTGCGCGAGATGGTTGGAATCGACGAAGAACGGCGGCGGTGCGATTTGGGGCAAAATGGAAATTAGACTAAACAGAGGAGCTAAGGGACTACCTGGGTGGTGGAGTAGACTGGGCTGGAGCTGGGGAAGCTCCCGGTCGTAGCCTCTAGGGTCGTCTGGGCCCGAGGCTCAGAGCTCGCACCAATGGCGGAGCTACGGCGGAGCTACTCGCCGGATCAGTGGTCCGGCCACTCTCTCCTCGCTGCGACACGGCCAACCTGGAGCTGTCACCTCGGAGGTAGCTGTGGAGGTCACGGGACGAAGAATGGAGAGCCAAAGATGACGCGGGAAGGCGGCTGAGCTCACGATTTATATGGCTAGGGGTCCGAAAAGAGGGGGTCCGGGCAAGCTCAGGAGCGCGCGGATCCCAAGGGAGCGGCTCCGGCGAGGATGCCGGATGCAAGGAGGACGATTCGGACCCGGGGGTTGGCGGGTTGGTGATCGGGTTGAGCGGGTATTAAATGGAGAAGTCGGGTTGGCCGCTCAAACCCGTGGGAGGTGGTCCTGGGGGGGCCAGTTGACCGGGCGGTCAACATCCCCAGGACCCAATGAGGATGGGCCACGTGGCCGGATTTTAAAGCTTAAATTCAAGGTAGCTAGGGCCCGATTTTGTAAAAACTCAAAACACAAACTATTTTTATTTTATTTTTTTCTATTTTTTGGTGACTTTTAATTAATTTTTGGAAATAAAAATAAGGTATTTACAATATATAGCTATATATAGGTATATATACAATATGTAGGCTTTTGATTTTTGATTTTTAATTATTATATTTGTACAATTTTATTCCTATTTTATATTTTATTTATTTATATTATAAAGTAAGGAATAAAAGAGTATTTTTATTTGGTTTTTATTATTTATGTATATAGGTAAAATAAATAGATATATACATCTTTATACATGATATATATACAATGTATTTTTATATTTTAAATTTTGTAGTTTTTCTTTGATTTTTGTTTTGATTCTTTTTATTTTATTTATTTACAATATATAACCTAGAATATTTACAAAAAGTTTAGAAAATGATTTTATTTATTCACAAGGTTAAATAAATAAAGAAACATGGTCTATGTACATGATGAAAGGGTATTTTTGAACTTTTTGATTTTTAACTTTTTATTTTGTTTTTATCTTTTATAAATATGTACAAATATTTACAAGCATATTTTTGGGTGAGGAAAAATATTTTTATTTTATTTACATAAATATATACACATGAGCCCCTATCTCCCTCTACTTTGGCTTTTATGCGGTCAGGCCCATGCTGAGCCCTCCCTTGGGTTAGGTTGCTCAATATTTATTCTAAATATTTCCCTCTTTTTCTTTTTCATCTTTATTCTTTTATTTTTGCACAAAAACATGCTAATTATAGGTTTTTACAAAATGCATGCTTTTGCTAATTATTCCTATTTACAAGTATCTACATGCATTTGCATAGGTTTTTGTAGCTAAAATATAAGAATAAAGAGTGATGAATGGGTATTCATCACTTTCCTTCTTGCTTGGATCAGACCCATACTTCCACTGCGCTCCCTTCATCTATAAACAACCATTGCTTAAGACAAAGGATCTCCTAAGTTGAATTCAAAAGATTTCAATATAAGAGTATTTCAACATTTATGCATGCATTATTCAATTCATATAATATGAATATTATGAAGCTTCATGAACGACTTGAGTATAGATAGTACATGATGTAGTGAACCATGTCATTTATGAATAAATGTCGAGAGCACATATGTTTTCCATAACATCTTCTTTGATTTTTATAAGGATTGTTTGACAATTACGATCATCATTGGCATGTCACTTCCAAAGTACATTCGATGAGAGATCAAGACTATAGAGACAAACAAACCGTAGGTTGTTGTCCTATTGTCTATTTAATTGTCATTCCTCATTATTACGAGGAAACTTGCAAATTGCAACCACACACATTATGTGTCCAACTGCAAGTACAATATCTTGATATTGATCATGAATCCAATTCATGTGAATGTACTGGTTGTTGAGTATAGTATTGAGTGGGTTTAATGATGATTATATAAAATAAGAAATTTGCATAAATATAAATATATATAACTTTGATTTAGGATTTTTTTATCAAAGTTCTCTTGCCTTGTCAATGCTGAAAGTTCATTCCCTTATTCACTTTCAGTGTAAGAGATATTCTTACCATTATATCTCTAGCAAGATCTGGGATCTCCTTTCTTACCTTTGTTGCATATCAATAATATAAGAAACTACAACTTGGATAAAAAGAAGCAAGAACTCATTCAACCTTGAAAGTTCAACTTGCATTCCCAATTCAGTCTTTAACACCCAAGTCCACCATCTCTAAGGTGATGTTGACCCGTCGTTAATTGAACCAACCATCAATAGGAATAACACTTGCTATGCGCAATCCAATATCATCTCAATAATATGAGGACATGATATTGGGGTCACTGCGCATATGGCCTTACTCTTTTGAGAAGCAAAGAGCCTAATCCAGATGCACTTGAATGCAAGATCTGTCACTTTGGATAGGCATCTCCTACATACAATTCATGACGATGGAACCCTTCGCCTTGACGGGAGACTATGGATGTCACTTATGTGATCCCCTGTTTAATATTCAAATTCTAATTAATTATTATGAATCATATTCACATAATTAATTCTTCCAAGTGAAATGCTACTATATTCATAATAGAGAGTTTAATTTTATTTGGATCTAATTAATTTATTCATATTAAATCAATTATTAATCCAATCAATCAACCAACAAACAAATTTTAATTGTTATTTGAAGGATGGTATAATCTCAAAATACGTATTATTCAAATTTTAATAATTAGAAAAATGCATCATGATCGTTTCAAGCATTATCCCTTCCTTACCCGCTGTCATGATCAGTTCCGACGGGAGTGGGACAGGCTACTGATGGAGCAACCTGCTATCCCAACACTCTCCAACTAGGCACCATATCCTCCTCAGGTCAGGATAATATTAATTGATCATTTTGTATCTGAGATGATAATCGGTCTTTCAACCGAAGTTATACCACATAATAATTATCAAAACCATTTTTATTTATATTATAAGGAAAATTATTAAACAAATCCCCAATCCTATTCAAGCAACTATGTTTGTTGGAATTGTTGTAACCAATTTGTTATCAAATCAACTATTTTATCATATTTGATTATGGCAATGTCATTTAAGGAAATATTATCATCAAATATTTCACAAATATTAATAAGTAATTATTTCAGGAAATTAGCCATTAGTTTCACTAATTAATTAAATGACAATCACATGATTCTTGATTAGGAAAGTAATTTTTAGCAATGACCCTCACTAACTAAAATTAGCATATCTCAATCAATTTCTATCCAAATCAAGCAAAATAGTTTCTATAGTTTGCTAATTTGATTTACAACAGAAGCCAAGTAATTTGCATGCATTTCTAGGTGTTTCAAAACTGTGATTTACTATTTAATTACGTAAAGATTCCCCATACCCGAAAAAGTGGATACATGCTCACTAAAAAGATCATAACTTGAGCAATCGGATTCAAAATCATGCAAACTCAATACCCATTGTTTTCTTATTTAATGGATAACAAAATACAAATCATAACTTTGAGTTTAAACAATTTAAACAATGCGAAAAAATCACACAAAACAGGATTGTGTGAACCAAATGCGATAAAATTTCACAAACCCTAAAGTGGCCATGTCGTCCAAGGTTTATGGATAATATTTGAAACCTCCGACCTATGGCTATGATACCACTTGAAGGATATGGGAATATCCTTAAGTGCATCACAGAAGCGTGATAATTGCATCGTATGCGATCGGGAGCGAATAGGCGTACTAGTTGCTCGGGGCAATGGAATTTCAAAAATTTTAAACGATGAAACCACATGATTTAATAACATTTCTCGGACGCTTCATCTAAACAACAAACAAGTATTAGGTTTAACTCTTGAAGCGTGGTTGTGATCGAGTCTCTAAACGATGAGACCTCCTGTCTCAAGATCGATCCGACGGAGGAGACGCTTGCGAGCGCATTGATGAAACACGTGCTCCTCGCAATCCATGTTGATGATACAAGCAGTGAATCTCCTGATCTCATCACACGAGATCCGGCGTCTTCTTTGTGAGCGAGACACACAGAAGAAGACAGAGATCCATAAGCAATGCCAGAATAATGATGATGATGCGATGATGGTGACTCTCTCTAGGGCTCTATGGTGGATGAGCGCAATGGGAGAGAGAGAGAGAGTTGGCGTGTAAAGAATGAGAGGGAGAGAGCCTTATTTGCTATTGTTGTAATAGTTTGAAGAGCAATGGGTGCCTCTTCTTATATAGTATTTTGGGAGATGATTTGTGCTTCTTTCAATGACCTAGATTTTGTTGTAAAAAATCAACAACAATTAATTTAATTTAGATTAAATATATATTGAAAAGTCAATATAAATTAATCTCAAATTAAATCAATCAAGCATGGGGATTCATGGAATGGATATTGTCTCCTTCCATAAGGAGGGGGCGGCCACCCTTTCCTAATGGGAGTTGGTGGTCGTTCACCCTCCCAAATCGGAAGGTGGCTATCTCCTGTAGTCTCATGAGATTACATTATTCCATGGAAATCTCCAATATTTACAACAACACTTGTTCTAAATTATTCTATAAAAATAATTCATAATTATTTTGTGAATATTGCAATCATATTATTGGAAAATTGTGAATCACATTCATAACCCAAAATAAAATGTAAATTACATTTTCAATTAATTGTCCAATGTGAATCCAATTTACATCAACATTTAAATTGTAAGTGTTATTTATAAATAGCTCTCTATTATTAATCACATTTATAATATATATGATTAATATGGATAGTGCTATCCACATTATTCATATCCATGATAATCAAATCACATTTGATTACATTAGATCTCTATTCTCATGTGTCCAAATAATCTGAATCACATTCACATTATGCACATCCTTGATAATTAAATCACATTTAATTATCTTAGCTCCTTATGATATGAATAAATTCATATTACATGATAATTAAATCACATTTAACTATCAATTTACTCAATGCTCGGATATATATATCAACAGTGAAATTATCCTTGAACTCTTTCAAGGATAATGTGCTTTCTCCACGAATACTTGGAGATAAGGACATGGCAATTATATTGCTCCACTTATAGTGACTTGGATATTGAGATAACATCTCAAATCTAGATCTTGCGGACCTCTCAAAGGTGCTTGATTAAATCAAGACCGTAAATCTAATCTTCTCATTGCATCAGAATCACATTCAGATCAATGTCCAACATTTGGACCAAGATCAGATCACTTCTCTACTTATAGGAGTCACTAAAATCCAGACCCGTTTCATCACTCCCTATGAATGGAAGAGTCATGGTTATACAATTGTTTATGATTACATCACCCTCATGTATTCCTAATACCCGTACATCTTGCATATTGGAAGACCTAGAATTAACCCGAAGTTTTAGATCTATTTAGATTGTCCCCATCAGGGTTTTATCATTAAGTTTCTCATTTGATCATTGGGAGTCGGTTTTGATCATATACTTTCCAAAAGCATATATCATACCTAGGTTTTGATCATATACTTTCCAAAAGTATATATCAAACCTACAAATTCAGTCAGGCTTCTAAAGTGAGATGACCGTGCATGGAATTTGATCCTTCCCAATATCTAATGAGTGAGCTCATGTCTTCAGGTTCAGTATTGAACTTGTATGATCCCTTGAGAGATCGTATTACTCATATGCCCTTGTATGAACATCAGTGTGTCGGTGTGTAGACCTTTATTAGTCCACCAACCTATCGGCCTGCCAAATGTACATACTCAGACATATAGTAACACATCTGTCTCCGGTGAGAGGATGTGAGCCTATATCATGATAGCATACGACATAGGTCTTTGATTATCTCGATCTCGGTACATCAACTCTTTGACCTAACTTATCTAACACCTTTAAATCTCTATTCCTATGTAGAGGACATGCATCAAGAGGTGAATTAGATATCGGCCTTTAGAGAAAGGATTGCCATCTCCTTCTTACATTGGAGATCATCTCTTAATAATCATTTGATGGTGCTTGATGAGTCCTCAATCTAAATCTTTTAAATATTAATCAAAGCACCTGCCTCTATGATTCAACAATTAAATCAACAGCTATATGATGATCAAGATGGTCATGGTATATAACCCTGATTGCACTAAGGGAGCTATTTTGAAAATTAGTTATTCTTCATTTCAGATCACAGAATGATATTTGCAATAACATTTTTTGCAAAATGGCTCATCGTGGGCTTGCAAGTCCAACACTACATGTTATACAAAATCAAAATAAAATAAAACTAAATAAGCATATGTAATTACCGATGCTCAGGGGATGTTTATGCAAATTTTATAGGAGGTCATGTGTGCCTCACTTGCCTCCGAGAAGGCTGGATTTAGGCATGAATGCCTCAAAGTTGGAGGGGTATTATGCAATTTATCTCACGTGAATGTGCGCGACACGTGAGCTCTAGGAGACTGGTTTCCATTGTAGTTTGCAAGAAATTAGGGATTGGTGGCAATATTTACCCCTACCCTCACGTGCAAAGCACGTGCAGGAAGGATAAGAGGTACGCAAGCGGTAGTCCAAGGTAGACTGCGGCGGTGATGACAGGCGCAGGTCGAGGGTGTTGGCGAGGGTCACTTACGGGCGGTTGTGGCTGGTGGCGCATCGTCGGAGGCATGCTGCTCCGATTGGCACGAGTTGAGCATGGTGGATGGTGCATAGAGTGTGGCAGCCTCTTGAGGGAGTGCACAGAGGACTGCAAGTGCGTGGGCTGATCAACAAACCACGACCCCCAATTGACACACGACACGAGAGTCGTTGTTGGCGGCTGGGAGTGGCGATCGTCAAAGCGTGAACGTCGATCGACTCCAGGTGACGTGAGGCTCGAAGGAACCACCGCACGAGCAGAAGTGCTCTGCAGTTATTGGGGTCTGGTACGTGGGTCGAGGTGACAAACGCCATGTGGTGATGATGCAGAAGGGGGAAGATGTTGCGTACGAAGGCTTGGACAACACACGACCGAGCGGTGGAGGTACGAAGAGGTGAAGGGGCACGTCTACAGCTGATCGTCGATTGTGGCGTGAGGCGAAAACACAAGTCAATGAAGAACATAACAGCAGCAGTGGGTCCTCGGTGGCTGGCGTGGAGGGTGTTGATGCTCCATGTAATGGAAATGGCACTCCTCTTGTCTTTCTGTGACACAAGCTCGGCCTCAGAGCTCAACCTCTTATGAGGGATGATGATTGGGGAGCTTTAATTACGTACAGAAGGAAGGAGTGTTGTAGGTGATGGGCTTGCAGGAGTTAGAAAGACGTATCGAGGGCGACGAAGAAGCAGAAGTAGAGGAAGATTCGTATGGGAGGAGCGAGATTGAAGGAAGAAGAAGACATGGAAAGAGGAAAAGAGGGTACCTGGAAGGGGGCTCTTATCGGAGTTATCTGGATCTTCAAGTTTCAACCGATCATGGCCTCAAATCACGTGGCGAGTCACTATGAAGCTTGAGAAATCCTTCGAATGAAAGGTTGCAGCAAAGGGGTTTTCTCCCCCTTGGATCTTGCCCGAGAAGATGGTGCAGCCGTCATCGCCTTTTACGTGTTTCGTCCGCTATCACTATCAAAACTTGAATTCTTGTGGTGCTGTCTCTCTCTCTCAAGAACAACAGACGGGATGCAAGGAGGCTAGTGATGCACCCTTTATGGACAGTTTGTAGTGGAAGCTGGAATGGCCGGAGGTGATGGGTGACGTGAAGATCAAGTGGGAGAGGTGTAGCGAGTGCAATAGTTAGAGGAGTGCCCAAGGGTCAGATCTTGTGGGGCAGCTGGTTGCGTAGAAGCTGACGAGTAGGGGATCATCCATTGAAGAGAGAGAGATGAGGGAGAAGGGGAAATGGTGGCTAGTGATTGCACAACTGCCTGCACAAGGTGCGGGGATGGTTGGAAGAGAAGGAGGGAGCACGCTGGGGTTGTAGGTCATGTACGTGAAGGTGGAAGGAGAGGGGGACACATGACAATTATTGGGAGCTACAACGTTGCACCCAAAAAATAAATAAATAAAATTAATAATAATAATAATAAATAATAATAACGATAATGAAATAAATAATCATAATAATAAATAATAAAATAAAATAATAAATAAAATAAATAATAATTAAAGTAAGTGTCGCGCGTGTGGTTACCCATGAGGCGGAAGGACTGAAGTGTAAATATCAATAACTATGGGGTCCTTCTTGCAAAATACCCTAACTACTTTACACTAGATTTAATATTTACAATACCAAAAGAAAATACAAAAAATACATGGGGTTTTGTGCTATTTACCCTGGAGGCGCGTGAACGGGGGCTTGCGACACGATCCAATGGTCGGCGTATGTCCACATGTACCCACTTAAGATGAACAGCCTAGGAGCGGCGACATTTCTACTTGAATAGATAGACCATATTAGATATGGGCACGTCCCTTGATCAGACGGCTTAGAAGCAAGGTAGAAGAATGAGTATTCCCTGAACTTTGATCAGCTCCACTACAAAAAAGATGTGATTGACATGCACATGTTGGCTCATAATGTGCAGACCAAATGCACGCCATGGCTCATAAAGTGGGCAAGCACATGTGCTCACCCCATGTGTGGTCGCTGATAAGAGAGTCACCAGGGCAGATGGACGACCACATGCAAATGCTATGTGCTCGCTCGCCTACAGGCATGCACACACGTGGTCGCCCAACATGTTCGCCCGCACGTAATATGACGATCAAATCCAGAGCTCTTGGCGAGCTCATGTGCTCGCCAAGACTAAAGCGCTGAAAAAAATATATAGGTTCGATGGGGTTTAGATGCCCCGTCGAACCTGTATAGCCTGCCAAGAAACTTCTGCAGGTGCTTATTAGAGTCGAGAAGAGTATCTTTAATATGCCAGTTCGCCAACTAATTTAACTAACTTTAACATGTCAAACTCACACAATATATATGAACATACAATCTAAATGTTTATATTAATATGAAATTTCAGTATATATGTAAATGCATCATATTTAGTAGCTAAATACTACAAATATATCTTCGAAAGATTCCACAATTACAAGTACAACTAATTTAATATCAAAGTTCATACAAATGAAAAGACTTGCTAAAAAATCTACAACGGAGCAAGACAAAAACCATTAATCATTTCTTTTTTGATCTAAAAACTTTTGAAATTAAACTCTACTTTGCTTTCTTTTTCTCCTCCTCCTTCTCTTCATCATCTGATTCAATCACCTCATATTGAGATGCACGCCCTTGTGATCTAGAATATAGAAGATATATATATATATGATATGCATTTAAAGATATAGAAATATCAAATTATTAATCATTCTAAGTAGAATACTTACATGTACATCGTGAAATCTTCTCAAAGCTTCATCACCTGCTCCAACATCATTACCATCTGGGACTCCATCTGTGATGATGGTTGTGACGACTGTGGTTGTGTATACAATGGCTGGGTATAAGTAGAATACGAATGATGATGTTCCTCCACATAGTATGGAGGAAGACAACCAAGCATCTGCTTCCTGTTCGCCACAACATCCCTCTCCTCCAACACCTTATAAAATTTTGATTGTTTATTATGCATTTATATATATAATAGATGTTGTAAAATAATATTTATCTATACTTGCTTCCAAATTGCTTTATCAAATGGTGGTTGCTCCCCATTAGGATCACCACCCTATTTTTCTGCCTATAGTGCCAAATAATGATCTTGAAATATAAATTGAAAAAGAGAAGAATAAATTATAATATATCTTTCAAATTGCAAATAAATAAAAAGACTAAAACCAACAATTCTCCTGCTTCAGGAGTAGGCCATGAGACTCTCCCTCTTTCCCACTCATGTGGGACCTAGACCACCACTCTGAAATGAGGGTCTCTTTCCAAACTAGTTTCCTGAAAACTAAATATAGAACATAATAACAAAATAGTACTATAATAAATTAGATTTGAAAAACTAAATTTTAAATTGAATTACCAGCTCCACTCTAATCTGATTTTGGCTTTTAGATCCACTTGTCAATTTAATCCTTTATTTCTGGCGGTTTGTCCTTCCCGCCGTTGATCTTTTTCCGAACTCATCATATGCAACGAATGCATCACAAAAACCCACCCATTTGTAAGGAATATAATATGAATATTAATTAATTTACAAATTACATCATAAATTATTGAAGTAATATAATACCTATAATATAATACCTATCCTTCGTGCACCATGTTGGTGGGAACCTCTTCATCTCCTTAAAATTCATCTCCTCGCATCCCGTCTTTGCATATGAGTCTCTCCTTGCCCTGAAAATGTATCTCTCATTCTCTTCTCCACCAAACAAATAAAGGCTCGACGATAAGCCTCCTTCCCCATACCTGAAACTAGGTGATACCTACTCTGAAAATTATTGCAAAATATCAGAAAAAAACATGGCAAAAATTTTCATAGACATCACTTAAAATTTATTCTTACCAGAAACATCTCGAATAACTACTCAGTAGCAGGAATGCGACACCATTGAAATTGCATGCTAGTCAAGTGTGTCTTGATTTTGTTGGTTATCTCCTTTGCCACCCTATTGCTATTCAAAAACTCCCTGCATATTTTTGTAAAATTTTTAAATAATATACATATATTTATTTTTAGTAAAGTTAAAATGATAACATTTATTGAAATCATACGTCCCATCTGCAGTAACCTCCAACAAAGGGTAGGACTCTAAAGTCTATCCAGCTCCAGTAGGTAAAGGCACAGAGGTGCTCGGACATCCAGAAGAAGGAGAATCATAACTCATCGAGGTCCTTGCAGGTATCGAGATTACGATCGGGCATGTAGTAGGAGCGATTGAGGTAGATGGCTCTGCATATCTTCCGGAAGATGCCTAGCATAGAATGTTGCGACTTCCTCATAAATATACTGCGAACTTATTAATCCTTCAACTTTACGGGGCTCTCCAACTTTTGCTTCGTATGGAATATGAGTCATCAGATGATCCACTGAGTCAAAAAATGACGGCGAAAATATCTTTTCTAAATTACGCATAATCACAGGAATATTTTTCTTAAGATATTCCATCTCCATCTGATGTATGCATGACGAGTAGAGAACCTGAAAAATTATGCTGACATCTGATAGAACTTCGACAACATTTTTTGGTAAGAATCCTCTAAACACTAACGGTAGCAATATTCCATGAAAACATGATAGTCATAACTTTTCATTCCCTTAAATGAGAACTTCTTTAAATCGACCAATATTGAGAAATTTGATGCATATCTGTCTGGAAACTTCAATTTACTTGTCCATTCGTAGAGAAACTTCACTTGATTTCTGTCTAATGTAGACTTCTCTTTAGGAAGTTCAACCCTTCCATTATCATGTTCCTTTATATACAACTCCGACCGATTGCATATGATTTGTAAATCATGATGAGACTTTATTTTATCTTTTGTGCGACTGGTTACATTCATAACAGTATAGAAGATGTTATCGAAGACATTTTTCTCCCTATGCATAACATCTAAGTTGTGTTGTATCAATTGCTTACTCTAATATGGTAATTCCCAAAATATACTCTTCTTAATCTAATTATGACTGTCACCAAAACCAAGAAGAGGTTTTGTTTTATCCCCAATCTGTAAGGTTGATTTCTCCAATTCTTCCAAACTTGATAATATCGTTTTCACTGGTCTTAAATGTCGGCGGATCTGTAAGATCAGTGGTATTCCTTTTAAATGCTTGCTTTTGTCTTAGATATGGATGATATTTTGAAAGAAAACGTCTATGACAATAAAAAAATAGGGGTTTCTAACCGTGTTGAAGCTGGAATGATTGTGTACCTCCCGTGCAATATGGACAACTTTTACGTCCATGCGTACTCTATCCAGATAACATTCTATATGCCATGAAGTCATTTATAGTCCAAAGTAGAGCTACTTTTATATTAAATGTTTGACGTGTATTTGCATCATATGTATCTACTCCATCACCCATAACATTTTCAACTCATCTATGAGAGGACGTAAATACACGTCGATGTATTTCCCCGGATGTGTAGGTCCTGGCACCAACAATGATAGAAATATAAATTATCTCTTTATTACATAACCATGGGGGTAGATTGTGGTGTTGTCATTACTAGCCGGCAAGAGTAATCTTTACTTCTTCCATGAGGATTAAACCCATTTGTACATAAATTATAATGCAATTCTTCTTTTCTTCAGAAAACGTAGGAAAAGTTGACATCAAGACTTTCCAACAATCAGACTCAGATGGATACTCCATGTACTCATCAACTTTATGTTCTGCATGCCATGTCATATTTTTCGTCGTTTCCTTGCAATAATATAACCGTTTCAATCTTGACGTCAATGGGAAATAACGTAAAACCTTTCTTGTGATTTTTGACACGCTCTTACTTGCTTCCTGATATCTTAGTTCATCACATTCCAGACATCGTATCAAATGCTGATGTTCACTGTAATATAAAATATGGTGATTTATACAAGTGTCTATTTTAACTTTCGCTAAACCCATCTTCTACATCATCTTCTTGATTTTGTAATAATTATAAGGTAATTCTACATCTTCTGGTAACATTTTGTTGATAATTTTAAGCATTGCATCAAAATTACGATCACTCATATTATACTCCATCTTCATCGATAGAAGTTTCGAAACTGCAGAGAGTTTTGAATATGTCTTACAACCCAACCACAATGGCTCTTATGTTTTTTCAACAGCTCGTAGAAGTCTACAGGCTCTCCATATGGTTCCTCATCATCTAGACAAGTAGTGTTAAAATGAGAACCCGTAACGTCCATAACCATATATACAAATGGATTAATATTGTCCGCTTCTTTTGACTCATTCATCTTGTCCTCGTAGTCCTCACCATGCCTCCACCAAATATGATATCCTTCCATGAAATTATTTTTGTAAAAATGCAACTGAGTTTCATCCTTAGACTCTTCCTCATTAAATGATGTTTTTAACACGGGAACAAGATAGTTCCATCTGAATCTACAACACGAGAAATTTGTGCATAAGCAAATTCTACGAATTCTTGAACACATCTTTGAAAGTTATATATACCACGTCCATCTACTACACGCTTGTACATCCACTCTCTGTTAGTCATATTGATCAACTTGAATGAAATAATTCATATTGTCAAATGAGATGAGAAGATTAAACTTCGACTTAATCTAGGAGAGCATATGAAGAAAACCAAAACCTAACCCATCGTTGGCCTAAACCTATCATACTTACTGTATAAGATGAAAAGAGAAGTATGTTAATTATGTTATCAATTGAGCCCATCCATAAGGATTCAAACTTACTAAAAGACGATCGTTGTCACATGCTTGCTTATTTCTGAGGAAAATTCGGCATCATAACCCTACACCTCTCCGATATATCTCAAAAATAAATCGCAATAAACTTTCAAAATAATCATCGTAGTGATTATTTCAATATAAATTATGATTGATTTGGTACACTAAAGAGGAAGGGGTTATGGAACCGAATTTCCATCAGAAACAAACATCTTCTGACAACGGACGCCTTTTAGTAATTTTGAATCCCTATGGACCACCTTAATCCGGAATCTCCAAACTAAGGAAAACTAATGTAAATGTAATATTTTAAGATCACTTTACATCATGCATTTGTACGTACTACAAATGAGACTATAAAATAATCTTAAAATATTTATTCATTTATGTTAACCGGGCATTTACGTATATTTAGTTGGTTAACGATGGGGATATGGATAAGTGTGATCCTAAATTAGTACCTAATAAAGTGTTTAAATGAACATTATTGGAAGTGTACCTGCAAAAAAAGTTTTCTCCACTTGTAAAAATCAAAATCCACGACCATTAGATTGGGATATCTCATCCCAAATTGAGTCCAATAGTACTGTGTAAAATATAAAAAATATAACACAATTGGAGGTGATGAAATCCTCTAATGTGTTGTACACGCCTCCTAGTGTGCAGGGCCAGACACCACCCGGTGCGGAGGGAGGCACTGTGTGCGAATTATTTTGTGTGATTTAATAATAAGTTGTTAGTATTTTAGCCTTATTATCAACCTAACTATAAGTTAATGTGATATATTTATCCACATTAACTAGAATTTAATGTGATAATAAATTATCACAGAAGAAATGTTGATGTTTGTCATATCTCATATCCACACTATATGAAATAGTCTATCTCATATGAACACTCTATGAAGAGGATGTTTGTATGCATGGAGACATAAGTAGACACACAATGGAGAATATTCAAGTAAACTAATCCTATTGTTATTCACAAGTTATACCTAATGTTATATAAGCACAATTATACAATATCATGGCATGATATTCCTCTTTCATAATTTTAGTCATTTGTAAATAATCAACAAGGTATACTAACAAGTATAAAAGTTATAGGGGTATTCATATCCTTTATATACTACCAAGTTTAGTCATATTATTGGTTGTGGCATTTCATCAAACACCTACCACGCATATGAAATTTCCTTATAAATGAGGCAACCATCATCAAATATAACAAGAAGATATTAAACAAGTCGTATCCTAAACATCATTGAGTTACATTACATAAGTTAACCCTAATCACTTTCATCATACATCTTGAATGAATTGGTTTTAGCATTTCATCAAACACCTTATCTACAATACAAATTAGTTTAAACTTCGCTAATATGGATTCAAATCTTCAATATATACACATTACACTAATGATTACATAATGTAAATACAACATAAAATCTTAAAATCAACAATCCATTGGTTCAAATTTAATCTATATCCAAAATCCATAAAACTTAGTTTTCTCCACATATAGGAAACATAATTTAAATAAAATCAAAAGGAGTAGTTGTTATACCACAAGGAATGTGTTGGGGAGCAAGAGGGCAGCAGAGAATGGTCATCGGCGGTGGTAGAGATCCTTCAAAAATCGTCGGAGGTGCGATTTTGGGAGGAGACGACGGAAATATCAGCCTTAAGTCAGGGCTCAGTTCTGTTTAGAGATAGTGGCGAGCACCTGATGAAACTACATTTCATCATCTTTATTCTATCATTTTGGCCTTAGGCTTAATTTAGGCATTTTAGCATTCATGCGTCATTGTGTAAATACTGTATAAAATGTGGTTTTTAAAGCCAAAATTATAGAATAAAGAAAAGAAAAGAAAAAGAATAAAATATTATAAATATTTTATGACCCGAAACCCTGAGACCTAGGCATCTAGATGACTAGGTCGCAAGGAATAAAGTAGGGGGAGATAAGGGCCAAAATACCAATAAAACACCTTTTATTTCATTCATTCTTTATTCATTTTGGGACCTATTTTTGGTTCCACTTTTTATACCTCAAATAAAGAAACTTTTTACATGAAAGTTGTAGTTAATTAAATAAATAAAAATACAAAATTGATTTCACTCAAAAATAATGTACAGCTAAAAGGTTATGGTCTAAATAAAATTCCAGAATCCCAACTTCCTAGACCTGTATCTCCCAAATAAAAATTCGAAATGCTTAAACTCACTTTAATTATATATAATTTTAAATATGCTATTTAATGGCGATGGTTTCGCATTTGGTGGAGCTACGGTTTGAAAGTTGAGTTTTGGACCCTCATTGTATAATTGTACAAATTAAAATATTCATTTTATTATTTATTCATTATTTTTGTAATTTTATATTTTTATAATTTTGTAAATATTATTTATAATATATATGAATATTAAAACATTAATACAAATACAAAAGAAATTCAAAATAAAAATACTTGTATATTTATAATACATAGGTAAAAGACCTATAAACATACTATGTTATTACTAATTTTTTTATTAAGTGTATAAAACACTTCAGAAAAATAAAATAAAAATATATTTAAGTGTATAAAAGTATCCTATAAATTTATAAAATAATAAACAAAAATGAATAAATTAAATTCATAAAATAAAAATAAATTAATAAAATATATAGAAGAATATACCTATATAGGCTATAAATGGCAACTTGTAAATTTATACCTCTAAAAACTAAATAAAAATCACTATAAAATAATTTACAAAATAAAATACTTTTTTTAATAACCTAAAAATAATAAAATTATTTACTATTTTAAAATGATTTTATAAAACATTTTTTCAGGCTTTTTCCTGATTGGTCCACGTGGACCAACTAGGGGGCTGGAGAGTTGACCTCCGGTCAACTCTCGGACCCCAGCCTGTTCCTTGTCAGAACATCGTTTCTCTCCCTTTTCTCGACTTTTTAGAAGGATGACCTTTCACCAAATCAGGTCGATGCCTTCTACAAACTTGTTGCTCAAGATTCCATGATTCACGCCAATAGGTTTTTTCGGGGATTGGATCAAAGATCCACCCGTTTCCACCTCGCTCTTCACGCCCATTCACCATCTTTCAAAACCGACCCTTGTCACTTCCTCCTCCTTTTGAACCTCTTTTGACCAAGCCTTTCCCCTCCGACTCGTGCCCTGGACCGACGAGTGTGATAGGCTAGCCTCCGGCCAAGTGGGGCGGCGTTAGGCAAGGTCGAGGACGGTCTCCACCCCCATCTCCGGCTTTGGCCGTGAGGTTCTTCATCTCCTGGTTTAACGACTGGTTGAGGTTGTTTTTACTCGTCTTCTGTCCGTTTTCTCGTCGTTAGTTAGCTGTTACTCTTAGGTTTTATTTCGTGTCTTTATTTAGTTATTTAATCGATTAATTAGTATACATCTCGCCATCGAACACCTCACCGAAGCTCAAGAGCTCCGATGACCATCATCCACTCCGCCACCCGCCAATATTTCGCCAATAAAAGCCAGGGCGTCTGCTATTCGGTACTACTGTGTTCTCTCTTCCTTGTAGGTCCTGAAGGAGGCGTCTGAGCCTCGGAATCACTCCCCAGGTTCTCTGGAGCAACGCTGAGCGCCTGAGGCCATCTCATGGTCTTTGGACACATTTGAGCTACCTGGGAGTAGAGGAGGAGCTGCAGGCACCAGCCACGCCCGTCGGGGAAGCCCCGGCTGCGGTGAGGATCGATCTCTGGCCGACACAATCTCACCAGGCTCGAGTTCTTCACGAGTTCGCCCTGATCAACCCAGCGCCGTCAGATCTTCTCCTGTTCTTCTTGAGGTGCATCAGCCATTAGATTTTGCGAATCCCCAGCCATTCGATCGACATCCCCAATCTAATCCAGGCCGTCAGCGACCAAGGGGTACAGGCCGTTGGATTGCCGACACGTGTCTTAAGTGAGCATCCTTAACCGTGCGATCCGCCCATTGACTGGGTATTTTGCAAGATTAACCTAGCAATTTTTCTATTTTATATTAGAATCATAATCTTTCATCTGCTCTATATAAGTTTCTGTAATATTTGCACATTACCACCCGACAATTCACCTATTTCATTTTGGGTCCCTGCCAGGTCACGTGCGTCGCGCAAGTGACGTGCCAATTTTGCAAGGGAAACCCGGGGGTTTTTGGTACATTTACTTTCGGTCTCTGAACTTTCATTTGCAGTTAAAATAGTTTTGGCAAGTTTGCATTTAAACCCCTGCCAGGCGCGCGCGCAAGTCACGTGTGCCTTGGCGTTTTTGCAGAAGTAACCTCGCAACTTTAGCTTTTTGTATTTCGTCCAGAAACTTTTTAATATAGTTTTATTTTTTTGGAATATTTGCGCAGAGGCCCCTGAACTTTGCCATATTTGCATAATTGCCCCTGCCATCATGTAGTTTCTTGTTGTGGTTTCTATTTATTGCTTGCGTCCATAAATTCGAAAAAAGTCGACAAAAATCACTATACATTTCTGTTTAGTTGTAGATTCACTCCATATTTTTATTTTGCATATTTCTTGCATTTTAATATTTATTAAAAAAACAATCATTTTCAGCACTGTTTGCATTATAAAATCCATAAAAATTATAAAAACACCTCAAGAAAATCCCAGAAAATATATTTTGCATATTTTCGTGTCTCTTAACTCTAGTCCAAAAATCACTAAAAAATATAAAAGAAAACCCCTAAAAATTATAAAACTCCAAAAACATTCATAAAAATTCATAAAATTCATAAAAAATCTAAAAATTGTGTTTCCTTCTCCTGAATTTTCTTTACTTTGTTATCTTTAATTTAAAATTAATTTGGGAAATTTTTGTCACTGTTTGCTATTTTTCATTCCCATTTAAATCCTCACCTTTTATTTTCTTCACTGTTTACTAGTATTTTTTACTTTAAAAATACCAAAAAATTAGTAAAAATATAGAAAAGTCATGAAAACATTAGAAAAATATAAAAAATCTAAAAACATTTTATTTCCTGATTTTCCTTATTTTTACCTATTTTTATAAATATATTATTCCTCTCTTTACTTACTTTGTATATATATTCTATTATTAAAAAAGAAAATATAAAAATATAAAATACAAAAAGAAAATATAAAATCTGAAAATTAAAAATAAAAATACAAAATTAAAAATTAAACATTAAAAAATATAAAAATTAAAAACCCACAAAAAATAGCACACATAGACATTGATCACAGTGACACACTTGTGCATTCACTTGCCCCGTTCTACATGTCTGCTCCTTGTGTTCGACCTCTACACATACTTGCACCTATACACATCTTGTTGTAGAGTTATAATAAATTTTAACTCCGCACATTTACTTTCATTGCTTGATTTATTTGTTGTGGGTTAATTATTGTTTTAGTCTGGATTTCACGCGGTCGCCACAGCGACTTTGTCTCCGCCTTGTGCGAGACATATTAGACCACCGATTTTTGGGTTAGACAGCACCTTATGTGCTCGCCAAGTGCTCCTCAAATGCTCGCCCACTAGTTGACACGCACCGGTCGGACCTGTGCCTCCAAATTCAAACGGACGAGCATATTGGGCAAGCACGTGTGTCCTACAAGTGCTCGTCCACTATTTGACATGCGCCAGTCTGAATCGTGCCTCCAAATTCAAATGGTCGAGCATATGGGATGAGCACATGTGTTCTAAAAGTGCTCGCTCAGACAAGCACGAGCACATGTGCTCGCCCAATGCAAGCCATTTTGTGAGCGCCATTTGCGTTTTTTTTGTAGTACTCCTCCATCCTCGAGCATGCTCCCTCGATTTTGACTGGCCCAACACACTCTTGGTAATGATCCATACCTGTAGGGGACCTCATCATGTCCGAGCCTCTTCAGAATATTCCTTGTGTAGTTTTCTTGCTCTGCCACTTATGATTGAGTTCCTCAGCTTGATTCGAGCTTGATTCGACTTGATTCGACTTGCATGGTGTTCTTAGCTCGGTTGGACTCCCTCCATGCACAAAAAGGTCAAGATGCTCAACAACTATGCTCTCGACCCTACAATGAATCTACAAGCATGGAAATGAGGGGAAGCAGCGATCTCTGACGAGCGACAGAGTTAGAGATCGATTTCATCGATTCTAGCAGAATCTGATTGAATGGAGTGAGAGATTCTGATCAAGATGCAATTGAGAGGATGTTGGGGTACTCATATGAGTCGAAAAATAAGGTGGATTACGGTGGAAAAGTGGTTGGATCCTAGTGCTCTCACAAACTACGATATGAGGATTAAGTACTAAGCAATTAGAAATTAAACCAAACTAACCCTACATCTAACCTAGGAATTTAAAATGTAATTGAAATAACCTAACCTAACAACTCGACAGATTTACCTGGAGCAGATGAAAACCTCATCGAAGGCGGTCTCCGGTGATGGTTGGATCGACCTATTCACCACATTATCCTCACCGATAGAGCGGGGGAACTCTCTTTGTCACCAAGGGCTCGACCACATATGGTTGCCTTGGGGTTATGGTAGAAGAAAAGGGATTAAAACATAAAATGAAGGAGGAGAGGTTTATTTATATATAGATGATAGGGTAAACATGCGAGGGATGTTGCGTGTGAAGGATAAAGGGTTGGTGGAAGCTATAGGATGGGCGTAGAAGAGGGTTGAGGGAGGAGCAGGATGGTGGTGGTCTCAAGGAAGACGGGGGTATGAAGGAAGAGTAATAAATTTGAGAAAGAGGGTAAGTGCTCTGACAGGAGTCAGAGGCTACGAGTGGTATAGTTGACTAGAGGTCAACTTTTGAAAGAACCTCAACGGTTCACGTAGGGCCAGATGAGGACAAAACAACAATTAAAATCTTTATTAATTCAATAATAAATAGTAATTGATTTTATTAAATAAAAATTAAAATATAAAAATATTTATAATTTTATAACTATCTTTCAGTTATTTTATTTAGGGATTTTTACCCGACAGACCCTATAAACTTTCCCAATCACCTCCTTGACCTTTGAAACAACCTAATTCCCCCCTCACCCCTGTAAACTTGCCAACTCTTACTCCATGAACCCTCCGGGTAATATGTTTTAAGCCTGTAGGGGTTCTTGGAGTAATTTATAGGGTCGATGGGGTAACTACGTTGTGCAAAAGGTCGTAAAGGCATTTTAAAATGTTTATAAGGTCTGCTAGGTAAAAATCCTTTTTATTTATTTTTATAACATTATTGTTTAGGTGTTACTTTTTACATGTTTAAATATATGCATAATTACTTATATCTTTTATGTTTTATTTTAATTTTGTAATTATAATGCTTATTATCATAATTACATATTTTATATATTTACTTTGAATGTAAATAAAGGTATTTATGCACTAATTACATATGAATAATGAATGTTAGTTATATTTCCATGTGTTTTGCTAGAGATTTAAAGACAAAATAAAGGAATAAAGGTAGATGAATGGTTATTCTTCTTACCTTCTAATGTGTATATGCTTACATACATACATACATACATACATACATATATACAAACATATATATTGGATTTAGTGGGGCCCCAAGGCTGCCCTGCCCCCTATTTACAATATTTTTTTATATTTTTGAAAAATATCATCATGTATATTCATCCCTATATCCCTCCTACATGTCATTCGATATTCGTCAGAAACAAAAAATCATATACCCTCCATCTTGAACAGGTAATTTTAACGGTCTTAGAACTGTTGTAATCGTACCAGTTCTAGATGGATGGCATAGGAGTCTCTGTTTCTGACAAAATTTGAATGACATATAGGAGAGATATAGGGAAGAATATCATGGTGATATTTTTCAAAAAATTTAAAAAAAGCACGTAAAATGGTATAGGGGCAGCCCCACTAATCTCTCTCTCTCTCTCTATATATATATATATATATGTATATATGTTTGTGTGGAAAACTTCAGATAAGACAGTCCTTTCCTGGATGCATGGAAAGCCATCTATCTTATCCATTCCTAATCAATCCGTTAGCTGCCATCAATGACCTGTTATCTATATTTTTTAATGTTGAAAAACCCATTATAATCATTTTGGCATATTCAATATTTAGAATGCAACAAATATCTCCTAAATTATCTCCCATCTCTCTCTATCTTCCATCTCTCTCCTCTCTCTCTCTCTCTCTCTCTTTCTCTCTCTCTCTCTCTCTCGATCGACGGTGGCATGCAGGGTGGCGTGGAGGCGGCGATGGCTCGCAGGTCTTGTTTGGCGGTTGACGGCGGAAGGGGTTGCGCCGGGTGGATCAAGGTCCTCTTGTGGGTGGGTGCTCCTATGGGCGGATCTGGATGACGGCTGCGATGTGCAGAGGTCTTCCTGAGGTGCGAGGATGCTGGTGTGCGTGAAGTGGACAGGAGGTGTCGGCTGCTGGAGGAGCTTGCGGGGACGAGGCTCCTGCCGTTCAAAGCGAAGAAGGTGCGGTGAAGGTGGATCAATAGATAGGTGGTTGTTCTCCAGATGGTCGGCTGCAGCGAGAAAAGGACAGAGATCGTTTTCACACCAAGGAGGGTGAGCGTGGAGGAGGTGGGTCATAGAGGAGAAGGGCAGAGGAGGTGCAGGTGGAGGCAGATGCATGTGAAGGAATACGTGATTAGTTTTTACAGTCTGAGATCAATTTTTACAATCTCGGATCCTTTTTTACAATATAAGATCTTATTTCTGTAATTCACACGTCATTTTTACAATCTCAATTTTTTTTTACATTTGTTTTTCTTTTATAAATTTCTAATAACCTCGTATTTTTTACAATCTCATATTGTTTTTTTCAATCCGAGATCGTTTCTTACAAATCTCAGTGCGTTTCTTGTAATTTTAGATTGTCTTTTTACCTTTGTTGTTTTGTTTTATATTTCTAACAATATATTTTTGTTATAGAGCACAAACTATTTTTTACAAACCTCGATTTTTTTTACAATTTTCTCTTTACGCATAATAATTGTTGAATTACTAACTATATATTTTTTTCATATCTCCAAATGAATATTACAAACAAGTGCGAAATTTTTACAGATGCATTACGTAAATTACAATTACAACAATAAACGAATTTCTAACCTTGATTTTATTTTACAAAGCAGGTTACAATCTTATAATGACAGTGAGTATTTTATAAAGAGTTCTTGCATTCTACATATCACGAAATTACTACCACATTGGCGAAACCTCATTGCATAAATAGCAACAAAAAAGTGCCAATTCAGGCAGGCTAAAAAAGGCAAAATAAAAGGATTAAATGAAATTCAAATTCAAAACAGAATTCAAATTCAAAATAAAAAAACTTGGACTAAAATACCCTTTTGGATACAGATCTATTACATTGAGATCTAATGGATGAGATGGTTGGCTTTCCATACATTCAGGAAAGGCCCACCTCATTAGAAGGGCCTATATATATAAATAAATAAATATACATATATATATATATAGGAGAAACTTCAGATGAGACAGGGACTTACCAATATTGTGCTGAGCCCTCAATCCCATCCTTCTATCTTTGACCTCACGTCTGGATTTATTGATGCATAATTAAATTAAATTAATGATTAGAATTCTATTTTGGTCATTTCGTCACATTCTAAATATAGAATATGACAACTATTTCACCTAATCCGACGCATCCCTCCCACATAGGGATCTTCGTCTCTTCTTCGTTCTTGCCCTAAATAAAAAGGGGGTGGCAACAACACGAGTTGCTATGGCGGTGGATCTCGTGCGCCTGGAAACGTAGATTAGTGGTTTCTCCAGGATGAGGAGATCGTTGCAGGAACGTTCTGGATCGGCGGAGATGCTCGTCTCCATGCAAAGGAGTGGTGATGGTGCGGTGGCTCTTCGTACGGCCGGCTGTGCTGGGCGTAATGGGCGGTGGCATCGCTCCAGGCGGATGGAGGAGATCGGTGGATGAGCTGGGTTCCTGATGTGGAGGAGCGATGGCGGGAGTCGTGTTGTGGTGGATGCTTCTCCGAGCAGTGATGGCATTGGGCGATGAGCTCTACGTGGCGACACGCTCTGGGAGGATAAGGTCAACATACAAGGCTCGCGCTAGAGCGAAGACCGTCGATCGGAAGAGGTAGCTTGTGCGAGGACCATTGAGTGGAGGAGGCGGCCATGCAAGAGAGGCGTGGGAGACAAGGCATCGATTTACTTTGTGATTTAATTATTTTACATATATGACTTTAATATTTACAATTTGATTCACTTTTTTTACAAATATCATTTTTTGTTTTATTATTTTGTAGAGCTCTACATGAATTTTACAAAGGCGCAATACACTATTACAAAGACTCGCAGAATTTTTACAAAATGAATATATATTTTACAAAATAGACTGAATTTTACAAAGAAGAAATTACTCTTACAAAACTCGCTGGAGTTACAAAATAAATGTAACTATTTACAAAAATAAATAACCATTTAGAAAATGAAAAAATAGTAAAAAAATAAAATTATTAATGAAATTACAAAGAGAAAAATATACTTTACAAAAACTCATTGTACTTAACAAAGCTATGGTTGATTCTAGAATGTTCAGAATAAAATTAGTAATTAATCAATAAATGCATTAGTGAAAATACCAAATCGAGAAAAATCTTAGATTGGCAATTTGAAAACCAATAAATGAAACTCGAATTTAATTAAATTGAGATGGCAAAAATACCCTTTTGGGTGAGCTTTCTGATGCAACCGTCAGATTGAGATCTGACGAATCTGAGCGATGGCTCACCACAATATTGTTGAGACCCCACCTCATTTGAAAGGATCCCTATATATATAGGGATCACTTCAAATGAGGTGGGGTCTCACTAATATTGTGGTGAACCATCAATTGGATTCGTCAGATCACAATCTGACATTGGCATCAAAAATATTATCCAAAAGGATATTTTCGTCATCTCATTTTTTTGTAAATTCGAATTTCATTTAATGGATTTGAATTACCATTTAATGTTTTTTGGATTTGGTATTTTTGAATCATACATTTACTGGTCTTTTTCCAGTTTTGCACCGTTTGAATTGGGTTAAACCATATCTTTGTAAACGCCCGCGAGTTTTTGTGAAAATGTATGTTCTTTTTGTAATTTCGTTAATGATTTCATTTTTCACATTTTCGTTTGTAAATTGGTAATTTCATTGTGTAAATGGGTACATTCGTTTTGTAAACTCCAATGAGTTTTGTAAGATTAATTATCCTTTTCGTAAACTCCGGTCTTATTTTTGTAAATGTATATATTCATTTCGTAAAATTTTTGTGACCTTTTGTAACTATATCGCACTCTTTTGTAAAATTTGTGGAGAGATCTGCAAAAATAAGATAAAACAGCAATGAGATCTGTAAAAAAGTGAATCAATATGTAAATCGAAAGGTCAGTTATGTAAATTATCAAACCACAATGTAAATTCATGCATTACCATTGCACGTCCACCGATCGAACCCCTTTCTCCTGGAGGAACCTCACAGCCCTCGACAAAAGCCCCTTTGCCATCGCCGCCAGCACCACCACCGAGCTCGACCCTCCTTCTCCATTGTTGCCGCCAACCACAGGAGCCCCACCCATCCGCTAGGAGCCCTCGTCGGAGAAGAAACATCGCTCGCTCTTTGCGTAGAGGAGAACCTCTGCCAGGAGCTTGGTGCTCCGTCGACCATCAATAATGCCTCCTCCGTTGCCTGGACGAACGTCGTCGCCGCCCTCGATAAAGGAAAGAAGGAAGGAGCGGCACTCAAGAGAGAGGAAGAGGACAAATTGGGAGAGAGAGAGAGAAAGAGGGAGGGAGGCGCCGGATTAGGTGAAATAGTTGTCACATTCTATATTTAGAATGTGATGAAATGACCAAAATAGGTTTCTAATCATTAAATTAATTTAATTGATGCGTCAATAAATTCAGTCATGAGATCAAAGATAGAAGGACGGGATTGACGGCTCACCACAATACTAGTGAGTCATGAGATCAAATATAGAAGGACGGGATTGACGGCTCACCACAATACTGGTGAGTCCCTGTCTCATTTTAAGTTTCCCCTATATATATAATGTGATTGTGAATTTTAAGGGTGGAATGCTAAGTGGAATTAGGGTTTGTGTTTGGGATTTTGTCATAGGCTTAGGAGGGATTCATGAGGGGAGAGAGATCTTTTGGAGGGATTTGAAGTTAGAAGGTTTGTATAGTTCTAGTTATGTAGGTATTTTAGGGTTCTTCGTCCACATATGTCTAAGTTACACGTGCATACAAATGAATTGCAAGGGAAGCTTAGGTTTAGCAAGAATTAGTCATGTTAAGGTGATGAATCTAGTACTGACGACTGATCATCATCAAATTGTGCCATGTTCTTACATATAGTTATGCGAAAGTTGATTGTACGCATAAATCCTTCACATAATGACATTGAAGCCACGATATTTCAATTTATTTAAAATGGATATTGCTTGAAGTTGTTATTTCATCACAATTTTATCTGTCCTAAAATCGTTAATAATGCAAAGGACCCTCAAGGACTCCTCTAGGCGTATAATGAGCCCCTCATATGCACCCCACACCTACACCTATTGGATCGTCCTCTTTGTATTTCGAACAATACATTAACACCAAAAGGGTTCGCGAACTAATTAGGAGCACGAGTCAATCAAGACGACAGCAGTAACTAGAAGAGATATAAAGCAGCTTTATATTTCCAATATCTAAAATCTAAATACAACTCCACGTCATTTGCTCGAATCGACAAGGATGGTAGTACATTTTTTTAAAAAAATCAAGTGACTAAAATTGCTCTTAGAATTATAAAGAAACTAAATAATTGCTCGGATGTTAATCCGAAAGCACAGAGTTCATTCATACGAGCATTTCCTCTCCTTTCTCCCTTTTTAGGTGGCATTCGGTGATTATTTTAAATGCATCTACTAAATTGTAAATGTTTCCAAAAGTCGGCATTGATTGGTTTCTAGTCCCCATCTAATGAGCATTTTCCCACAAATTTTCGATCGCCATTTGAGAATGATACACAAGGAATTATACCCTCAATTAGAAAGCACGGATAGAGATTATTCTGTACTCAATCCTTAGATAGCTGGATTAGTTTTAAGCACTTCCATTAAGTTGCCTATTCCAAACAGAGTCTTGCCAATTTGACCATTTTCGGAGGTGAAGGACCTCCTGAAATTGTAAAAGAATTTCGTCCTCGCCTTCTTAAGTAGAAGTGATTAGTCCCCATTACGTTGGCTTATTTATTTTAAAATTTTCTTTATTGAGAAGGTAAACAGGAACTGAAATTTTGGTTACTTTTTAGTTGGAACCCAAATAGATAAAATGGCGCTGTTAACAATTTGTCAAATCATGACTGAAAACCACAACAAAATTATCAAATCATAACTTGATTTCTATATTCATAGCAACGAATTATATAACAAAAGTTATCATCTGTTGATTTTTCCGTCTAAGTTTTATTTTGGTAACAATTAGTAAAAATTTAAACGAATATGCCTACAGATGAATTGTCATTATATGATCCTTTAGAAATGAAGATGACATTCATTTGCTAATTTTAAGAAGAAAATTTAATTTTGCAATGAAGAAAATTCATGAATATATTAAAAATTGGAATATATGGCTAAAATATTTAAATTATTCGTTGTCATTTGTCAAAATTTTAATATATTTATATATAAGTATTAATATAAAAAGTAAATGATTATGCGAACGAAACATTTTGTGTAAATAGATACAAATGTAAAAACTAAATAGTTTTTTGTTTGGATAGCCTAGAGAATTCTATTCTAAGGTAATTATTCTTCAAACATGGCACGCCACAAATCGATGAGATAGTAGCCTTTGTCTAGACAAATTCCTCGTGGTAGGGAGAATTTAAAAGACGCGCGACAGGCTTTTCAAATTCTGTTAGAGCAATCGATGTGCAAAGATTTCTCTAAAAAAGTCATAAGATTTGATTATACTAAGCTAAATCGCTGTCTCTAATGGATACAGACCCGCAACTCAGATAAACACATGGTCTTAAATTGGAAACACAGCGCAGTGCTTACGTGGCATCTCCTTGATTAGGACAAGCATTAATACTTCTCTAATAACCGTGACAGGTGAGCAGCTTAATTTTTGTTCTGTTTGAGATAAATTTAATACGTTTCAAGATTCGACTCAGATGAAAATAGAGAAAAATAGAAACAGACTGCTGCATGTTCAGAAGCCATGGGTAGAGGATACCGCAAGAGGTCAGCAGTATTAAGATACTGATCTCCTAACCAAGTTCTTATCAAAAGGTAGGTCAGAATTTTAATCCGGAACCATTGCAAGCCATGGGTGTCAAGCTCACCCTCGCCATGCCAATAATAGGACTTTGGGATCGTAGAGGAGAAGAAAACATGGGCAGGTTCAAAGTAGATCATCACCCTCCCAACTCCTGGAAAACATGGGGCATACATGCATACATACATATTGTTGTGTGAAACTTCTCTCGTCAAATATTTGAGGAGAAGCCGCACTGATTATATGAACGAAAGGCGGTTTTATTTTCTAAAAAAGGAGTTTCAACTGTACAACGCTTAGAATGGAGATAAGAATGAGGGATTAAAGGGATAAGAGAAGTGACCAAGACAAACACTGCATGTTATTGTCTGCCTGTGCATCTCTAAATACCAATTCTGCGAATAGCGTGTCATGATCGCAGATTAAAGAATACAAGGGGAGAGAGAAGGAGAGAAAAAGAGGCTTCCTGGCGAAGTGTCTTGACCGACACGTATCTTTTGGAGGGGTTTGGGGCAAGTCCTCTATTAAGTTGCCTTCCTTGCTTCTCTTTTCTTCTTTCTTAACTCTCCTCCCTTTTGGATCACACCCATTAGCCCCTCCCCCACCTCCTCGCTTTTTGACTCTTTCCAACCTTTGGGATTCATATCATTGGCGATCTGCTGGGATCCTCCTGATATGGGTGCAAGCATGGGAGATGAACCTCTTGTTGTTGGAGGGGAGGGCTGCATGGACCTACCTCCTGGTTTCAGGTTCTACCCAACAGATGAGGAGATCATCACACACTACCTCTTCCCCAAGATCGTGAATTGCAGGTTCACAGCCAGGGCCATAGGAGAGGCTGATCTCAACAAATCTGAGCCTTGGGAGCTTCCAAGTAATTAATTTAATAGTATTATTCACTTTGGTTCTTCTTTCCTTTCCCGATGCACTCACAGAAGTTATATGATGTACGATGCAATGAACAGGTATGGCGAAGATGGGGGAGAAGGAATTATACTTCTTCTGCCATAGGGACAGGAAGTACCCCACAGGGATGAGGACCAACAGGGCCACAGAGGCCGGATATTGGAAGGCAACTGGCAAGGACAAGGAGATCTACAGGGGTAAGGATGCCCTTGTGGGCATGAAGAAAACCCTCGTTTTCTACAGGGGGAGGGCGCCCAAGGGTTCCAAGACCAACTGGGTCATGCATGAGTACAGGCTCGAAAGCAAGGTCTCCCATTGGAAGCTTCCCAAATCGGCCAAGGTGATTCTCTAAATTCCATACTATTACTATAAAATAATAATTTGGTGCTTAATTTGATCTCTCTCATGCAGGATGACTGGGTGGTGTGCAGGATCTTTGAGAAGACCACGGGGATCAAGAGAGGGCCATCAAATCAGATCAGCTCTAACCAGGAGGATGGTTTCAACATGGAGGCGTCTCAATCACCCATGAATTCACATGATGGCCTTAACGATCTCTGGGGTGGAGGTCCTAACCATGGCTCAATGTCCCGTGACTATTCATTCATTAACAATCAAATCATGAGCCCGTATCACATGAAACAAAATCCATGCTTGTACCATCCCCAATCCTTCACCAATTTAGCCTTCACATCGCAGAATAGAACTGGTGCGATTGAGTGCAAGATCGAAGGTTGTCCCACCCAGCTGTCCCAGATGGGTATCACCACTATAGATGTTCCTATGAGTGACGATATGGATCTGAAGACGATGTGGGATAACCCTATTCAGTGAATGCATGCCTTCGTATTGCATTAACTGTTGTTTATCTGTTTTTGTTTAGGGGTTTTGTGTTGGTGGGATTGTATGTATATACAGCAGATTCAAATCAGGTGGAACTATTGTTGGTTATAGATTAGTTTATATCATACCTTTTTTGTTTATTTTTGTAATATGCATAAAGTTAAACATAGCTATGGAATCCGACTCTCTTAATATCACGTTGTTCATTTGATTCGAGATTAAATGTTAATTGTAGGACAACAAATTTGTTTATTGTCACTCGAGTTGGGTAAATTCAGTGACAGCAGTCTATAAAATATCTTGATTTTTAATTAGCACCCATATACATGTATGCCAGATAAAATATCTATGGGGTTTATTTGAAGCTTGAAAAGTGATAGAAGAAGGTTGGGTACACTGCCAATTCGCATGTGGGAGAGGGCCAATATGATTTATTTAGCTGTACACAGCTCACGAATCTCGTGCAGTGTCAGCAGAAACTGCATGGTTACCTTTCTCAGTGCATGCAATTCAGCGTAAACACAATAGCCCTTCACCTGTTATTCTCTTTTAGTGCACCTAATTAGCTTACACGGCCAACAAATGACATATTGGCAATAATGATAACAGGAGAGCATATTGGTACATTTCTTGTTTGGTTTCTTTGAGAATGGCAGCTTGGACTTAGAGGTGGGGATGGGACTATGGTGTGAATGGGGAGGATGGAAGCGCATCTTCTCCTGTAGGTATTCCTTAAAATAAGTATGATTTGGCCATTAATGCCACTTTGCTGAAATCATGTGGACAACTTCGTGTTTTTTGTTTCTTCAATTATTAGATTTCATAGAATACTATGGAACTGCTTTGCAACAAGTTCCTATAGAAATTCTACCTTTACGGTTAAAAAGACCTTTTATTGACAAATAATCTAATGACAATTTTTTTCTCATAGTTGATTATTTGCAAGGTTTTATAATATGCTGAATTAAACTTCAAACTCCCCAAATCCTTTCCTTCTTCGGTCTTTACTCATTCTCCTCGAGTGTGTTCCTCTATAGAGACTTTTACGTGTATCTCGTCCCCATCTCCAGTATGTAGTAAGTTTCCTCTAATTTTAGCTCTCGCTCTTTCTCTCAAGGTTCCTTCACACTATCCCACTCGCACCAATGGAGACACAAATTAGGGTTACTAATCTTCCCATTTTCCCAACCCCTCCTCATCCTCATGTAAAGATCCCATATCTACCCCCTTCTCCGTCGATGATGATGTGCAAAAAACATAGTCATGTGCTATTTGGTAATATGCTTATGCATGTTTCATTAATCGGTAAACACTATTTTAATTAGTATGCATTGTAATACGATCTCTTAAGTATTTATCATAACTAAGTAAATTGATATCTGTGAAGAAGACTTAGACAAATTATCCTGGATAAGTTATGGGTCGAACACATGGACATTAGGGATTAATTGATTTAACATACGTATTAAATAATTAATTAAGTGATTAATTAATATAATCTAGGTCAAGATATGCAATCGAATGTATGCATGTATTTTTTATAAAGATTTTTTTTCAATGCAAATATAGGGTGAACATGATAATGATGATAATGATAATAGCGAGATGCACAATTGGATAATGCACACAAACACACGCAATAGAGCTCTCGGCTTGACTTAATTAAATCCAATTAGATCAATTACTTAACATCATATCAATTTATGCTCTATTTACACATTGATGCATCGAGGGAGATTTAAATAAATCAATTCCTTAAGTCCTCTCCTTGTAATTAAGCATTCAATCAAAATTTAATGATAAAAGATCATGCGATTAAAAATGAATTCTCAATTTATCAAGAAAATCATGGATTAAATGAGATAAAAAATCCATTTATAGTAAAGAGATTGTGATGAAACTAATGTAATACATCAATGAATTCTCTGAATTTTAGTGCAAATATTATAAGTCAGAATAGAGCATTCAAATTACTAAACTAAAAAGCATTAAAAATTTCCAAGGAGACTAATTTTATTTAATTTGGAATTATGGTTCACAAGATATTTAACACCTAAGACGGGGCCATAAATGTAAAGAAATTATAATTGAAAGCTCACAAAAACATTACAAATATGCCCTCACAGAACTATATCATAAATACAGAAGTTGCTAGGATAAAGGTTTAAAATACACGTGTTGTAGGGACTTAACCCTAAATAAGAGAACCCAACTAGGGTCTTATACATAATTACCTTAATAACGTACAAAGGATGATGATGAATATCCATTTCATCACCTTAATTCTTTCATTTTAGCCTTAAATCCCTAGGTAAATGCATGAAAACAACATCAATATACCTAAAATAACATGCATTATTTGACTTATAAATATCGTATACATACATGCATTTTGTTCTAACATAAAAGAATAAAGTAGAGGGACATAAGGTCCATTAACTATACACAAACTACACTCAAACCCTAATTTAATTCATCAATGTTGCTCACGAATTTTTTGAGGTTCGGAAATTAAAGGTATGATAATAGTGGTCGTTGCTATCCCCAAAAAACTCATGACAAATAAACAATTTTTTATTTTTGCTACTTATTAACCTGTATAGGGACATGGTCGAACTCAGGGAGGCTGCAAATCCCGAGGGTTAGTCAATTAATCAGAAATTAATTACGAGAAAAATAAGAATCTCAAAGGATAACTACCCTTGGTTTTTGTGATTTTTTATCTTTATAATTGTTTTAATATTTTTTTTTTAAATTTTTTGTATTTTCTGATTTTCAAATTTTTAGTGATTTTTATTTTGCAATTTTTTTATTTTCAAAAATAATGCGGAGCAATATTCATAAGATCAAAAATATGCACACCAACTCTTTCTATAATTTTTCAATTTATCAAAATGCTCAAAAAAATTCAGAAAAAATATTTTTGGGTTTTGAAAGTTTTGAAATGTTTTTGGAAATTTTGTGAAATTTCCAGATGTTTTTCTATTTTTTTAAAAATCAAACAATGCGAAAATGTGAAATTATGCACATCCTGGAGTAATTTGCAACTTAAAAATATTTTAATTGCCCAAAACCCCTAGCAATTATTTTTATGATGAAACAGAAGAAAATATCTATAAACAGAAACTGAAATCATGGTTTTTGGATTTTTGTAGAATTTTCTGTGATTTTTATAACATTTTTTTAGTATTTTTCAATTTTTTTAGGTTTTTTAAAGAATTAATACGTGAAATTTGCACAAAAATTAAAAGACAGTTAAGTAAAACTACTCTAATGTTTTTAGAATATTCAAAATTTTTTTATAAATTTTCTAATTTCGGGCAAGCAAAAAGACACTATTTTTGAATTTTTAAAAATATCAAAATTCTATAAAATGCAATGGAAATCTTATACAATGTAAAAAAACATAGCAGGAGCATAACATGAATTTTCCAGAATTTATCGAGAAATGGAAACATTTATTTCAATAAGATGAAGCATGCAAATCAAATCTGGATAAACAGGGACTTAAATGCAGTTGTTCAAAGTTGTGCATCAAGATATAACAAGAAATAACTTACAGGATGAAAAACGTAATTTACCCAAGAAACAAGTGTCAGGCTTGTTCTTGAAACTGAGAGGGTCCTTTTCAAAATCTTTGATATCTCCAAGGTCGTCTATGCAATACAACAATTAAAATCCCTCCCTAGGGTTCTTCTGCTGTTTCTTCTTCGTTTCCCAAAAGATGGCCCAAGGGGGATGTTGCCCACCCTCTCCTCCATGCTACACGGGCGACAGCGGCGGATGGCGGTTAGGGAGATTGAAGGTGGCGGAGGCGCACATGGAGGCTCGTCTAGCGGAGGTGGGAAGTGCGATGGCAGAGGCGGAATGCGCGACCTTGGCGGTTAAGGGCAGCAGGCTCACGGCGGAGCGTCGCCTGCGGAGAAGGCGCCTCCACGTAGACGGTGACGCACAGGAGGGGGGGGCTCGTGAGGGCGGTCGAATCTTCAAGTGGCTGGCGATTGTGGCGACTCTGCCCAAGGCATGAAGGAGATGACATGGCGCGGCCAGGGAGCTCGTTGTGTGTGGAAGTCTGAGGTGGAGATCAGGTGACGGGCGGCGTAGTCGGAAGAGCTGGTGGCGTACGGTGGTCGCTGCGTGTGATCATCGGAGGTCGGCGGTAGAAGGTTCCAGGAAGGGGAGCTCCGGTGGCGTGCGACGAAGGGGCGATGGTGCTGGGCGGCAGACGCCGTTCTTTATTTATTTCTTTTATTATTATTATTATTTTGAAATTTGTAAACAGTAACTGGTAATCTGATTTTTTTATTTTTTTTGAGTAAACAGAACATCGGAAATTCCTTTTTTTAAAATTTGTTTATATATATTTTTTATTATTTTTATTTTCTGCAAACAAATGTTAGAAGGAAATATATATATGATTATTTTATTTTATTTATTTATTTATAAATAAATTAGAAGGTGAGCGAAGATCTGGTGAAAATGAAAGGATCGAATCCGATCTCCGACCACCGTATGCGGCCAGAGTGTAAAGATCATGGAAGATAGAAAAAGAAAGCGATAGGGTTAAGGAAATGAGATGAAAAATCGAATTGATGCGGATCAAATCGTGATGAATTTTTTTAAAGGTTTAGAGAAACAAAATGACAATGAAATAAAGATGCAAAAAATAAACTACAACTGACCTAAGATAAAACAAGAAGAAAATGACGGATCTCACCATAGAAGCGAAAATGACCTTGATCACCTCGACGAAGGCTGACGCACTGTTACTGGATGGCTCGGAGGCTAGGCACCTTTCTCGACGAAAATTTCTCTCGGATATCGGGCTCCTCTCATAAAGATTGATCAAGTTGAAATGAGGGAGAAGGAGCCATATAAATAGAAAAGATAATGGAGATGAAATTTGAATTTTTTTGACTTTTTGGATAAAGAGATAAGAGAGATGAAAATTAAAACTGAGATAAAGATAAAGAGAGATAAAACTATTTACAAAATTAACTTTTTTTTGAATTTTCGTCGCTTCATTTATTTGAATAAAAAATGTTTTTTTGTGGTAGTTAGTTAAGAAAATTAAATATATACATATGTTATATACAAATATGACATTATCTGCATGGGTAAATAAACAAATTAGTTTTTTTAAATTTTTTAATTTTTATATTTTTAATTAATTAGAAAAAAATTTACAAATATATACAAACACAATATTTATAAAATACATGGGAAAATTGCACAAACCAACCCAGAAAACCAACTTTTTACTCATAACTCCAAAAATATGAAAATACAACCATTTTAAAGATAATTGAATTAAGAATCCAATGGAAGTGAGATTGGTTCAATTTGAGTTCATATGGAGCGGGAATTGGTCTTTCAATTAATGCTTTGTGGCTTTTTCCAAGTGTGGTTGCTTTTATTCTGTACATGATTTAATTGTGCAATTATTTTTATTAATTAGAGCACATTTTTATTTAGAACTGTGGTTTTGAAAGTTATTTGATTTGAGGTCAATTAATGTACGAATAAATTAGTGTCAGTTTTATACAGATATACACAAAATAAGTGAGAAGTATTTACAACAACAACACACACACATTTTTTTGGATTTTCTGCTTAAGGACCCTATCTCCCCCTACTTTATTCCCGGTCGATCAGGTCAAGTCTTGACCTTCTCTCGGGGTTCGGGTCAGCCTGTATCTATTACATATTTACAGTCTTCCTTTTTCATTTATTTTCTTTTCTTTATTTTTTATTTTCTTTTCTTTATTTTTCCTTTATTTATTTATTTATTTTAGGTTAAAATAATATTCAAATATACAATATTTACACACAGATGCAAGTTAGTAAGAATGTGGAGTTAGTGTTATATGCAGGTGTTTTATAAAGGATTTTAAACTAAAATAAATGAATAATAATGACGAATCACAGATTCAACAATCAAAAAATAACCATTCTTTCACTATTTGATCATCATTTTACACACTCTAAATAAATTAATTTTCAACATGAAACTTGTACATATTAATGTATAAAGAAAATAAAATTAATTGCACATGAAAATAATGCAGAGTGTAACTAGGACAAACATATGAAAAAGCCGCAAAACGAAATTTTGACATACCAATATATTCTGCATACAATCTCAAAATTTATCAAACTCACTTTTATTGTTCTTAAAATAATTATCTATCTAATGAAGGTAATTTCATTAAAAATGGAGTTAAGATGTAAAATCTAGCTTCTATGGTTTCATTGTACTATATACCTGCATATTTTATTCATTTAATTTATTCTTTGTATTTCCACCTTCCTAGTATTTAAATACTTGTGAATATTATTTGTAATATATTAAAAATAAAAACACAAAATTAAATGATTAAACATACTTAAAATAAATAATGTAATAAAATATAGGTATATTATACCTCTAATGTATATACACATATTTGTTTCAATATACAATTAAAATCAGAAAAATGAAATAAAAATATATAAATATGTATTAAAATTTATTATAAATATATAAAATATGTGCACATAATAATAAAATTTATAATACAAAATAAAAAAAACTTAAAACATAGGTATTTATACCTATGTATACTTGTAAAAATTAACGTCTAATAGATACATTTAAAAAATAATAAAAATATCATAAAATAGTACATAAAATAATAAACATTTTGATATTTTGACTATTAATTAATAAATTCGTTTACTATTTTGTTATTGATTTAATAAGGGATTTACACCCTACATTTTCCTGGTTGGTCGATATGGACCAACCAGAAGCCAATGACAGTTGACCTCCGATCAACTATCCTCTCTTCCTCTCTGACTTTTGTTAGAATGCCAACTACCTTCTTTCACCTAATTCCACGCTTCATCCACGCCTCGCTAGCCCTCGAGCCCTTCACCAATCCTCTTCACATGCAACCCTTCATCACGTCCATATCCTGATGATCTAATGCTCCACTCCACCTCCTGTAATTTTGTGATCTTTGGACCCCTTCCACTTGTATATCAATAAAGCTCCATCACCATTTTTTACCTTTTAATCACATTTCTTCCCCGTAACCTCAATAGGAATCACTTGAGTTGAGTTCATGGTGACAGCTCGAGCTCCTCAATCCTCATTAGCATGGAGAAGGGTGGAGATTTGGTGGTCCTGCTCGTCAGAGCACCCTCTTGGCAAAGCTTCTATGCTCCTCGACTCCATGTCAGGTAGAGCTACTTTCCTTAGTGTTTTTAGTGTAGTTTTCTTGCTGCATCGTAGATTAGATTTAAATTTCTGCAACTAGTTCATAATTTAGCATGGATTCCAAAATCTTCTTTAACTGGAGTTTCATGATCCAGCTCTGATTCACTATGATTCACTCACGTTCGAACTACCAAATCCTGACCATTTTATGCCTCTCCATTTTCTCCATCAAACCCTCATCAAATACCCATGATCCTGTAAGGATTAGGATCAAAACGAGTTTCATCCACCACCTCTGTCGGAGCTCATTCACCACTCCATCTTCATGTGCACACCAGCTTCAAAGTGGGTCGAGGACTTTTGCCTCAAACCCGTGAGGATTTTTGCTGAGGCGTCTAGAGCCGATTCAACACACATCTAAAGATTTAGGTGGTAAAGAATGACAGAGGCTTCAGGTCCCCATTGATGGGACATGGACCCATTTGATACCCTCCTGCACATGCTAAAGAGTCCTAGGAAGCTTCTGAGATGGTCGGGACTAAAGAAGGAAACTAGATCATGGAGGAATCACTGATCGAAGCAAGCCTGGGGGATGTTCTTACAAGTTCATCCACCTTGCCCCAACACCGTTGGATTGGAAGCACAACCCATATCCAATCTGGGATGCTCATTTAAGGCAAAATGAAGTGCTTCTCCAACCGTTGGATGCGCATAAGTGATCCACATGGCGCTCTCTACGTCGCTCGATCATGCCCTTTAGTGAGTAAATATCAAGGCACCCATATTGCTATTTTTTATTTTGTTCATGTATTGTAAACAATATGTAGTGTTTAAAATATTTTTGTATACATTGCACAAGGACCCCCTTAATTTTTGAAAACTGTAAAATGGTCCTTATACCTCACGTGTAGGGGTACGTGAGGGTCTAAAAATATTGATAGCATACTCCTAAACTTTTAGGACATATTATTAAATTGTTTAACTATTTTTATTAATTGCAAAAATGTTCTTATAACTTTAGATTTTATTTTTGTGCATATTTCCATTTATAAGTACTTTTATTATTCCAAAAATTATAGGAAAATTAAATTGACCGACTGCTACTGTGTTTGTTGATGTATATTGTTATTTTAATTAACTTTCCTATTTATCAAAAATACAAAAATATTTTTTTATTCCTTTTTTGATTTTAAAATTCCAAAAAATATCAAAATAATCTTAAAAACTCCAAAAAATTATATTAGATATATTATTATATATTCTAACTCATAGTAAAAAACAACTAAAAATATAAAACCAAAACTGTAAAAAGTACAGAATCTTTAAAACATTATAAAAATTAGTAAAAATCCAAAAAATAAAGTTTTCACTCTTATATTTTTCCTTATTATAGATATTATGTATTAAAAATAATTTTGGGAGTTTTGGATACTATTATCTATTTTAAAACATAAAAGATTGACTATATTTTTTACTCACTATTTTGTACATTTTAAGAAAATACATAAAAATGAAAAAAATCCTATAAAAATTACCAAAAAAACACAAATAATTATTTACTATATTTTGACATATTTATGTATATTTCAAAATATAAAATCCTATATGTATATATTAAATATTGTATATTACATATATAATACATATTATTATTTCATATATATTTTTTAAAAATAAAATTGGAAATAAAAATTTTAAATCTAAAAATATAAAAAATATAAAACACCTAAAAATACATAAAAAATTACATATAAGTAAAAAACTCACAAAAATAGAAAAATACAAAAAAATTATTACTAATTATTAATTACTAATAATTATACCTATCCTCTATTGTTCTCAGTGGATTGACCCCTATACTTGCTTATTACACACACATTTTGTAGGGTATAATAAATTTCATCTCACCTTGTTTTCATTGCATATATTATTCATGGGTAGATTGTTGACTTATTCGGTTGGATTGGGTATCGAGAGCCGAGAGAGGTGTCGATACAATGATTGTTAGATCTGACTTATCGACATCGCATGCTCTCCAAGACTAGATGCTAGGCACCTCAAGCTTCTGGACTAATCAATTGGCATCGTTGCTAGGGAGCAACACATAGGATTAGATAGTTGTATATATTAGCTACATTATTTTCTATTTTTATTTCTTTTATTTAAATAATTATTTATCTGTTATAATCATAAATATTGGTTGACTTTTTTGTGAGGGTGTGTTATGCGAGGACGATCTTCTAGGAGATTGATATAGCCAAGCAGAGCGAAGGTGGTCCCTTGTTTATAGGCCGGTAGGAGAGAGTAGGAGAGAAGACCAAGGAGAAGAGTAGAGCAGAGTCACTTTAGTGTAAACTTTATTTTCTTCTACGAGAGAGAGACTCTTTATTATTTAATATCATAGGTTGAGACACTTGGACACTTGAACTTTATTCGAGCCTATTTTACCAAGTGTTTGTTCACTACGGGACCCATGTGGTCTTCTCACGGTTTTGTCCCTTTTTATCTTTTATTCTCTCTATTTTATACTTGTTTCACTTTATTTTCTACGATTGATTTTTCTGGCTTTTTTATTTGTTTTATGTGAATATGCCCACAGTTTTTAGGATTGCTTGACTCGATACTTAGGTCCAAAGCCCTAGTTATCTGCATGTGCATATAGTCTCTATGGTTGGACCTTAGTTAAATTAAATTGGTTCTTCATGATTAATAGCAATTCCTGCCTAGAGCGATTTCAACTGACATGCATTTCATGTAGTGTAATTTAAATTCTTGTATTGCTTCCTGCATGAAGAGAGTTGGGAGGCAGTGTAAGTCTTTTAATTGAGCATCAATTTTCTGATACAATGTGAGTTCCCCATCATAGTGTCAACATGAATTGCTTTTCCAACTTCTCCCTTAGTTTTGATTAACTTAAGTTTAAAAAGAAAATCAAGAAATTCATTAGGATATTATTTCTGAAAAATACTCGAAAAAGTGAAAATTAAAAAATTAAAACAAATGGGACTGCTAGTAACAATTTGAACCTAAATAAATTCATAATGGGAAGCACTGTAAGTCTTTTAAGTGAGCATCCATCATTATGACACAATGGTGAGTTCTCCATCATAGTGTCAACTTGCATTGCTTTTCCAACTTCTCCCTAGTTTTGATTAACTTAGGTTTAAAAAGAAAATCAAAAAATTCTTTAGGAGATTATTTTAGAAAAATACTCAAAAAAGTGAAAATAATAAAAATTAAAATAAGGGGACTTTTAATAATACTTTGACCATAAATAAATTCGTTATGGACTTCATTGTATTGGGTTCATAAAGCCCGCATTGTTTTAAGGTACACTCCAGACTAAACGAGGCACAACCCCTAAGGATTAGAGCCAAAAACTCAGTCTATGGATGCATTCCTGGACTCGATAAAGTACCGATGCTTCTATCGTACGTGGGCTAGTAGGGCTTTGTTTGCTTGTAGACATAGTCTGAAGTATTGAGCTTAGGCCACCCCGTAACGAGGGTGTCTGTCTCATTGTCCCTCATTCGAGTAGGGCCTTGTCTGTTTGCAGAATCGGTCCGAAGTACTTGATTCGCCACTATCAGCTTCCTCACTCTATTTCTTTATCTGAGTATTCAGCCCAGGACCAATATCAAGGTCCTCTAAAAAGTGAAGACTGCAGGTTAAAGGAAGTGGGAAGTATGAGATACTTTTCAGGCAGCACTCACTTTTCTAAAGGAAGTACGAGGCGATTCCTGAGAGCTCGGTTCGGATTTTGTGGACCACTTTCTAGACTCAACGTCTTCTCATTCTCTAATAAATCAGGATCACTCTTGTCCCGAAATTCACCCCTTGTGGATGGATGTCAATTTAATTTCTCTTCATATCAAGTACACCATTCACCTATATTTGGGATTGAACCTAATACCAAACTCATCATTACATCTAGTGCTCCATACCAATTTGATCAAGATGGATTTCATTGTGTAGATCAAGAGCTAAACTTGGATCCTGATCAAGATTACATTTCCTCTGAGTTTGATTCAGAGATGACTGCTCAAGGCAAGGGGAAAACACCACACAGTTGAATCAAGGCCCACAACCTGATCAGAACGTCATCAATGCGTAGTTGCATGCATCTATTCAGTCTATTCAATAACAGCTCACAATTCAGGCTCTCACCAAAGTTGCCTTTACTAACATGCTTAATGATCTAAGGAGAGAAAGGGAGAACCGAGGATGAGAAGGAGATGAAGAATAGAGATACGGACCCTATGGAAGCAAAGGAGAACAAGCAAAAGATGCTCCCAAGCCCACATTATAGGGAACCACTAATCTTGGCATTGGCCAGATGACAGAGTGGATTCAGATTTCTTAGGTACACAGACATTTTGAGCTCAAGCCACGGTTCTTGGCTCTTCTTCTCTCATTCCACGGGAACACGAACGAGGAACTATACATCCATCTCTAGCAGTTTTCCCTCATATGTAGAACCACCCACTACTCTAACATCCCGTTAGGCGTAGTTCAAAGGACCGACTTCCCATTCAACCTTCAAGGTAAGGCTTTATTTTGGATCAATCATTTGGGGAAGGTTGCGATGATCAGGGATGAACTGAAGTCTGCATTCCTCCACAAGTTATATCCATTAGGTCGTCTCAATCAGACGTTGAACCGAATTAGAAACTTCTCCCAAGGATCATACTAGTCCATTCATGAAGCTTGGGAGATGTTCAAAGATCATCAAGAGAAATTCCCCCACCATGAAATTCCTAGGACCATCCTGGGCCAATACTTCTTCAGGGGCTTCACCAAAGAGAGTGAGAGGCTTGTTGATGCCTTATATGGCGGATCTCACTTCAATAAGGATGAAGATGTTGTATGGTAGATTTTCGAAGAAATGGCCAAAGGAGAGGCTGCCTTGTCTTCATCATGTGCATAACAGTGCTAGTCATAGATCGACCACAAGCCCGTTAATATGACGAAATCTCGTGAAGTGGTGTTGATAGAGATTTTTGAGGTTTTAAATTAGATGAAATAAAGTGCAATGGTCGTTGCAACCCAAATATCCTATTACAAAAAAATTATTTTTTTCTTCTTAAGCCAATAATTATAGAAAATATAGCAAGATAACTTTTTTTGCTATTTAATTAACTTTACAGCAACATGATCGAACTCAGGGAGGCTACAAATAGAAAGGGTTATTCAAATAATTGAAAAATCAATAGAAGAATAAGGAATCTCAAATGCAAACTATATTAGTTTTTATGAGATTTTTGTCTCTCTAACTATTTTTTTATTCCTATTTTATTTTCTGATTTTTAATTTTTAGTGATTTTAATTTTGCAAATTTTTTAATTCAAAAATATATTTTCAAAACAAATTTAGACACAAAATAAATACATTTTTTTCAGTATTTTTCAAATAGGATAAAATGATCGAAAATTCCTAAAGAAAATATTTTTTGTTTTGATGATTTTTTTACTATTTTTAAATTTTTTCAGTGATTTTTATAATTTTTCAAGATCTTTAAAATGAATAAAATAGTAAATAATGAAAACAGTGAACAAATAGGAGTATTTTGTAATTTTAAAAAATAAAATAAGCTAAAAACTATTGACTTTATTTTTCCTAAAAGCTATAATGAATTATCTATAAACAGGATGTGGAATCACTTTTTTTGGATTTTTTACAATTTTCTGTGAACTTATTAATATTTTCAGTATTTTATATTTTTTTGAGTTTTAAAAATAAATAATGCGTGAAAGTTGCACATAAAATAAAAAAATAAAAAATAAAAATGATCTATTTTTTGGATTTTTTTACACAGTATTGAAATTTTTATGATTTTTCAAATTTCAAGCAGTGAAAAATATAAAATTTTGAATTTGTAATGATATAAACTATAAATAAAATGCAATGAAAATCTTATGAAATGAAGACACAAGCAACATGAGTATAACATGAATTTTTCAAAATTTATTGAGCAATAAAAATATTTATTTCAATGAAAAGAGCAAGCAAAATAAATGTCTAGAATACATGGACTGAAATGTAAATATTTAAAGTTTTTACATTAAAATATAGAAAAATAAATATGTAGAATTTCGTAAATTACCCAATAAAAGGCATGCGTTACACATGCTTGGCTCTTGTAGGGGCTTAATTGCAAATCCGGAAATGCAGAGGGCATGTGCGTAATTTACCAAAAAAATAATTTTACGGTTCCTCTTGCGTCCTGTCTTTCAACTCCAAAAGGCAGAGGGGGGGGGCATGGCATCCCTTTCTCTTCTCCTACAAGCAAAGGGCGGTGGAACATCGGTAGTCGGTGGTATTTGGAGAGAGCGGCGGTCGATGACTGCAAATGATGGCGGTTCTCAGATGGCGGTGCACACGTCGGTTAGTAGGTGGAGGTGTTGCGGATCGGGAAAGTGGGAAGGTCTGGCTAGGCGGAGAAAGTGCAGACATGACGGCTAAGGGGGGTCTCCTAGGCGGGCGTGGATGGCGCGAGGTGGAGGACCTCGCTCCAAACGGAGGTCGGGCGGCCCGCGGTTGAGGGCGGCGGCGAGGACTCCAGGCTATGCGGTGTTCGACGGTGCTCCCCTCAGTGGAATTGGCACGACGGAGGTTAGCGGACTTCAGTGGATGTAGACAGATGGCCGGTGGGGAGCAGGTACTGCTGGCTCCTCTTTTTTTATTATTTTTTAATAGCAACTTCATTTTTCTTTCTTTTTTGGAAATGTAGCTGTAAATTTTTTTTATTTTTTTTCAAATTTTTTGTGAATATGCAAATAGAGAAAATACCAACACCGACTTGAGCACGACATCTCGGTCATAAATTATTAGATGAAAATGTGAATGGTTTTGTATACGACGAAATGGGAGATTGGAACCGTGTCTCCGACCACCGTGCATATTCGAAGTTGAAAGATTGCGTGAGGTCGAGAAAATGAGATGGAATCGAAATCGAGGGTGGATCGAATCGCAATGTTGATTAAAAATGATGAACTAAGATCTAGAAAAAAATGATAATGAAATTAAAGATGCAAAAATTAAGCTACGATTAACCTAGATTAAAAACAAGAAAAAATGGATCTCACAGAATAGGAGCGGAAAATGCCATGATGGCCTTGACAAGGACCGACTCGCTATCACCGGACGGCTCGTAATCTGGGCACCTCTCGGTGAAAAGATGGCTCTTGGAGAATAGGCTCCTCTCACCAAAAGATTGATCAAAGAGAAATAAGGGAGGAGGAGCCAAATAAATAGAAAAGAAAAGAATTTGAAATTCAAAATTTGAAATTCAAAATTTGAAATGAGAGGAAAAAAAGGAAAGAGGTTATTGGTAGAATTAATAAAATTATTTACGTAATTATATAATTAAATTATTTTCTTCACATTATTAAACTAAATAATAAATGTTATTTATTTATTTAGAGTGGGTTATTTAAGAAAATCAATTATATACATATACTATATACATACGGCACATTTTATACATAGTTAAATAAGTTAATTAGCTTACTTTATGTTTTAAAATTTAATTTTTATTTTTATTTTAAATAAATATAAAAATATAGTTACAATTTTTTACAAATACAATACTTATAAAAATAAATATATAAATATATATAATAAAGAAAGGGGATAATTATTAAAACCACCCTAAAAAACCATCTTTCAAATCGTAACTCAAAAAATTATGAAAATACCGACATTTTATAGATAATTTAATTTAGAATACGATGGAAGTGAGTTTGATTCAATTTGAGATCTTATGGAGCTAGAATTGGTCTTTCATATATCCCTTTACAGCTTTTTCCGAGTGTAGTTGCTTTTATTCTATACATGATTTTATTTTACAAGTATTTTTATTATTTAGAAAACTTCTTTATTTACATATTTTTCTTATGAAGATTATTTAATTTGAGGTCAATTTATTTACAAATAAAATAGTGTAAGTTTATAATAAATATACACATAATAAATGAGAAGTATTACAAAACATCTTTTGGATTTTCTGATTAAGGACCCTATCCCCCACTACTTTATTCCTAGTCGATCAGGTCATGTCTTGTCCTTCTCTCCAAGCTTGGGTCAGCCTATATCTATTACTTATATACAGTCTTTTTATTTTCTTTATTTTTCCTTTCTTTCTTTCTTTATTTATTTTAGGCTAAAGTAGTAATAAATGTACAATATTTAACATAGATGCATGTTAGTAAGTATATGGATTTATCAATATATACATGCATTTTATAAGGGATTTTAAGCTAAAATAAATGAATAAAGATGATGAAATGCATATTCATCATCCCCCTATGCTTTACCTTTGCTAGTCCCTTAGAAAACACTTATTTGAAAGAATAAGTGAATACAAGAAAAAGAAAGGGAAATAAAGGAATCAGGACACCATTGAATATTAAACTTTTCATAAAGTTGTATTATGAAGCTCTGTCAGACATTTGGATTATTAGTGTGGAGGAACCTTAATGGGAAATGGATATAAAACCTAATAACCTTCGAGTTCCACAAGTCTTCTATTCAAGTCTCCTCAACAGTCAGGTCAGAATAAGTCTACATACACAAATTCTTATGACTATGAATCTTACTTGTACAGTGTAAGTGAAATAGCTCCCCATCTCAAAAGTAGCAAAGAAACATCCTCTCTCAACAAGGTAACTCTAGTCCCCCGGTCTAGCAACTCTTTCCTCGAGGAGCGGGGATATTCCCTTCTAAGTTCATGTACAACCAGCTCAAGAAGAGGAGATGGAGAAAAGAATGGACGGTACCCAGTGTAGCTACCTATCCTTGGATGGATGACCAGTGTAGCCAAGTCATCCGCTGCATGCTTGCAAAAATTTGACTTTGAATCTCTTCATTTTATACTTATATATACACTCCGGCAAACATTTTACTTTTCAATCAAGCCTATCCACTTTTGGAGATTCTACATTTTTTTTCTTTTTTTTGAAAATATATACAACGTGCAGCATGCACATAAGGAGTTTTTCCATTTGAGCTAGTAGACTATCCCTCTTTTGAAGCATTATTGCAACCCCACATCATCCTATCTTTAAACCTCAATGCTAGTAGATCAGGTTTAGATGCACTACCCTCCCTAGAGGAAGACAGATATTCCCACTAGTTGTTACATACCCGTGTGCTACCCCAAGCTAAAAGATTCTACCTCCTCAGTACCTCCTCCATAAAGATCTACGTGTAGAGTGTTTGTCCAAGTTAAGCCATGGTCTAGAAGAATCACGCATGTGTTGTTAAATATTCTACTTAGACTAATCAAGATGACATGTGAACATAGTCTAATGGACTCAAAGAATTAAGTCACTAGGACTTGAAAAGTCTTAATTCCTTTTCTTATAAGGTTCATCTGAAATTAAGTGGATTAAGGTCCAACTAGGCTCCTTTTTTTAATTTTATTCAAGACTTACTTTAAATGTCAATATTATCCTGAAGAATATACATGCAATGCAAGAAAATATGTACAATGCAAAGAAAAGAAAGCAATTTTTTGAAATAATTTTCTTATTTTTAAGTTTTTATGGATTTTTGTAAAAAGAAAAAATGATACACATGTAAAAAAGTTTTTTTTGAATTTTAATTATGTAAATTTTTATAGACTTTTGGTTTTGTAGTTTTTAGGGATTTTTAAGGGAAAAGGTTTGTAAAATATATACAAGTATATACATGGATTAATTTTTTTTACAAGAGGATTTTTTGTTTTGTTTATTTGTTTTTGTTTTGTTGTTTTTTTTGTTATTTTTTTGTTTTTGTTTTGTTTTTGTTTTTTAAGATGGAAGGTGACCAAAGTCTACACACATGGTTTTTTACGCATTTATATACATATCCCAAAAATAACCATATTTTTTAAATACGAGTTATGTCTAAAGTATATATACAATATATACGATACCCCCTCTATACTTAGCTCGAACTATGTCCTCATAGTGATAAGAGAGCAGTAAAGGAAGACAACTTGTCCTATTTATAGAAAACTGAAAAGACTCCTATGCGACTCAAAGAATACAAAATGAATAGAAGTTCGTAATCCCCCCATATTTAGGATCAAATAATCCTAAGTATATAAGACTGTACAAATGAGGAGAATTGAGGAAATGAATGTGTGGACTCAACGACTTGTCTTGCACCCCTATACTTTGTGTAGAATAGCCCTAAGTATAAAATATCAACAAGTTGGGGGACAATCGAGAGATCAAAAGAATAAAAACACAAAGAGACGATATGAATAACATCACTCCCCCTATACTTAGGGTAGAGTATCCCTAAGTATAAGCAACAACAAGAGTGATGGACAGGACGAATATGATCAACACAAATTATTCACCCCTATGCTTAGTATAAAGTACATCCTAAGTATAGCACACAGATAGAGACAAGATGTGAATGATAAACGGAAGAAAGAAGGAGCAAATCAAGACAAAACACATATATACAAGGTAGACATTTTTGAGGTGCCTCTCAATAAGCGTAGAGTTTACGCCCCGAGCTGGGCGCAAAGGTTAGGACAACAAAGTATCAAGATTAAGGACGACATCTATAATGCGAATTCCATATTGTCGTTGTTGTCTGGGTGGGATAAAAACAACTTGGTCAAAAATGTGAACGAGGACACCCAGATAGAGATCAGGCGGGTATTAGCTAATGGTTAAATAGATGTGTAGATAAAATCGAGCATCGATAGCACAAAAAAATCTTCCGCTCCTGGTCAGAGTGGAGTGAATGGTCGGAGTCGAAAAAATGGAACATGGAGAAGGAAGGATCTGTCATGGAATCCTCTATGTCAATCACCGTCTCGAAAATGTATGGAAGGTCAAGATCAGGAGACTCATAAAGAAGGTAGATACTCGATGCATGTAATGAAGAGAGATCAAGTATATCATCGAATAACTCAAGGGTCAGCTTATCCTTGCGAGGTTCATCAAGAAGAGAAGAAAGATCAAGCTAAAAAATATAAGAAGAATTAGAAGAATCGACAAACTCAAAATATTTAAAAGACTCGGTCTCATGATCTCACCAATTGGATACACAACCAAGGAGTGGAGTTGAGTACAAAATACACACCGCCCGCAGATAATCCTCGGGGAGATGTGAGAAATTAGGATAATTTGAGGGAGAGAACATATGATTATAATCAAATAACGGGTCCTCTCTCGAAGTAAAAGAAAAACCGTCCAATGGTTTAGGAATATCAGGCTCAAACAAATCTTGGTCAAGATCAAAGATATATTTGACCTGCCGAAGTGAAGGGATCTGAGCTTGGGAAATATTGGACAACATTTGACCCTCAGAGTGAAGGGTGGGAGGGAGGGAAAACATGAGCGATGTTTTTTTAAAGAGTTTGCTCATGATATGGAGAGAAAAGATAGTAACTAACTAAACACCAAGCACAAACAAACACAATGCAAACCCCCAATTCACTAACTCAACGTAATGTGAAGACCATGAGGTTCGGTCAATTATCTTATCAATTTTAGAGTTAGGTGATCAAACACAAAGTTGTACAAACACTTAGGTTGGCTTATGGGATTGGGGCACTAACCTTGGTGTATACATGAGCAAGTAAATGCGAATACAATGAGGGGGTTGCTCTTCAAAAATAATGTTGTGAATCAACTACGTTTAATTTTAATAGTCCAACTGTATTAACAATCCCAACTTTCAAATTTCACTTTTTTTGATATTTTTGAATAAAAACACATCTAACGAATTTTTTGATTTCCTTTATTCCTATATCCACAAAATAGGGGGAGGAAAATGAAAAATCTAATGCATGAGAAAATATGAAATGCAAATACTAGAGATAGAGGTGTGTACCTGACTCCAGCACTCTACATGCAATATGATCTGCGCATAAAAAAAAACTAAATTATATGCAAATGTAAGTGAGAACCATCCTAAATAGTAACTTCTATTCGAGAAGAACTAAGTTGTTATTTTTTTTAGTCCAAACGACCTATAGGAACAGATATTCTTTAGGGCTTTGGACCTAATAACTACTATCTCAATCAAATAAAACCTAAGGCTAGGGGCTTTACTCACAAAAACAAAATAAAATAAATTCAGAAAACACAAATCCACGAGAACTAAACAATGGTGATGTCCCACAAGTGCACCGACACTTAGCAAAATTGACCCCGAATAAGGTATATAATGTTCTTTTTACAAGAGTTTTTGAATAACTAAAATGCTAAAATAAATAAATAAATAACTATCTATGCTCCAATTTATTGTCTTCTTCAAATATTCTCCTCCTCCTCTTGCGCTCTCCTGTAGCTTCGAGAAGAATCAAGCCGTCTCTGCTTCACTAGAGTGCATCGATGCTCCTAAGAAAGCCGCTTTTGCTCGTTGGGCCCTTGTAAGAAAGAAAAGATAAATAATGTGTAAGAAACACAATTTTAAAAATATGATCACAATTGAATGAAATAAATACAATAACTATGGATAATGAATTAAATGTGGTAAAAAAAATTACAACCGAGAATAGTAGGTCAAAAGAGAAACCTAACTATCCTCGTTGTGCCTCCTCAGCAACGACGCCATTTTATTGGTCGAGATCTTCAGTGGTTTTAAATTATTGAAAATAAATGCGTGCGATTGTCATTGCATCTCAAAGAATCCCGCAACAAAAAAATTATTTGTTTTGATTCTCAAGAAGAAATAAATATAAAAATGTGTAGCGAGAGAATTTCGCTATTTTTTTACCTATATAGCAACATGATCGAACTCAGGGAGGCTTCAATTCCCGAGGGTTATTCTAATAAATGAAAAATCAATAAAAGAAAATGGATTCTCAAATATGAAATATCTCAGTTGTGGAATTTTTATCTTTTTAATTGTTTTTTATATTTCTTTTTTTCATTTTCTAATTTTTAATTTCTACTGAATTTGATTTTGCAATTTTTTAATTTTCAAAAGTATAATTTTCAAAATAAATTTATACACAAAAGAAATGCAATTTTTTTGGATTCTTCAAATAGGATAAAATGATAAAAAATTCCTAAAGAAAATATTTTTGTGTTATGATGAATTTCTTTTATTATTTTTACAATTTTTCAAAGATTTTTAGACTTTTTAGGATTTTTAAATGAATAAAATCAAGAAATAATTAAAATAGTGAACAAAAGGACTATTTTGCAACTTAAAAATATAAAATAAACTCAAAAATTAGTGACTTTATTTTTTTCTAAAAACTATAGTGAATTATCTACAAACATGAAGTGGACTATTTTTGGATTTTTATACAATTTTTTTTGTGAATTGTTTCGAGTATTTTGCATTTTTTGTGTTTGATAAATATTTACCGTGTGAAATTTGCACAGAAAATAAAAAGCACAAAAATTAAACTAATCTAATTTTTGTAATTTTTTATGCAGTATTCAAAATTTTATGATCTTTCAAATTTCACGTTGTAAAAAATGTGTAGTTTTTGAATTTTAATGATATAAAATAAAAATAAAACATAATAGCATGCAATATAGGATGCAAATCTAGCAAACTAGGGAAATGTGGATATTTAAGTCGAAGACCCTGATGGTTAAGGTTGGTTAACCTAAAATCTCAAGACTTCTTAAACCAGGTGTTCTCAATTGTCACTGATCCTGTATGGAAGTGAAAGTGACGGGGATTTAAAACCAACTCCTTCATCCATTTTTTAAATTTTTATGGATTTTTGAAATAAACTTAGAACACAAGTTAAACTCATTTGCCCTTAATGAAAACAATTTCTGAAAATATTTTCCAAACCATGTCACATATATATAGATTTTTTACAAACATTTTTTAAATGATTTTCTAAACAAGTGAAGCCCATTTTTCAAACCATTTGTCAAAATAGTTTCCTCAAAAATAATGTAACATAGTATAGAAAATTTTTCAAGGTTTTCATACTTTGTCCACTTAGTTCAAAAGATTATACTTTACCCCAAAAAATTTAATTTTCTTCAAAAATCTTCAAAAATAGAGCTATGTCAAAAGTACATATATAATGTATATACGGTATACCCCCCATACTTAAATTTTGCTATATCCTTATAGCACTAAGTGATACAAATTCATAGATCCATTTAAAGTATAGAAGAATATACAGGAACTGAGGAGGATGCCCCTATACTTAGGTTAGAAATAACGTAAGTATCGGAAAGAAGGATAAATGAGTAAGAAAATCACGGGGAGTCAGGTTCCCCCTATACATAGGATGAGGATAGCCTAAGTAAAGTGATGGATAGATGAAGCTGAGGAGACCCAAGGGGAACGTAGAAGTTAGGATGGATGTACGCGTGAGCGAATGAATCTGCGGAGATAAATGGAACACCTAAGGACTAAGGGAGGGTGTCAAAGCAATCAAGGCTCAATCAACCATGCAATACCCTTTGATTCACCAACTCACACATGAAACCAACAAGTGTTGGTTAATTAGCTTGTCATTTTTATTAGTAATAAAAACATTCTAGTTTATGCCAGAAAAATGTCAAAAAACATCCTACGTAAACAAGGGTGTTGCTCTCCCAAAACATGATTTTTACTCCATTTTATGGTCAACTTGCATTAATAGTCCAAATTATTAGCTTAAGGTTATCACTGGTTTAATGTGAACATAAATCAGACAATCATCGTCTACCGCTCATTCCCAATTACCATTAATCCTAGGTGATCAAGCCAGTAAGGGAGGTCGAGAAAAATCCAATGTAGTCGACTAAATCATGATCTAGGCTAAGAGAGAAAACTCACAGTGCGTTGAGCAAAATTCGTGAAAAATAGGACTGAATTAAAACCAAAATCGAATGTATGCAAGTCAATGAAAAACTGCACCTCTGTTAGCTGGGAAGAACAGATTGGATTTTTAGCTAAGTGAAGCGATGTTTACATGCATCTAAATTAACTGTGTGTCCTACCTATGATCAAACACGTAAGATAAAAAGAATCTGAGATAGCTCGGATAGTCGCGTGCCTAATCCCAGGTTGACACTCTAGTGGGGCGATCCCCACACAACCACGAATATCATCCTTCATTTACAAATGCAAGTCGTCAAATGAAGACCGTTGTAAAGACGATTATTACAAGAAATACATGAAAATGCAAAAAAAACATTTTTTCTTTCTTTAATTTTTCTCTAAAGTTTGTTTCTGTGTCTCCTCGCAGCGAGGAACTCCTACTCATCGCCTACTTGATCATCAAGGGCCCTGCCACAAAAACATACGTTAGATATCAATCAAAGAATTATCAATAATGCACAAACAACAAGACCTGTGAAGTAGAAAATTACACTTAATCCAAAAATAAAAATCCAATAAAACGAAAGATGAGTCGTATCCTCGGCAACGATGCCATTTGACGAGTCCAAAATTTGACCTCTTAATTATGTGGAATTAGCGTGTTGTAGTCGGTCGAATTGGATCCGTCAAAGACCACTTAAAAACAATAGCAATTAATCAAAAGGGGACGATTTTTATTTACTTGAGCAAGCCCAAGGTCGAATTGAGGGGAACGAGCCTCTTAAGTACGAATCTAGACTCTTATTATTCAAATTAAGTGTGAAATTAAAAACCCCTAGGTCCATAAGCGCAAAGATATGTAAATAATGCAAACAGATGTAAATAATTTTCATTTGATTTTATGTCAACAAGATACAAATAAAGACAAATGCGAGTGTACAAATATGCAAATATGTCTAAATTATATAAAAACAATTGCCAATTTCATGTTTGAATCGTGAAGTAAGTTCCATTAATAAAGTATGGCAAGGCATGAAAAGTTAAACATGAGGGACACTTAGTTATTAAAATAAGGCATCAAAATTCAAACTGTCAAAACAGAGATCAAGCTATGCCATTAGAAAGATCATAAAACAAGCTTCGAAATGCAACTGAAATCAACTCAAACGGAGCTCGGATGCTCAAGTTATTCACAAAAGAGCTCAGGGGCATAAATGTAAGAAAAACATGAAAATAAATAGAAAATGTACTACAAATAAGTCCTTGGAAGGACCTAAATGTAAATAAAATAAAGCGCAATGACTTCCTTGTAAATGTCCCACACGCACAGGGTATAATTACAATTATCAAAACCCGGGGGGTCGGGTGCAATTTACCATAGGTGTGCATGGATATCACGTGATGATCGTACTTGGTTGCCATTTGAAAAAGTCTCCATGGCCTCCCTATAAAAAGGCCCATCCCGTACGTGACTGGCACGTGGGAGCTCTGGTTCGGTGGTCGATGCAGGGTTGGACATAGGCTTCGAGGTGGTTCGGGAGGTTCGGGCGAGGCTCAGGCACCCCAAGCCTGAAGGCATGGAAAGGAGGCTCGGGGTGATGACGTGTCTCCACTTGGAGCATCTGACCATCGAGATCGGGCGGCTGTTGCTCCTGCTCGAGGTTGTAGACGTGCCCAAGGTAGACCGTCCGATCTGTGCAATCGGACGGTACCTGTATGCTCTAGCATTTTCTTCATCGTTGCGAGGGTGGCAGCGGTATCAGGGCTCCGACAATGATGTTGATCCTTCGCCACCTTCTCTCAAGCTCAATGAAGCTCTATGTCGACTCTTGGAAGATCTGAAGCCTTTGTAGAAGCACGAGGAAGAAGTTGGTCGGTCTGGAGGAGTGCTTTAACGTATCTACGCTAGAGGCGAAGCCCGCAAAGGTTGCTCAGGTGACGGCTCCGCCCATTGAAGAAGATACATGCAATGTCAGTGTGGATAGCCGAAGCACGGTGCTCGTACAAAGTATGTGTGGAGTGAAGTGAGTTGAGGGTCGTAAGGAGGCGAAGAATAAGGTGGCATGTTCATCTTCTCCGACGAGCTTGGAGAAGAGGGAGACGGAGTGGTCTGAGGTCGTGGAGAGAGAAGAGGTGATCGTAGGAAGGCGCGTGAATGATGGAGGTACGGGAAAGTTCAAGGAATGATCAATGGAAAGTGACGATGAATGGAGAGACCTAATTAATTAAGAGAACAACAAAGAAAAAGCATAACGGAGATCAAGAGATGCTTACCTAGGCTTTAATGGTCATCAGGCCTGGGCTTGAGATCCTAGGCGGATCTCGGGTCTTTGCTGGACCCCATGGCCACCAGGGGTAGCTCGTCAGCGTCATGGAACCGAGGTCCTATCCTACAATGGCCATGGGTCTCAACGGAGACTCCGCCTTCGTCACTTTTTTAATCCGGACTCCCGCTGTCACGGGGAGGCAGAGATGGGCTAGGCGGAGCCTCGCGTACAAGTGGACGACGAGGAATGGCGACAGTGAGGGGTTATTTGAAGGTGGAAGGTCGAGGTCTCGATGATGGGTATTGTTGTTTGCGTGGAGGATGTCGAGAGAGGGTGAGGGAGATATGGAGCGAGTGGGTCCCCACAAGGATCATGGAGGAAGGGGATTCGTCGTGGGGTAGTTAGAGAGTGGTTAGGGTAGCTGAGGAGGTGGGAATAATGGGAAGGGGACGATGGTTTAGCTGAGTGGAGAACGTGGGGAAGAAGGGATCTGGAGGATGAAGATGAGGTCTTGACCATTGGATCTCATGATCCAACGGCTAAGAAGGGGTCACAAAGACAGCTCAGATTACATCATTGAAGGGCGCCATCAATGGATAAGAGAGCGCATGTGTTGAAATGAAAAGAAGGCGGAGGTGAATGGTCTAGATTCAATCTAGAGATAGATCGGAGGGTTGTAATCTAAGCGCTTATGTGAGGTAGAGATTAAAGGTTCTCTAGATCGATCGGGCGGCTATGGCATGTGACACGTGGCGGGAGGAGAAAGAGGCGTTGGCGGACGATCGTGGTTTGATCTGAAATGATCAAGCGGTGGAGATTAGGGGTGCGTGGCATGAGGAGAGGCGGTCGGAGGAAGAACGGTCGAGATGTGATCTAGGAATGAATTGGAGGGATGAGGATGAGGCACAGACCAGCGTTCGAGATTGAAGGGAAAGGAGGTGATCGAACAGTGGTGGATGAAGGATGTGTGGCGCAAGGAAGCGAGCCACGTGGCTCAACCAGAAAGAGCCATGGGGCCCAATCAGGTTATTTAGACAAAGATGCATGAAAAAGGAGGTAAAAAAGGCCGAATTAGGAAAAACTCGAAACATGAAAGTTGTATATCTCAATGAGATCTAAAAGGTTCTTGTTGACCAAAAATGGAAACGAGTTCAAACAAAGGGAGAAATACTTTTGTGAGTGTTTTTAAGGGTATAAAAACACTACGATTTTTAGTTCTGTTATTTTTTGTATTTTTAATCTATTCCATAACTCAGATATTTACAATGCTTTATCTGGTTTTTATTGACATTAATTAAAGCAAGGGGGTTAATAACTGTGAATTACGATGATGAAATCGAGTTTCATCACTCTCTACAGCTTTTAGCCCGGTGATCATGTCCATCGTGACCTTTGCACTACATGAGCGAAACATGATCTTTCTAAACACATAACCAACTATTTCTTTTGTTGTTCGAAGGAACGGTCGACCAAGAATAATCAGGGTATGGAGTAACGTTGCATGGGAATGCATGTTCAGAACAACAAAGTCCTCTGGGAATTTCATGTCCTGCACCGTTACCATAATGCCCTCTAATAAACATCTAGGTAACTTAATGGATTAATCAACAAACTAAAGGATCATGTGTATGGGTTTAAGCAGAGCTAGCACAAATTCTTGAAGCAATGACAAGTGTAGAAGATTTATGGAGGAATTGCTATCAAGCAGAGTTCGCTCAAATATATGATAATAAATTTCATATCTGATTAAAGGTGCTCCCTTATCTTTTTTCTTTCTTAGGAGGTTGTTGATCGCATTCACTATGGACATGGTCATGATGTGCTTCTCTAATCTGATGCATCATTTTTTGCAGGGCTGACGCTTTGATGTACATGCCTCTTTCAGTGCTTTCTTCGTAGAAGACATGTATTCCATGGCTTTTTACAATGGAATTTCAAGACCAATATTTTGTACGATCTCAACAATTATTAGATCAAAGAATGCACTTTTTAATTTCTATTTTTTGGAATTTTTAATAGAATATAGAAAAGGAATATTTACGTACTATAAATCATTGTTCTTGTTTATAATAGAATCACAATGTAGAAATGACTAGCTAGAAGGTGCACAGTCATTCAATACAGGCAAAAAGTTGACACGAGAGCTTCGACTTCCTCAATCGGCTCTGTATTGGTTGTTGTTGCGGCTCTGTATCACCTTTTTGTATTTTTCTTTTTATTCATTTTTTTGGAATTTTCTTGATATGGTGTCGTTCCTCCTCCTTCTTCTTTGACACCCGACCAGGCTGATGGATCGACTAATGTAGAAAATGACGATTCGCTAATGGATGTTTTATTCATCCCATTTTCTACAGCAGATGGCTGCAAGGTCATACTGCTCCTAAGAGTCACCACATTAGGTAACATAATAGAATCATAGATACTTAACTCATTAGGTTTGTAGGATACATCGCTGACTACTTACTCTTTGCATTTAAAACTAATGGGGTTTGCTTCAACCTGCGTTGGTATGATAGTTTTGGTGGCAGTGAGGTTGTCGATTTTTTGGTTCATCTCATTGAGTATCTTCACTAGTTGAGCCAAACGGCCTAAGGCGAGGATGACGGACATGACCTTTGTTGGTTCAGTGTACTAAACACGATGAGACTGGTAATGGTGCGGCGAAGGCTACGATTGATTATTCTATGAATTATACTAAGGAGGAAACTACTGATGGTAATAATGAGGAGGAGGGGGATATTGATTATATCAAGCAGCCATGTATTAATGATACGACTTTTATTGGTGGTATGCCAGTTGCTACTAAGATTGTCTCCAAGTGTTGGCTTTTGGTGGAGACTAGTGTTTCTTAGGCTAACCCTGGACAAACTTTCCATCATGAGATTGGTGGTACATTCAAATGGCATTTAGATGACCTTGCTTTTGTCTGCTAAAATAGGTCAGTTGCACTTCATTGATCCAAACGTCGTTCACCTCTGAATGTGGGGTAGAGCTGGTAATAACGAGTCTACAAATGATAGGGGCTCTGGATGGTACACGATCATCTTTTGCTCTGAATGTGGTGAAGGTGATGCATGATCAAGTGTCTGCACATGATATACGTGTTGGACATATGATTCTTGCCCTAGACTCTTCGAAGATGATGGTTCCTTCGGCTCTGCAAAAGTCGTGACCGATGCACTCACAGATTGACAGGAGTTGACAGTGCTCACCAAGAGTTCCAGATGCTTGGTGGTCTGTTCCAATTTGTCCACGTTATTTGTTCTTTATTCGATCACAACTAGTTTATCGAGATCATGTGATCGCTTCTCAATTATGTCCACTTTGGACATGTGGCTCCCAATGATGCGGAGGTTGGAGCTCTCATCCCTGTCCTCATCATGTGATTTCGCCATGTTGGCATTCTTATGTTGTATTTGCGGCTTCTTTTGATATGCACGGGATGAAGACACAACGACCTCTTCGACCATTTCTTCAAAGATTTGACAGACAATGTCTTCATCCTTGTTGAAGTGAGATCCATCACATGCAGTATCTATCAACCTCTAGCTTTCTTGATTGAGGCCCCCAAAGAAGTATTGGACCAGGCTAGTCCTCAGAATGTCATTTTGTGGGAACTTCTCTTGTAATCTTTAAACCACTCCCAGGCTTCATGAATGGACTCGTGCAGTCCATGAGAGAAGTTTGAGATGTGAGTACGCATCTGATTCAGACATTCAAGAGGGTAATATTTGTGGAGGAATGTTGACTTGAGCTCCTCCCATTTCGTCGCTATCTCACTAGATGAATGATCCAATATAGAGCCTTGCCCCGAAGGCTAAAGGGAAAGGTAGTCATCTTGACTACTCCTAACGGGATGTTAGGGTAGTGAAACGTGCCGCAGATGTGACTGAATTATTGGAGATGGATATATGGTTCCTCATTCGTATTCTCATTGAATGATGGAATAAGATACAAGAGATGTGGCTTCAGCTCAAAGTGTCTGTGTATCAATGGAATATGGATAAACTCAGTCATCTAGACAGTGCTAGGATTGTAAGTTTCTTTTAGGTTAGGCTTGGGAGACTCTCTTCTTTCCTCCTCTTCCCCTCCATGGTGTCCTTGTTCTTGTGCTTCTCTTCCTCTTCCTCCTCTTATGTTCTCTATAACCCTTGTCAATTCCACTATCATCTCCTGTAAGGTAGCCTGAGCTTTCGCATGTGCCACCAGTTATGTATGAGTCACCTGTATAGAAGTGAGCATCTGAGCGTTCACTTCATTCTACTAAACTTGCATTGCCTTTTCTTTTGGTGGAACCATCTCTAAACCAGACTCAGAGGAAACTAAATTTTTATCAGATTGTGGAGCTACATGATGAAATGAATAATGATCAGTCTTTAATGGTGCACTAGATGTCGAGAGGTGTTCAGAATTAGGGTCAATTTTGAACATTATTGAACTCGGTAATGGGTATGGAGACAGGTTGATCTCCATCTACAAATGAGGAATGTTGGTACAAGAGTGATCCCAATTTATTTGGAATAAAGAAAACAGTGAGTCTTGAGAGTTGCTCGTAATGTCCAAACCAGACTCTATGGAATCGTCCCGAGTTATTGGAGATGTTGGAGTCATGAAATCGATGTAGTCATCTGCAGAGTCTAGACTAATTCATCCAAGACCCGACATCTTGAGGTACAAAAGGAGTAGGGATGAAGAATAATTAGCACGGAGATATACAAGAAATAAGATGGAAGAAATGAGAAAAGGCTCAAATGAGCAAAGCGGAAAAGGAATGATACAATAAGTAAAAAAGAAAAGGTGCAAGTGCATGAGATCTTTGACCTTGATCTAGATCGAAACAAGACACCAAAGCATATGGAACAACACGACACAAGTGAAGCCTTCAAAGTCCGGCTACTATCTTTGTAGTTTTTATTTATTTTTGAGGCAATCTTATAGCAAGTCCTTATCGGCTAACCCTATAGGATAGTGAGTACTACCAGACAAGTGCCATGTACTTACCAATTCCTTTGTAACCTATAGATTGTAAATTTTTAAGAATCCTTATGATTGGGTATGGATCCACCACTCAGCTAAAGAGTGGAGGAGGAAGTTGATAGGTGAAACCGATATTTTCCCCTTGTGGGGTACTCATCTGTGGTACGATGAGACAGGGACCCGTTGTCGCAATTCCATATGCTCGGAACTTGAAACTAAGCCTGCAAGCAGATTCAACCCTACTCTCTTCCAGGCTAGGATTTTGGCTCTATTTTCTTAGGGTCATGCTTCACTTTGTCTGCAAAGTGCCTAACAACAATGTAGGCTTTATGAACCCAATACAATGAAGTCTTTCATTAGGGTCAACGTTTATTTATCAATCCACTTTTTAAAATTTTTGGGTTTTCATTTTTTGAGTATTTTTTCAATACTAATTGCCTAATAAGATTTTCAATTCCCTTCTTATCCTATGTGCTCAAAATCCGAGGAAGATGCCGATAAAGCAATGTGAGACAAAAAGTGATGATGAACGCTATGTCAGAAGTGCTCATCTTGCTTCCGAGCTCTTTCCAAGCAAGATTCTAGATAGAAATAGAAAATCTACACTATATGAATGCATGATTAAATTTCCCTTTATGAAAGAATTTCTATTACCATTAAGTATCAATTTGATTTAGTCTAAGTCCAAGCGTAGTAGCTATAAGAACATGCATATATTAGGGCCTTGGACCTATATTACATGTCAAGCGAATCCCAGTGTCTAAGGACTCATTCACACAAAACGTAAATTATAGAGTAGGTAGAAAACACATATCGTGGAAAACAAACAAAAATAAAGAGAAAAATGGGGAGAACGGAATTTAGAAGGTGGGAAAATCACGAGAAACCTTGTGTGCCCTCAAGTGAACAAACACTTGGTATAATAGGCCCGAGTAAAGTCTAAGTGTCTAGAGAGTCTCAGTCTACATTATTAAAAATATTATAACATATCTCTCTCATCAAATAAAAAATAAAAAAAGCTAGATTAATGCTAATCTGCTCCTCTCTCTCATGTTCTCTCTCATGTTCTCTTCTATCGGTTTGGTAAGAAAAATTGATCTTTACTTCGTGAGGCTACGCAGGTCCTCCTTTGAAGTCCTCCTCAATTGGTGGGACCTCATAGAGAAGTTAACAAAAGAGATGGGTCAGAACAGATAAGCACTTATTGACACACACACACACACACACACATACACACACACACACGCGCGCACGCACGCACACACACACACACACAGATATATATATATATATATATATATAAGAAAGTAAACATGCCATGTACACTGGATATACTATGTGTTGCATCCCTAACAATGATGCCATTTGTTGAGATACAATCAATTGAGCCAAGTTACCATGGTCCGATCTTGGATGGCATGCGGTGTTCAACAAGTCAGATCTGACAATCATTGTATCGACTGCTCACACAGTACGTGGCACCCGATCCAATCGATTCAACAACAGTTAACCCACTGATAGATAAGTAATAAATGTAAAGTGTGAGCTAAAATTTATTATAACTCTACAAAATGTGTACAATGACAAGTGGTAGAGCATTGAACTTGGGGAGAAAATTGTGTATAGATCAATTATTACTAATTGTTTCAATTAATAACAATTATTTGTGTATTTTGTTATTTTCTGCTTTTCCTTATTTTATCTTTTTAAAATTTTTAATTTTTTTCCTTTTAAATTTGCATTTTTTAGTTCCTTTTTATTTTAAAATAAAATACATAATTATATATAGTAATAATATATTATATCGCCCTAAAATATGATCTTTTATTAACATGAAGAACTTGTTCGATTTGACTAAGTCCAAGTATGAGACTATAGATACATGAATGATATTAATACTTTGGGCATAATTAATTGAACATACACTCCTAGAATCTATGGGCTCAATCAATGAAGATATTAAATGAAAAATAATGTGAAAATCACAAATCATAGGAAACAAATGAAAATAATAGGAAAAATATGAAGGAATAAAGGTAGAAGGTGATGAAAATCGATAAAAACTGACTCGGGTCAAACAAGTGCACAATCACCCGATGAAATGGATCTGAATGAAGTTAATTGTCCAATAGTCTAAGTGTTTAATATTATTACAAATTAAGAAAATAAATCTCTCTCACACAAAAATTAAACTAAATCTAGTTTAATGTACTCTATTTAATTTCTTGTCTTCTCTTGTTGTTCTTTCATGTTGGTGGGTGTAGAACCACCAACCTCCACGTCTCTCAAGTGCCTCGAGTCTCTGAAGAAACTCTCCCATGATAAGCGGGACCTTGCAACAAAGTTAAACAAGAAATATGTGAAGGATATGGTTAGATCCTCAAGCGCATTACGGAAGCGTGAGTGTCGTATCGAATACAACAAGGAGAGACTAGTCGCACTAGTTGCTCAATGCATTAGAATTTAAAAAATTTTCATACGACGAAACCACATGATCCAAGAACACTTCTCGGATCGTTTCGTCTAAACCACAAACAAGTAATAGGATTACCTCTTGAAGCGTGGTTGCGATCGAGTCTCTAAACGAAGAGACCTCATGTCTCAAGTCCGATCCGACCGAGGAGACGCTTGCGAGCGCGGGGATGAACCGCGTGCTTCTCGCAATCCATGTTGATGATCTAAGCGATGAATCTCCTGATCTCGACACACGAGATCCGACGTCTTCTTCACGAGCGAGGTGCACCGAAGTAGATGGAGATCCACGAGCAGACGATCGGGCAGCATAACGACGACGATGCAGTGATGGAGACTCTCTCTAGGTCATCCATGGTGGACGGCCATGAGAGGGAGAGAAAGTAGGCATGTAGAGAGAAAGAGAGAGAGAGAGATGTGCTTCTCAAGCATTGTGTGTAAAGGGAGAGCATGGTATGCCTCTCTATTTATAGGGTTTTGGGATCCATGGATCTCAATCCATGGGACATAGAAAATCAATGGATGAGATTGATTTATGTCAATCCAATGGTCAAGATTGTTGTTGGTTAAGCCAACAAATTATGATCTAATTTAGATTAAAATATATTTGACAAAATCAAATATAAATCAATCCTAAATTATATCAACAAAATAAGGAAAGAATATAAATGGAGATCAAATCTCCCATGTATAATCAAGGTGCCAAATAGGACATGGGTGCCGCCCACCACATTCTATGTGGGGCAATCTTATGGATTTCCATGAGATTGCTTGCCTCCTTGAATTACTCCTCTATTTATTTCCAACAACTTTTGTTGGGATTTATTCATCAAAAATAATTAACAATTATATTTTAGAATATTGCAATCTTGCCATTGAAAAATTGTGAATCATATTCACAACCCAAAACAACATATAATTTACATTGTCAATTAATTACACAATGTGTATCCAATACACATAGTAATTAATCAACAAATATAAATTATAATTAGCTCTCTCTAATACATTATAAATCACAATTATTATATATTATGAATAATTGGATATTACTATCCATATTATTCTTATCCATAATAATTAAATCACATTTAATTATATTGGATAACTTATTCTCATGTGCTCAAATAATATGAATCACATTCACATTATTTACATCTTTGATAATCAAATCACCTTCTATCATCTAAGATAACTCTCCTTATAATATGAATCAAATTCATATTGTTCATGATGATTAAATCACATTTATTTATCCATTTTCTCAATGCTCGGATACATATATCAATAATAGAATTATCCATGAACTCTTTCAAGGATAATGCGCTTTCTCAGCGAATACTTGGAGATAAGGATAGGGTGATTGTATTGTTCCAAGTATAGTGACTTGGATATTGAGATTACATCTCAAATCCAGATCTCAGGCCTCCCATAGATGCTTGATTAAATCAAGACCGCAAATCTAATCTTCTCATTACATCTGAATCACATTCAGATCAATGTCCAACATTTGGATCAAGATCAGATTACTTCTCTACTGAGAGGAGTCACTAAAATCCAGACCCGTTTCATCACTCCCTAGGAATGGAAGCGTCATGGTTATACAATCGTTTCTGATCACATCACCCTCGGGTATTCCTAATACCTGTACATCCTGCATACTGGAAGACTCAGAATAAACCCGAAGTATTAGATCAACTTTATACTGTCTATTTCAAGGTTTTATCAGTAAGTTTCTCATTTTGATCATTGGGAGTTGGTATCGATCATATACTTTCCAAAAGCATATATCATACCTAGATCTTGATCATATACTTTCCAAAAGTATATATCAAACCCACAAATTCAGTCAAGCTTCCAAAGCGAGACAACTGTGTGCACGGAATTTGATTCTTCCCAATATCTCATGAGTGAGCTCATGTCTTCCAGTTCAGTAGTGAACATGTATGACCCTTTGAGAGATCGTATTACTCATATTCCCTTATATGCACACCAACGAGCCGGTGTATAGACCTTGGTTAGGTCATCAACCTATTCGTCTGCCAAATGTACATACTCGGACATATAGTAACACATCTGTCTCCGGTCAGAGGATGCATGCCTATATCATGACAACATACGACATAGGACTTTGATTATCTCGATCTCATTAAGTCAACTCTTTGATCTAACTAATGTGACACCTCTAAATCTCTATTCCTATGCTGAGGACATGCATCAGGAGGTCGGTCAGATATCAACCTAACTGAGAAAGGATTACCATCTCCTACTCAGGTTGGAGATCATCTCTTAATAATCATTTGAAGGTGCTTAATTAGTCCTCAATCTAACTCATTAGATATTCATCTAAGCACCAGCCTCTACGATTCAATAATTGTATCAAGCAGTTGTATGATCATCAAGATGGTCATGGTACATAACCCTAATTGTACTAAGAAACCTATTATGCAAATTATATATTCTTCATTTCAGATTAGGGAATGATATTTGCAATAACATTTATTGCATAATGGCTCGCCGTGGGCTCGCATTTCCAACAATCTCACACTAGCCCAAAGAGCCATTAATGGGCTAATTATTTAAACCCACACTCATGTGACAATCATGGACTATTTAGAAAAAAGCTAGGTAAGCTGACCAGTCACTCTGTTCCCAAGAGACTACGCCAAGTCCTTTTTCGGCACTTGCATATCCCCTAGTAACAGTACTCGCATCCAATGCGAATGTTGCATCTTATGCAACTAATACTCAAATTTGTTATAGTGTCCTTGACATTATAGCTCGATAATTATTATAACCAGTATGCCCATAATCCTAATCAGAATACCTTTATTCCTAGAGATCTCTATCTCCTAAGGTATCTACAGTTAAGACCCTTATAGATCACGATCTACAAGGTCTTAAACTTTTGAAGATAAGACTTTTGATATCACTATCTCTAAGTTTCATCATCTTTGAAGATATTGTTATTACTGCAATCAAGTGTTTTATTCTATAGTAGGATTAGTAACAGATTACTACTCCCACTGCATGGCAGACATCTGGCTCTTTTGCACATCTAGCATACACTCTGCTTCTTGTAACTGATGCACAAGTGCAAGCAGTTCTAGCATTCACTTCCTCAACTCTCTGAGGTGCTATCCCTTTAGATAGGTCACCACCATATCTTAAGGGAAGGAAGCCTCTCTTGGATTTTTCCAGAAAATGGAATAAGTCCAAGGTGTACTACTAATGTGACGGTCCCAATATCCTCTTCTCTTTACTTCTGAACATCTTCAGAACTAAGATCTAAGAGGTATCTTTGAGATCATATCTCAAGGTATGGAACAACCAGATTATAAAACACTTATTATTATCATCCTTAGATAATTCCAAATGATTAGGATAATATCTACATTTAGCACGATGAACACAATGGCACTCCCACTAAGCTTCACATGGTTCATCAAGATTTTATCTGAAATCATAACATTTATAATTTCATCAAATCTAATGTTCCAACTACAAGAAGCTTATCTGAGTCCAAAGATGAAGTTCTTTAGCTTGCACACCTTGCTTTCCTCAACCATGAAGCCCTGGGGCTACTTCATATGAATATCCTCAGAGAGGTATTCATAGAGGAATGCAATCTTGACTCACATCATGAAGATGTCATAGTCAAGTTATGTAGCTATAGTTAGCAATATTCTGATGGGTTAAAGCATGGTCACTAGAGAGCAAGTCTCATCGCAAGCAATGTCTTCTCTTCGGTGTGTAGCTCATGGCTACGAATCGTGCGTTGAAGGTTTCTACCTTCTCATCGGGTTCCCTCTTTCTCTTGAAGATCCAATTATACCATAATGGGTCTTACCCGTATAGTTGGATCCTTGAGGGTCTATATACAACATTTGTATATGAAGTCTACTTTAGACTTTATTGCTAACATCCATCTTTCCATGATATGATCTTCAGAAGCATCATAACATGAAGCCAGATCATGGTCAGATTCAACTGACACATGGAATCAATCCTCAAACTTATTTGAAGAGGTATTAATTTTTCATCTTTAAATATCTACTTAGTTTCTGATTTTAGGAGCCTCATTATCTCTCAAGATTAAATGAGTTCCATTACTTCATTTTCATCTTGATTCTTAAGAGAGTCATCCTCTAAGAATCACATTCTCAGAGATGAGATCCTTTAAGAATCTCAAGGTCATAAAGTAGGTATACAATACCATCCTTTATTTTTCTAATGAAGTGGCACTCTCCAGGGCCAGATTCCAGCTTAATCACATGGAACCTTATTAAGGATATATATATATATATAATGTAGTCTCTATCACATATATATATACTTGGAAACTAAGTGATAATTATGCTAAGATTAATCATTGATCAAATCATGTCACACATGATCAATTGTATCTCCCTACATGTCTATTGAGTTAAGGTTCATTAGGAGGACTGAGATAGGAATCATATTCACATCTCCATAAGGTATTCCTTGAATTCATCTAATAGGTACAAGATACCTTGGTTAGATCAAATTCATTTCATCTTCCTTCAAACTTTGGTTCTAAACCAAAATTAAGAAATCTTAGAACATTTCAAAGGTTTCTTAGGTGAAGAGAAGAAATTTCATATTACAAATAATCATCAATAGATATCACATATCCATAATGTTTTCTATGATATAGATGATTTGCATACATCAATATGTATGAGATCCTGAATACCATGACATCTTACACCTTTCCCAAAGAAGGGTGCATTGGATATTTTACTTTGAATACAATATTCATAAGTATGCAAGTTTTGAAATTTTAGACATTCTAATGTTTCATGTCTTACTTGTCCATTGATCTCATCAACAGACATATATGTCGAAAATGATGCCAGATCATTGTCAAATGATCTTCATCCTCCTATTGATCTTTAAAGGTTTAATTTTCAGTATTTAAAAATGTTAATGAACCATTCATTAATTTTCTAATTTAGTAGAGTCCACTAGATTTTAGATTACTATCTGAAATATCTCCATCATAACTCTTTATGATAGATTTATTATAGAATTCATGTTTATATCCAACAATTAGAAATAAACAATGAGTGTATTTTAATATCTAGGTCATAGAGACATTTTCTAAGACTAAGGGATCCCACTGAAAATATGAAGTCTATTCATCCAGTAGAAATTGTTGCAACAATTGCATCAATTCCAACATGGATGACCATTATTCTAATACATATGCAACCAATTGCAAGTGTCATTAGAAGATTGAGATACAATTATTAGACTTTATCTTATAAAATAAGTAAATCAATATCAATGATTATATGTAAATTAATCTTATGTACTATCTGATTCCTTCTCTAAGGATTCTAGATAGATTTGATAGTCATACTATCAACACATCAACTTATTGTAGTATTGGCATTTATCCAACTCTTTGGATGTCATATGGAAGTAACAGAAGTATAGTCAACTCTTTGACTATACTTCCTACTTGGGTCCAACCCATGCTTCCACTGTGCTCCCTTTATCTATAAGCAACCATTGCTCAAGACTAAGGATCTCTTATGTTAAAATTAAAAATTTCAATATAATAGTACATGCTTCATTCAATTCATACAATATGAATATTATGAGGCTTCATGAATGACTAGAGTATAAATAGTAGAATGATGACACTCATCGTATTTACATCCATTTAAACTCTTAAAAACTTAGGTTCAGGTATGTACTCAAACAATTAGAATACATCATCTCCTATAGAGCCACCATTCTACATAATGCAGAGAACCATATCATTCATGATCATATGTCGAGAGCACATATGTATGCCAGAACATCTTCTTAGATTTTTATAAGGATTATTTGATAAATACGATCATTATCGATATGTCACTTTAAAAAGTACATTCAATGAGATCAAGACTTATAGAGACATACAAACCCTATGGTCTTAGTCCTATTGTCTTATTTAATTATCATTCCACATTATTATGAGGAAACTTGCACATTGCAACTACATACATTATGTGTCCAATTGCAAGTACAATATCTGGATCATAGGTCCAATCCATGATATTTTACTGGTTATTGTTGAGTTTAATATTGAGTGGGTTTAATGAAGTGTTATCTGAAATAAGAAATTTGCATAAATATATTTAAATATATGTTTTTACTTTGATTTAGGAATTTTTATATCAAAGCTGTCTTGCCATGTCAACAATGAAAGTCCATTCCCTTAATCACTTTCAATGTAAGAGATATACCATTATATCTCAAGCAAGATCTGGGATCTCTTTCCTAATCTTTGTTACATCCCAATAATATGAGAACCTGTAACTCGGATAAAAAGAAGCGGGAACACATTTCACCTTGCAAGTCCAACTTGCATCTCCCAATTTGGTCTTTAACACCCGGGCCCACCACCCCTAAGGTGATGTTGACCCGTCATTAATTGAACCAACCATCAACAGGAATACAACTCGCTATGCGCAATACAATATCGCCCCAATAATATGAGGATCCGATATTGGGGTCACTACGCATACGTCCTTACTCTTTCGAGAAGCGATGAGCCCGATCCAAATGGATCGTATGCAGGAGCTGTCATAAACAATATCTGGCGACGGAACCCTTCGCCTTGACGGGAGACCATGGATGTCACTTATGTGATCCTTCATATCGTATTCAAATTATAATTAATCATTATGAATCATATTCATTATGATTAATTCTTACAAGGGAAATAACAACTCTATTCATAATAGAGTGTTTTTAATTGGATATAATTAACTTAATCATATTAAATTAATTTTCAATCCAATTCAATCAACAAACTTAATTTTACTTAAATATATGGTATTATCTCAAAATACGTATTAATTCGAATTTTAATAATTAGAAAAATACATCATGATCTCTCAGGCATCATTCGTTCCCTACCCGTTGTCATGGCCAGTACCGGCGGGAGTTGGATGGACCGCATACGTTGCAACCCGCTACCCCATCGAACCCCGACTAGACACCATATCCGCCTCGGGAAAAAATAATGCCGAGTTAATCACTTTGTACTTGAGATGATCACCGGTTCTTCAATCGAAATTATACCATATACTAATAATCAAAATATTTTTTATTATAAGGAAATTTGCTAGACAAATTACCAATCCTATTCAAGCAAGGAGTTTGATGATTGTGTTTCCAATTTTGATCTAGATCAAATCTAATCAATTATTGGTTGAGGCCAAGTCAATTAAGGAAATAATCATCTTCCAATATTTCTCAAATATTTCCATAATTATTTCATGAAATTAACAATTAATTTCACTAATTGACAATCACATGGTTCTTGATTAGGAAAGTAATTTCAGCAGTAACCCCTACTTACTAAAATTAACATATCTCAATCAATTTAAATCCAAATTAAGCAAAGTAAATTTCCAAATTTTGCTAATTTGATTTAAAACAGAACCTATATGATTTACACACATTTAAAGGCGTTTCTAAGCAGTAATTAACTCCTTTATTACGTTAAGATTCGCAGTTCCCGAAACAGTGAATACATGTTCATTAAAATGATCATATCTAGAGCAAACGGAATCCAAATTACGTAAACTCAGATCCTATAGTTTCTTTATTTAATGGCGAACAAAATCCAAGTGTTATTTTTTTCTTTAAACAATTTAAACAGGGTCGAACATTTACACTAAACAGAGATACGAAAATGAAATGCGATAAAACTTTCGCAACCCTAACGAACCCAAGTCGCCTTCGGTTTTATGGATCGTATCCAAAACCTTCGACCTAAGGCTCTGATACCACTTGAAGGATGTAATTAGATCCTCAAGCGCATCACGGAAGCGTGACCGTCATATCGAATACGAAAAGGAGCGACTAGTCACACTAGTTGCTCGATGCAGTGGGATTTAAAAAAATTTCATACGACGAAACCACATGATCCAAGAACACTTCTCGGATCGTTTCGTCTAAACCAAAAACAAGTAATAGTATTACCTCTTGAAGCGTGGTTGTGATCGAGTCTCTAAACGAAGAGACCTCCTGTCTCATGTCCGATCCGATGGAGGAGACGCTTGCGAGCGCGGGGATGAACCGCGTGCTTCTCGCAATCCATGTTGATGATCCAAGCGGCGGATCTCCTGATCTCGACACAGGAGATCTGACGTCTTCTTCACGAGCGAGGTGCACCGAAGTAGACGGAGATCCACGAGCAGACGATCGGGCAGCATAACGACGACGCTGCGGCGATGGAGACTCTCTCTAGATCATCCATGGTGGACGGTCATGAGAGGGAGAGAAAGTAGGCGTGTAGAGAGAAAGAGATGTGCTTCTCAAGCATTGTGTGTAAAGGGAGAGCATGGTATGCCTCTCTATTTATAGGGTTTTGGGATCCATGGATCTCAATCCATAGGACATATAAAATCAATGGATGAGATTAATTTATGTCAATCAAATGGTCAAGATTGTTGTTGGTAAAGCCAACAAATTATGATCTAATATAGATTAAAATATATTTGAAAAAATCAAATATAAATCAATCCTAAATTATATAAAAAAAATAGGGAGAGAATATACATGGAGATCAAATCTCCCATGTATAATCAAGGTGGACGGCCACCCATTCCAAATAGGACATGGGTGCCACCCACCACATTCCATGTAAGGCAATCTCATGGATTTCCATGAGATTGCATGCCTCCTTGAATTTCTCCTCTATTTATTTCCAACAACTTTTGTTAGGATTTATTCATAAAAAATAATTCACAATTATATTTGAGAATATTGCAATCTTGCCATAGAAAAATTGTGAATCATATTCACAACCCAAAACAACATATAATTTACATTGTCAATTAATTACACAATGTGTATCCAATACACATAGTAATTAATCAACAAATATAAATTATAATTAGCTCTCTCTAATACATTATAAATCACATTTATAATATATTATGAATAATTGGATATTACTATCTACATTATTCTTATCCATAATAATTAAATCACATTTAATTATATTGGATAACTTATTCTCATGTGCTAAAATTATATGAATCACATTCAGATTATTTACATCTTCGATAATCAAATCACATTTAATCATCTATGATAACTCTCCTTATAATATGAATCAAATTCATATTGTTCATGATAATTAAATTACATTTAATTATCCATTTTCTCGATACTCGGATACATATATCAACAATACAATTATCCATGAACTCTTTCAAGGATAATGCGGTTTCTCCGTGAATACTTGGAGATAAGGACAGGCCGATTGTATTGTTCCACGTATAGTGACTTGGATATTGAGATTACATCTCAAATCCAGATCTCGGGCCTCCCATAGATGCTTGATTAAATCAAGACCGCAAATCTAATCTTCTCATTAAATCTGAATCACATTCAGATCAATGTCCAACATTTGGATCAAGATCAGATTACTTCTCTACTGAGAGGAGTCACTAAAATCCAGACCCATTTCATCACTCCCTAGGAATGGAAGCGTCATGATTATACAATCGTTTATGATCACATCTCCCTCGGGTATTCCCAATACCTGTACATCCTGCATACTGGAAGACTCAGAATAAACCCGAAGTATTAGATCAACTTTATATTGTCTACTTCAGGGTTTTATCAGTAAGTTTCTCATTTTGATCGTTGGGAGTTGGTATCGATCATATACTTTCAAAAATCATATATTATACCTAGGTCTTGATCATATATTTTCCAAAAGTATATATCAAACCCATAAATTCAGTCAGGCTTCCAAAGCGAGACAACTGTGCGCACGGAATTTGATTCTTCCCAATATCTCATGAGTGAGCTCATGTCTTCCGGTTCAGTAGTGAACATGTATGATCCCTTTGAGAGATCGTATTACTCATATGCCCTTATATGCACACCAGCGCGCCGGTGTATAGACCTTGCTTAAGTCATCAACCTATTGGTCTGCCAAATGTACATACTCAGACATATAGTAACACATCTGTCTCTGGTAAAAGGATGCGTGCCTATATCATGACAGCATACGACATCGGACTTTGATTATCTCGATCTCGTTAAGTCAACTCTTTGATCTAACTAATCTGACACCTCTGAATCTCTATTCCTATGCAGAGGAACTACATCAAGAGGTTGGTCAGATAACAACCTAACTGAGAAAGGATTGCCATCTCCTACTCAGGCTGGAGATCATCTCTTAATAATCATTTGATGGTGCTTGATGAGTCCTCAATCTAACTCATTAGATATTCATCTAAGCGCCAGCCTCTACGATCCAATAATTGAATCAAGCAGCCGTATGATCATCAAGATGGCCATGGTACATAACCCTAATTGTACTAAGGGACCTATTATGCAAATTATATATTCTTCATTTCAGATTAGGGAATGATATTTGCAATAACATTTATTGCATAATGGCTCGCCATGGGCTCGCATTTCCAACAATATGGTTATAACATATTATATAGAAATAGAATAAAGAGAGAAAAACCGATAGTATAGCTAATAATGAAAACAAACAACTAAGTATACTACTCTAATATACTCAACCATTACTCCCAAGCAATGACGCCATTTGGTTAATTGTGTGGAGATTGGTCTATAGATAACACAAGGCAGACCTCAAGTCGATGTCATGACTGACCCACAATCACCCAATAATCAAACCCACAAATAAGCTTAAGTAAAGTAATGTGTGTTAAAAATTTATTTTAACTCCATAAAAATGTGTGTGTCTAAGGCAAGCGTGTAGAGTGATGAACCACTGAGAGCAAAGGGGAATAGAGAAAGAATGAATAATCTACTTAGGTACTCTTTATCTTTTTTCATTCTTCAAAAGTTTTCATCGATTTTTAATTTATTTTATATTTTTCTGGGATCTTAATTTTGCAAATGTTTTTGATTGATTTTGATTTTGATAATATATATGATAATATATATAATATAGACATATATCTATAATATCAAGACAAATAAAAGAATATTAACTTTTTTAAAGTTTAAAATATCAAATAAATTCAAAATATGTAAAATAAAATATTTTTGTAATTTTTAGATTTTTCCTTTTTTTGGTTTTTTGGTATTTTTTGAGAGATTTTAAATAAAGAAATACAAAAAAATAGATCTAAACAAAAAGTAAGAATATTGAAATAGGACTAATAACTATCTAACAGATCAGATAGGACCAAAATCAATTTTCTTATAAACTAGGAGAAATAAGGTAAATTCATGAATATAAGATACTTTTTTACAGTTTTAAGGATTTTTTTATTATTTTTATAAATTTTTTAGTATTATACAATTTTTAAGGTTTTGGTTTTCTATTTTTAATTATTTTTATAAGTATTAAAATATTGTCATGTATAGCTAATATATTTTTTGGGGACTTTTTGGAGGTATATTGAAATTTTTATAAGTTTATTAAGTTAAAATGAGGAAATATGACATGTTTTTATAATTTAATAAATAGAAAAATAACATCAAATGCTTCAGGAAAAATATTTATGTTAAAGTTGGATTCCAAGCACTTCAAGTATTTTTCCTACAATTTTTAGAAGTAGAAAGATATTTAAAACACATAAAATAAAAGAAATAAAGTAAATCAGGAAATGAAGGACCAGATCACAATTTCCAGGAAGTTTACACCGCAATACATAATAATAAAAATAAGTCCAAGTACCATACATGTAAAATGACCAAATATATTCAATTTAATATGTACTGGCATGGGTATTTTTGCAAATAAATTAACTGGCATGGGTATTTTTGCGAATAAATTAACTTCTGGGGTTTAAAATGCAATTAATCCTAAAATATTGCACTTAATTCACAAAATAAAGGACCAAAACCAAAAAAGAAACCTAGAGGGGTTCCTTGCAAAATACCAGATGCCTCACATGTATGGACATGTAAGGTGACCTGACATGGACTTAAATGTAACTTAATTAAAGTTCAGGGGTCTTGATGCAGACATTGGAAATTAAATTAGCTACAAGTTATATTTACAGCATGAAAATGATAAAACAAAATTGTGGAAGGAGGTGTGATGTAAGTTACCTCTAGTTGCTCGCTCATTAATGGTTGTAATTAGTTTACTTAATCTCATCGATGGTACCAGGCTCTCAATACCCCTTCACTGATTAAGGGTCCCATCGGATCTTCAACCTGAATCAATGGTTGATGCCCTCCTCAAATGGATGGCTAGGATTAGAACTATGCTCGAATTTCCATTAGACGATAGCTGCTGCTTAGCAAGAATAGGGAAGTACTACATTCATTCATTGCATCTAACATTCAATTCTTTATACTCCGGATGTCTCTCCTGCTGCTAAGATGCTCCAAGGGTTCCTATTTAGGTTTCGCAGCGGTTAATGTCCTTAGATGGTTTTAGGCCTCATTGGAGGAGGCCTGGAGGCTGGTGGAAGTTCGGCATCTTGGAGACCTTCGTGCTAACCAAAATAGGCCCCAAATGGGGATCTTGGAAGCTCTGACATGTATGAAAAGAAAGGGGAAATAAGGGCGATGGATTTGGGCCCTTTATTGGGTGGATTCGAGTAGAGGTGGAGCGAAGCAGAGGGTCTTCGACATGGGGAAGAGTTGGGAACCCAATTCCCTCATTTGAGTAAGATCACGTTGAAATGATGCGAACTAGAGCATGGGGAAACGATGAGGATGGATGCATGTGTGTATGTGGGTAGGTCGAAACAGGTTCCGAGTTGGTGCACATAGGCCAGAGCTTCTAAGCTCTAGTGGAGTGAATTTTTTGGACTCTTTAGATCTACTGGACAGAATCAAAATGAAATAAAAAGCAAACCAAGACTACTGATTACTTAGGAAGCGAAATATCTAATGATACAGGGCTTACCTAATCTGTAGAGTCAAGGAGAAAAATCGCTAAGAGGTGTCTCTAGCGATGGGTGAATCAACTCAAAAACTACTTCTCCATGCCTTGAATCAAGGGGAACACCTCCCTATCATGAAGGATTCACTCCAATCTATGATTCCAAGATATTAAAGTGTGTTGAAAGGGATTAAAATTAGGTAGGAGAAGGTGGTTCCGTATTTAAAGACAAAAGCTGAGAGGTCCCCTTACGATTAGGATTTTGTCTAAATCGAGGAAGATCATAAAGATCTGATGTTGGGACGTGAATCACAAGACTCCCCTCATCAATTTTCATTCAGAGTGCAAGGTGAGATGATGAATGACTCAGCAACAAAAATGAAGGAAAAGGGGGAGTTGATTGGTCTAACGTGCACCTGGGAGCGAGGGCATGTGAGAGGGGGTGTTGATTGGGGTGTCAACACTCCTTGGATCACGCACGAGCACAAAATGAGAAAAGAGAATATAAAAAGAAAATTGGAAAAATAGTAAATGATTTTATTATATTAAATTAAAACATTAAAAATGTTTATAATTTAATAAAATATTTTTCAATTATTTTTACTTATTTTTACAACCTTATTTGTTAGATTTTAATTTCTACATGTATATTTATATGTATTTTACCTATGTCTTACATATTTATTTTATTTTATATATTTTAATATTTATTATCATATTTACATATTATATATTTATAATATATTTAATTATATATTTACATATTTTGTTTTGTTTTCTTGAATTTATTTACATACATAAATAAATACATGTATGTGAATTATAGGTATAGTATACCTATATATTTTAATGTGTTATTTATTTTAGGTATATTTTAATGGTTTCATTTTGTGTTTATATTTTTAATATATTTTAAATAAATAAATGCTGGCTCTTGTTTCTTAACTCTATTTTTAATGAAAATCCCTTCATTAGATAGATAATTTAATTTGGAATACATTGGAGGTGAGTTTGATTCAATTTGAGTTCATATAGGGGAGATATTGATATGTGAAGTTTGGTTTGCAACTTTTTCATCTGTGTGTCCCGGTTTCATGGTGAATTATTTGTATTGTCCATTATTTTTATAATTTTTTATATATTATTATATACAATTTTCATGTTGATTTTTTTATTTGGATTGTGTAAAATAAATAATAAAATAGGGCAAAATTGGATACTTTAAAGATAAATGATTAGTGTTTTATTTACAGTATTTGGCCCTTATCTCCCCATACTTTATTCATTATCGACCAAGTCAATATTGACTTGGTCTTGGTGTTTAAGGTCATTCAATATCTTTATTGCTTCATTTATTTTCCTTTTTCTCTTTGTTCATTCATTTTGAAATTAAATACAGAAAATTATGCATGATTTACAAATAAACAATGGTTGTTACTTTGTACAGATTAGCATTATTTTTGAGTGCTTTGATAGGGATTTGAAGATAAAATAGAATAATAAAGGTAGAGGAATTGTTATTCATTAGATAGTGAGATCTAATCTCATGTCTAAATCTAGAAGACCTCTTAGAGATGTATGATCAAGTCAGACCGAATATCCAATCTTCGCATTGCATCTGAATCATATACAGATCAATGACCAACATTTGGACCAAGATTGGATAACTAGTCTACTGAGTGGAGTCACTAAAATCAAAACTCGTTTCATCACTCCCTCGAAGTGGAATTTTCATGGTTATATAAATCGATTAAGATTACATCATCCTCGAGTATTCCCAATACCCGAAAATCCTACATACTAGAAGACTATGATTAAACTCGAAGTTCTGATCTTAATTGAATTGTCTCCTTCAAGGGTTTATCTTTAATTTTCTCATTTGATCATTGGGAATTGGTATCAATCATATGCTTTCAAAAAGCATATATTATACCTTCAAATCATGTCTTGTTTTGAATATAAGATGACCAACGCCCTATTTTTGTTTATCCTAATATCTCATGAGTGAACTCATGTCTTTCGATTCAGTATTAAACTCGTATGATCCCTTTGAGAGATTGTATTATTCATACGCCCTCACATGCACACCAAATCGCCTGTATACAGACCTTTTATTAGATCATCAACCTAATGGTCCGTTTAATGTATATACATACCTTTTATTATACGCCCTCACATGTTTCCGACTAGATGATGTATTCCTATAAGTGACAACATACAACATAGGTCTTAGTTATCTCGATCTCGTAAAGGTAACTCTTTGACTTAGCTCATCCAACACCTCCAAATATTTATTCCTATGTAGAGGACATGTATCAAGAGGTCGGTCAAATACCAGCCTTTAGATTAAAGATTTCCATTTTTTTTCAGGATGGAAATCCCTTCTTGATGACTACCTGATGATATGGTTGAGTCCTCAATCTAACTCATTAGATTCATCCCTGCACCAGCCTTTATGATCCAACCTTTTGATCAACAACTATATGATATCAAGACGGTTATAGTACATAACCCTATTTGTACTACGGGACCTATTATGCAGATTAGTTACTCTTCATTTTAGATTAAGCAATGATTTGCAATAAATTTTATTACATAATGTCTCATCATGGGCTTGCATGTCCAACATAGGGTTCGCCCGTCAACATTGCAGGAACTTACATAACGGGCTCCATAATGTACTAGGTTGAACAATTAGATTAGTATTCAAGATATCTAAATAATAGGTTATTTTCCAAGTTAAATCTTCTGACTGAATTTCGAATCAAATAGAATCTCTAGAAAAACTCTTGAAATGGAGAGTCACAAAGAGAGAACTCCTTCTTCTTAATTAATAAAGACATGTTGATTATCTCCTAAAAACATATTTATTTACATTAAAAGAATGTAGACGTATGGAGACGAATAATCCAATATTCGTTGGCATATACTTTACAGTTAAATATATAACAACAAATATTATTCGTTGCTTACTTATTTAAATTTTCAATTAATAACCAAATTCCTTGCTATATTCCTTGCAACGAATAATATAAAAATGATTATTCATTGAGTTTTTCTTCCAATCGATGTTAAATTTAACAATGATTATTATAAATTTTGATGAGTAAGTAAATGAAAAAATCATTGCTATATTAACCTTTAATAATATATGACAATCGTTGCTAATTAAAAGTGTAAAAATGATTTGTCAATGAATATTATTCGTTATTATATCTTAACATGGGAAGAAATGGCAATGAATATTCAAATTAGTCAATGTCTTTGGGCCACTTTCTTATAGTGTTATTACTCAAAACATCATTATAACATTATAAGAATAGCACATGCAGACCCCTCGACTACATTGTACAAAGGATGACACAAACCTTGTCCAATAGTATGAAATTTACGCCCTCAAGCAACCCTTTAGGACACTTTACAAAAAGAATGTTGGTGAATAAAATCAATCTCGATCTCATCTTCTCTAAGAATAAATTCCATCCGTAATGACACCTTCAGCTTATATGGTGGCAGGTAAAACTATGGGTCCAAAAGCGATTCATGTTTAAAATCCATTTCAGTTTTCTTTCTTATTTCATGGTGTTTTCCTTCAATTACATAAGCTTAGATATTTCTTTTTTTACCTTATGATTATTATCCCATTGTAGGAAGTTTTTGTTTTGTTCTTTTATCATGTCCCCTAGGGTCACTCTAACCATCACCATATAGGATTTTGTTTTAACTTTGGTTACTCTGGAATCCATATACATAAGTTAAAGTTGGGTTTTTCATCGTTGTGTTAGCACGTGGATAGGTCCATGCTCTCTTTTTCCATGCCCTTTGCTCTACCTTTTTCAGTTATTTCTATTCTTTCTTCTTTTGGTTGTTTTCAGGAAGACATGTCTGCTCCTTCCCTTCCTCTATCTCTCTCTCTCAGTCATGGTCATCCTTCCCTTCCTCTCTCTATACATCTACCAAATTTGTCCAACACTAGAACAAGTGGTTAATATCTCGATAGGTTTTCAAGGGAGGAGAACCCCTAATCTCTTATAACCTCCTCCTGTGTTGTTTTTGATATATTCTGTCTCTTTCATCTTTATGATATGTTATACGAATCTCCTCTCCGGTGTCTTATAGAAGCCATTTTCTCGACAATGCCTTTGCCTTCAATACTCTCGTTATCTTCATTACCCATCCCTCAGATTCCTCTTTGACGTCTTCGAGAAGCCCCTCGCTCGCTGATGCCGACGACACATTCATTTGAAGAGGTACCTTATCAACTTTCAGGTTTCATCTAAATCAGTACCTTCTTAACTTTTATTCTTTCCAAGCAGTTAGTCAATCACTAGCGAGTCCTTCGTGTAAAGAAGCATATGGTCACTTGTAATCTCTCCAAGCACACACTCACTTGTCGGCTACACCTTCATATAAATTATGCCTTCTATGTTTGTAGTCCTTGGATAATCGAGTTCTTCAATTGCTGTCAGTGGGAATGTTTCCTCATTGTGCCATTTATGGTCGATCTTTCTTCTTGCTCGATCTTTATGTTACTGGTAGTGCTGATAATCATTTTTCTAGAATTCAAGTACCGTTGGCACGCCTTCTTATTTAATGTTTGGAATTGTACTTTGATATTTGGAATGAAATTTGGATTGTATTATATAAAAATGTGTTTTGGAAAATAAGTGGACACAAATCCTCCTTTAAATGGTTCTATAGATAGAAAAGTTTATCTGTAGAAAAGATCTCTCAACAAAGGCGGATACATACATTTTTACTAAAGAAACAAGTACATATCTGTATCTATATGCAATGCTCTTATGCTACATTTCATCGCATACATACAACCATCTATTCTTTTGAGAACTCTAAAAACACGGCTAAAGCTACCAGAACCAATTTGCTGAAAATTTAGAGATGCTACTAGCACTTCAGAAACAAAAGAAAAGGTCATAGATACGTGATGCAAATCAGCATATCTCAATCTCATGAAATTTGGAATGTTATCATGAGAGACCGCCTCCACCAACAATAGGACAAGAAAGTCTTTTTCATAAAATAAAAAGAAACAAGTTACTACAATTCTATCTCAGGCGATTCATGAACATATAAGCCACTAATGCAATAAAAGGGTAACTTGTGTCTTGATTTTAAGTAAATGCAACAAAAAATTTGAAGGCATACACCATGAATTTTAATGTTTATCTTCTATTTCTAGAACTAAAAGGATGATAATTCTTAAACGTGCTACATTATTCTCTAAGTACAGGTAACAATATGAGATCGTCAAGGTACGTCACCTTTGTATTCTTATTGTGGAGAGAACGGGAACGAGAGAGGGATAGGGTTAGGAGATGGGAGAGGGCTCCCTAATGCGAGAGAGATCGTGTGATTTTTCCTTCCCGGAGGAGGTGTTTATTTATAGGGCGTGAATGCCCCTCGCACTAGTCCGCCCTTACTCCCCCATGCCCAACGGATTCCCGCAAGACTCGGTCATGCCGAAACCGCTGGCTCCGGAATGGCCGTCGACGTTTCTTTGACCATGCAGTCACTTAGATCTATTTAACATCTCCCACTTGACCGTAGTGGTCAGAAACTTTTACACTCCCACTATTTGTGTAGTGTAAAGAGATGTTTACATTGAGGTTTATTATTCATGAATACCTCTTCCGTGACTCATGCATTCCTAAGTCCCATTAAACCAACATGTTTAATGTATGTTTCTGCTGCTATTCCCTTGCTTAGGGAATCAGCTAACATGTCACTGGTAGGTATGTAGGTTACCGTAATTTCTTGCTTTGTCACTATATCTTGTATATAGTGATATTAGATCTCAATGTGTTTTCCTTTAAAACTATTAGCCCCATCATTGATCAAGTTTATCGCAGCTTGATTGTCACAATACATTTCAATTGGTCCTTTGACCAATTCGAGGCTTATATTCTCTAGGAAACGTATGATCCACACAGCATGAGTGGTGCTCATGCTACGTGCTATGTACTCAGCCTCCTATGTATATCGAGATACACATCCTTGTTTCTTGCTACCCCAAGAAACGGCTGCACCATCAAACATGAACATGTAACCTGATGTAGATTTTCTATCATCCACATCCCCTCTGAAATCGGCATCGGAATTGCCTACCACTTCAAGCAATTCTGCTTGATACACAAGTTTCAGATGCACTGTCCCTTTCAGATATCAAAGAATCCTCTTTACAGCTTCCCAATGTGCTGGACCGGGATTGCTTTGATATTTACTGACTAAGCTTACTGGATAGGCTAAGTCAGGTCGAGTACCCGTCATTGCATACATTAGACTTCCCACCACTTGCGCATATGGTACATCTAAAGGTTTCTGCCCCTTTCTGGGACACTGACTCTTACTGAGTCTCTTTCCCATAACAATTGGTGTTGGAGCTGGAGTGTTGTTCTGCATTCCAAATCATCTTAATACAGTATGCAAATATCTTTCTTGACTAAGGCTCAATGTCCTTGAATCCCTATCTTTTGTTATTTGAATTCCAAGAACATAGGATTCTTCGCCCATGTCCTTCATCTCAAATTCGTTGCTCAATTTCTGTTTAATTTCATTGAGCATTTGTATGTCATTACCTGCAAGCAGAATGTCATCCACATATAATGACATGATTGCAAAACTGCTCCAACTCTTCATGACATACACACAATTATCCAATTTATTTGAAACAAATCCAAATTGGATAACTTTCTCATGAAATTTAAGATACCATTGCCGTGAAGACTGCTTCAAGCCATATAATGACTTTCTTAACTTGTAAACCTTTTTCTCCTGACCTTCAACCTGAGATCCATCAGGTTGTCGCATACAAATCTCCTCCTTTAATTCTCCATTAAGGAAGGCTGTCTTCACATCCATTTGGAACAATTCCAAATCCATATATACGACTATGGCTAAGATCATCTGAATAGATGCAAACTTAGCCACTAGAAAGTAGATTTCCTGGAAGTCTATTCCAACTTGCTGAGTATAACCCTTGACAACTAATCTGGCTTTGTATTTGTTAACAGTACCATCGATATGTTACTTCTTCTTGAATACCCACTTACATCCTATAGATTGCCTACATTCCGGCAAATCACATAACTCCCATACATTGTTTCGTTCGATTGAGTTCAATTCGTCCCTCATGACGGCCGACCATGATTCCGACTCAGATGAAGCCATAGCTTCATCAAAGAATATGGGATCTGTACAATCAGTGACATCCTCATCCACAGTGTAACACGATGTCTCGCAATCATAGAAGTGGTAATCTTCTGTCCATGCAGGCCGTGTTCTAGGTCTCTTGTTGCCGATTATACTCGTGGGTTGTGTGGGTACACCCACTTTTTCTAAAGATTCATCATATTCCATAGGTTCATTCTCTACATTTGGATGAGCAATAACATCCTCAAGTTCATGTCTAATGCTCAAGTCATCTTTATTATCTTGTAGGACAATCAGAGGATCTGATTCCTCTACTTTATGCTCCTTCTCTTGATGAATTTCAACAAAAGTTGCATTACGACTTTGATCAGACCTTTAATTTCATGGAATAACCTATATCCTTTGGAATGTTCACTATATCCATAAACTTGCACTTTAGTGTTCTGAAGTCGAGTCTTTCCCTAAGCTGACTCGGTACCAGAACATGTGCAACACATTCCCATTTCCGGAGATGGCCCAACTCAGGCTTTCTGCCATTCCATATTTCATATGACGTTGATTCTACGGATTTGGTGGGAATTAATCATGTTCTGTATGTAGTTCGCGGTCAGCACTGCCTCTCCTCAGAATTTCTTGGAGAGTCTTGAGTGTGAAAGCATACACCTTACTGCATTCATCAAGTTCGATTCTTTCTTTCTGCTACACCATTCTGCTGTGGTATATATGGCATTGTAGTCTGCCTACGAATGCCTATCTGAATACAGTAATCCTCAAACACCTTTGAGGTATATTTCTCACCTCTATCTGTCCTAAGTGTCTTGATTGGTTTTTCCAATCTTGTCTCCACTTCCGTCTTATATCACTTAAATGTTTCAAGTGCTTCCGACTTTCTTCCTAAGAGATAGACATAGGAGAACTTTGAGTAGTCATCAATGAATGTTATGAAGTATTCCTTATTTCTGTGTGTGCTGATGCTCAATGGTTCACATATGTCCGAATGAATCAAACCTAGTAACTATGTTGGCCGAATTCCGATTGAGATGGGTCATCTCGTCATATTACCGGTCAGACAGTGTTCGCAGAGCAATGTCCTTGCACCCGTGATGTTAGGCAATAGATTTGCCTTAATCATTTGATCCATCTTAGAATTTTCTGGATGACCCAATCTCATGTGCCACAAGTCATAGTCAGACAAACAACACAAGGGATACTCAGAAGAGACATTCATTGATTCTCTAGAGTTTATTACAGGAAGACAGAACAGGTCATGCTCGGGCATAAATTTTCCCATCCCATAGACCTTCTTATTCTTGCCTATAGAGACACGTTTATTATAAAAACTGACTTCAATCTTTCTTGAGTAGAACTAGGACAGAGATCAGGTTCCGATGTATCTTGGGGAATATAGTACATCATTCAGTACCATAATGCTATCCCCTAGGTCAAGTCTATATGTCCCAATACCTTCCATGTCCAGGTAGGTGTTGTTCCCCATGAAGATCCTCTGTTCTCCTTTGCTCAGTTCCTTGAATTCCACTAGGCCCTTCTTCGTTTTCACGATGTGTTTGGTTTCTCCAGAGTCGATCCACCATCCGTCACTGTCCGTGATGACGAAGTTGCATTCTACGACAGCTGCGAATTCTATTTTCTTCTTGCCTTAATTTTCAGGTATCTTAGAATTTCTTGCTTCTTCTTGTTGGGGCAATTGACCTTGAAATGATCGTATTTGCCGCAACCATAACAAGAGACGTGTGAGTATTTCCCACTCTTTCCCTTGAAATTCGCCTTGGAGGGGCCCAACCTTTTCTTCACATACACAACATTTACTTCTTCTTCTTCCTCGACGTCAAAGATCTCAACTTTCGATCTTTGCTTTGAGAGGTCCTGCTCAATTGTCAACTGTGTAGGTAAGTCCGTCATGGACTTAATGTTGGCATTCATCTACAGAGATGTGGCAACCATGTCGAATGACGGTGGGAGACTTCCTAATATGGCTGCAATCTGCATCCTCTCTAGAATCGTGCAATTAGTAGCTGTAAGATCGTTGGCCATCACGATCATCTTGTTCACGTGTTTGAGGACGCTTTCAAATTCCTTCATTCTACATGAGTTGTACTTGTGTAGAAGAAGCTGGAGGCTCACTTCTGACTTGGAGTGATATTTCTCCTTAACCGCGGTCCAGAGCTCGTAAGCTGATTCGCATGTCTCAAAGACCCAAATCAGGTTCAAATCCAAGTGTGTCAGTATGAAGCTCCTAGCCCTATTATCTATTTTCTCCCACTGTTCGCTGGATTTAATTTCATCCAAAGTTGGATTTTCATATAAGCTTGGCCAGGTTTGTCTATAATGGTGTGTATGCTATCGTGCAACATGCCATAGTAGATCTTTCTACTCAATAATTTGTAATTAGTACCGTTAAGGTACTCGATTTTCCCCACCTTACTGGCAATAGTCTTGCTTGTCATTTTTTTAACCTGCGGTCTTGTGTTAGGGTTTTGTGTTCGTCAATGGAGGAGCCGCCGCCTCAAAGGATGATGAACTATCAACGCACAGCACGGAGTGAACGTGCGTCGATGTGCGGATACGCAAGATCAAAGGTGGCTCTGATACCAGTATGAGATCGTCAATGTACGTCACCTTTGTATTCTTCTTGTGGAGAGAACAAGAGTGAGAGAGAGATATGGTTAGGAGATGGGAGAGGGCTCCCTAATGCGAGAGAGATCGTGTGATTTTTCCTTCCTGGAGGAGGTGTTTATTTATAAGGCGTTAATGCCCCTCGCACTAGTCCGCCCTTACTCCTCCATGCCCAACGGATTCCCACAAGACTCGGTCTTGCCGCAACTGTCGGCTCCGGAATGGCCGGCGGCATTTCTTTGACCATGCTGTCACTTAGATCCGTTCAATAGTAACAAACTAACAGCTTCTAATATTGTCCAATTCCAGACCTTGATTGCCTCGGAAAAAGGTAGCATGTTAAATTATGGTGGGAATATAGAAGTACACGAAATCTTAACTATCCAAATGCTAAGTAATATAATCTAGATTCAGAATTCACTAACAGATACAGTAACATTGGATTGAAGTATAAGCAAAGAACCTATACGACCAAGAAAATATTACACGACTATCAATCAAGTATAATCTAAGTGTAAGTAATAACTTTTTTACTTGCAGATTTTACCATCCTGCAATATTCAGATCCGTCGAAACAGCATCAATGGAAAATGGATTTCTAATTCATGGGAGAGGCATAACTCGATTACGAAGAACAACATAAGTTTGAGAGACATAACCACATGTCATCCATGGCTGGAGTACTGAATTTTATAGGAATATCTTGACCTAGCACAGATAAAACATCTCGAAGTCTTGACTTTGTTTCTTATTATGAAAGCCTTCACAAATTTTGTCAAATGGAAAGCTATCTGCAAGGTGAAGGCTACTTTGAATTATTTATAGAAAGAAGAATACAGTGGCCAACCAACTAAGCAACAAATATTAGCAACATGAGAAATATTGGCAATAGGGAAAATGGTAGAAGATATGATAGATAATCATGTATGTATATGGCGTGTTCTGAGAGGCTTAAATTTTAAAAACTCTCGGATAAATATCATTACAAATATTTATGGTCACTGACAAGGGGAGAACCCATGTTTATGTCATGAGGGGCACGTGCCCCCTCCTAAAGTTTGAAAACTTACTACTTCCCCATTAATATTTCAATCAGAAAATTCAAAATCACAACATGGTGCCCCCCACCTCTCCCCACACAATTGGAATTGCGGAGTTTGTGCCCTACATCCCTCGTGACTTTCTTTCTCGCATTCCCTCTGTTTGCTCAACTCGAGCCACTCCACCTCCCCTCCCCACAGTGCTTGTTTCCTGGCCGACAACATCCCTTGTCCCCAGTTCCCGTGCACAACAATAGTTCATTCCTACCCTCCATCCCTCGAGTAACGTGACCTTCTCTTTTGCATTTCCTCTCGACGTCCAATCTGTGTCACTGCACATCCCTCTCCATGGTGCCTGCTCATCGCTCAACAGTATCCCCAGCTCCCTTGCACATCGACATTATGTATATATACATAGGTGTGATGTGTGTCCCTACTAGGGATGCAAACAAATGGATACATATATCGATATATGTGTTATCATATCCTTATCCGTTTTTAAATATGAATGCATATGCAGATATAGATATTGATGGATAATAAAATATATCAACATATCCTCAAAAAACGAATACATATATAAAACAGATAACGATCGCATACGAGTAATGTTATAAATACTTTGCAGACTGACTTAAATATACATGAAATGATTAGAAAGAGTGCCATATAAATATACTAAGTATACTTATATCATAAAAAGTATACTAAATATGGTGAAAGAAGGTATAAAATTATGATATATGTGGTTAAAATTAAATATACAACTAAATTTATAGATGAAAACAGATGAAAGGATACTGATATGGATGTTTGCAATATCAAAATGATATCCACATATGTATCCACTTTAAATGGATACGAATACATATGTCGAAATCTATATAAAAGGGACACGATGATGCAGATCTGATACGGATATAATCGTATCTGTTTGCATCATACTCCCTACCTGGGAGATATACGAATGCGAAATGAATACTTTGCAAATGAGATATTTGACTTTGTTGCTAATGATAATATTATGAATTATTTTCAATATATAAAAACTAGATGTGGTCAACTTTAAATACATGTGTGTATTTTTAAAATTTATTTAATATGTAAAAAAACTCTTATATATATATGCATATAATGTTTATACTAATTTTTATATTGCAATCTTACTTATTAGGGATTTTTACACCCATAACCCTGAATATTCTGCAATTACAATCATAACCCTGCATAATCGTGAATTACATGCAGAACCCTCAATAGTCTTAACTCTTACACCCATAACCTCCGAGTTAACTTCCATCTAATATTCCGTTAACAATAACGGTATCCGTCAAACAATTTATATTTTCTACCCCTTTAGTAGTGTTATTTACAAATTAGTACAATCCCCCTACCTCCTCCTCTTCGACAACCACCCCCTCCCCCTTCCTCCCCATCGACCACCCCCTCTTCCCCGTAGACCCCCCGTCCAGGCCTCCCCCGCCCACTTCCTCCGATTCAAGCCGGACCTTACCCCGTCGAGCCTCGCCCTCACGTCGAGTCCCAAACTCCACGTCGAGTCTGCACCACCAGCCTCCCATCGAGCCCGCCCTCACCACGACCTCAGCCCCCGCCAGCAGCAAAGACTCCCCTCCCAGCGACCTCCAGCCCCAACACCCTAGCGCCTCCCCCTCCCGGATCGAGTTTGCCCTCGCCAGCAGCGAAGCACTCACCCCTCCCCCCCACCGCCACACGTAGAGCCCACGACCGTCCAACCCACCGCCTCACGCAGAGCCTCCCTCCCGCCAGCGGCCTCCAGCACCACCTCCCTCCCCCGCCGAGGCTGAAGCGGCCCCTCCGATCCTCCAGCCCACCACCACATGCAGAGCCCCCGATCCTCCAGGTCGCTGCCTCCCCCTCCCCCCCCCCCCCCTTCCCCCGATCGAGCCTACCCTCGCCAATGACCTCAGCTCCCCCCCCCCCACCCCCCCCCCCCCCCCCCGCCCGCAAATCCTCCCCCGTCAAGCCCCCTGCCTCAGCCTGCTATCTCACGTAGAGCCCCTGACCCTCCAGCCCACCGCCCCCTCCCTCGCCCCCCATCGATCCTACCTCCAAACCCCCCCTCCCTCCCTTCGATCCACGAGCCTGAAGCGTCCCTCCTCCCTGCGGCCAGCCACCCCCGCCTGCTCGGAAGCCTCTCCCACCCTGCAAGCCCTGCCTACCGTCCGCCTCCTGCATGCAAATGAGGCTAATTTTTTAATTTTTTTTAATTTTCTGAAAGCAGTTGGAAGATCATGGGTTAAATTAATACAATGATATGGTTGTGTTAACAGAAAAATTAACGGAGAGTTATGGGTGTGAGACGGGGAGATTATTGAGTTTGTTGTGTAATTCACGATTATACATGGTCATGATTGTAATTGCAGAATTACTAAGGGTTATAGGTGTAAAAATCCCTACTTATTATTACTATCGTTTGTGAGTGTGCCCCCATCATTTTGTAATCCTAGATCCGCTAGTGTCACTGGCTACTTTATCAAGGCATATAATGAGCCAGAATGTGCTCTTTGGACATGTAACCACAATTTCTCTAATAATATGATTTCTCTGTTTTGATATTTGGACAGTTTATATTTTGTAGTATGTTTGACAAAGTTCTTTCTATAAGTTTAAGTGTAACCTTGGACCTATTCTATCTAAATCAATGTCTAACGTTTTATGTCTTTTCATCCTTAAATCTGTATGTCTTTCATAAGATTCGTGACTTCTATGATAAATAGTTTTATTGTCCCAAAATAACTGTCATATTGAAGGAATTAATGTTTTTCTGTCTTAAAAATAATCTGATTATGATGTGCATCTTCTTTAACTCAAGAAAATAATAGGATTATGCGATTTGATTAGTTGTATCTGAATAAATTAGGATGAAGAATGGAATAGATCACTTGATGTGCATGCCAAATTATGAAGGTGTAATATTGGCAGGATCATGTCTCCATATACATGTTTTCTTTCAGACTCTTTTAGTGATATCATGCCAATAAAAAGTTATTTTCATAGGATATGACAACATGAAATTCTATTTTTAACTGATATTCTTGGATCTCAAATCTTTAGATGTTAAAGATAATCAAGATGATTTTTTAACATCGATATATAGGTTTTCTATTTTTTCTTAAAAAGATTAATTATCTCTAGTTTTGTAGCTGTATATATGCTGTTTAGTTATCAAATTCTTGTTAAAAAATTACCATAATGATTTCTTTACCAATAGTGAGCCTGTTATTGCTTATTTAAATATTAAGTTCTTCTAGAAATTTTATGCCTCCTTTCGATATTTATGTCTCCCAACAAATAGTCATCTCTTATTTCTGCATAATTATATGTTTATTTTTTTCACTTTGTTCTGATTTTTTATTTACTACATGAGATTGTCTCTTTCTATGTGGTCTTTGGTTGTTACGATTATTCTATAAAATATGATGTTAGAATAAAGAAAGTCTTTATTTCTTTTTGGTTAAGTTGGTATTCTTTGTTCTTTGGTTTTTTTTTTGCATGTATATCTTGGTGAAAGCAAATGAGACAACACTTACCTTTAAGATTTTCGAGGATTTGGTTCGATTAAAATAAGTTGGTATTCATTGTCCTTGGATATTTATGTGTATATTTTTTGGTGGAAGCAAAGAGGAAGGATGCGGATCATTAACATCCCAAAGGATATCATTTGATGAGAAGCTACATATGTGAACCTTTTTAGGGATTTTGGTATCTTTAAGATAGTTATTCATGTCTTCATCATATTATATGTATTGAAATACATATGTTCATATTATTTCCATGTATTTAATTTTGAAAGCAGTTTCTTTTACAAATTTTCAAATACAACATGTAGCTAATAAGTTTGTCATCCATGTTTTTTGTAGACGGAAATAAACTAAAGGCATGTATGACCCTCTTTATCTGTCTTATCATATTACATGTTGTGAATTTGATTGAGAATCCATTAATTGCCTAATAGGAAAATATGTTCATGATCATGAAAGAAAAATGTCAGAGGTGGAGTAAATCAACAAAGTTATTTATGCATCATTATCTTAGTAGTTGATCTCTTAAGTTATGAATCTAACTAACATATTTGCATTTTAAACTCATCTGCATTTCTACTTAGTACTGAGTCACTTGGATCAACAATATTGTGATTATTAAGAGGTTAAGATAAAAAATGTATATGCTTGATTCCATGTCTTTATATTTCAATATTCTGATTATTAATGATATATATATGTATATATAGAACTTACATAATAAAGAATTACAAAAAAATCAACTATTGTTACAATATTTACATCATTTATATTTATAATTTATCAATTTATGCATAAAGTAATATCTTTATTTCATTAAAATAGTTTTAGGATATTTATAAAGAAAAATAGGTGTAAGAATTTACGTTTTTAAAAATACGTAATATCAATGAAAAAAATTCACATTGAGATATAAATATTGCGAATGTATATATCTATTTCTCTACCATTATAAATATCTTTATATGCGGGAATATATTGCTAGGTTTATGAGTTCAAAAGTATCAACATTACATGAATGCTATTTGATTCATCATCACTTTTTTGTACAATTATTTAATTTATTTATCAATACACACCTTTCTCTTTGAAGAATTATAAAGTTAATCGCAAATGCTAAAGCATACTTTACAAGATATAGTTCTCTATTCAACTATGTTGTACTTTATACATGCTTAAATTAAGTTCCTTATAGGATATAATATTCTCCAAAGATATGTAAAATCTTTTTTTCGTAGCGAAGTGCAGGTAGTTTTCCTAGTTCTAGAAAAAGAGTCGTCTATAATTTTTTGATTTTTTATACTTGTGCGCCTCTTAGTTTCGGTAATATTAGTTGCGTCCCTATTTTTTTTACAATATAAGTTCTCCCTATCTTCTTGGACAATTAACAGTTGTGCTCTTAGGGTTAGTTTCCATCCATTCCCTTCTCAAACACACATTATCTCAAGGGTACAAGTGTAATTGGAAAGAAAAAAAGATGGTACAAATGTATTTTTTTGAAAGTAGTAAGAGCACACCCATAAGAAAATTTTACAAAGTAAGGCTTTGGTTTGTACGAACTATGTTTTGATTTATCTCATTATTGGTAAAACTAACTCGAGGAGAAAAACTGTTAATTGCCCAACAAAGCAGAGATATAACTAATATTGCAAGAAAAAAAACATAACTGATATTACATAATCCAAAAGGGTACAACTATTAAACAACCTTAATTTTTCAGACCTGAATGATAGATTGAGGTCCAAATCAGTCTGTTTTTTTTGGAGACAAAAGTCAAAACAATTATACTCCCCCAACTTTGGAAATGTCTAATGTTTTAGGTTTGCACATTTACATCCTCACGTTGGATTTGGACGTCAGTTTAGAATATGAAACAGTTCTGAGCACGTGCGAAGAATCACGTCTGGCATATTCCTTTTGTCCTTGGAATAGTTTTTTTTTATATAATTTCCTGTCTTGCATGTCTTGAGCTTCAAGAAAGCCTCGCCGCAGCCAGCTGTAGTCGTCGATGACCGCAAGTCTGCAGGCTATTTTGGGTTCGTCCGCGATACCCATACCAAAGGCCCCCACGCTTTCCCTGTAAAAATCGCGATAATATTAATTACTGATTTAGTCCCCGATAGTGTATATATTTACCCGAGGATAAATAGTTTCTATCGTAAGATAAACTTGTCTAAATAAGTGGTCGAGTCTTTATTAAATCATATATTATTTTATCTCTCAAACTAACTGACCAAGAATGCTAGATAAATCTTCGTCAATTCTTATCGTCAATGGACGGGTACTTATCCCAAGGTTTCATTTGAAAAAAAGATTAACTGAAGAATAGTTACATGAACCCACCCGTTTCACTGCATTTGTGTGTAGCATCTATTTACGCGTTAAATATTGGTGAATTTAAATAGCCGGATCTTGAGTGGTTAGTTTGCTAGAAATAACAATCACATGAAGTTATTTCCCTTTAGGGCACCTTCGTTTGGGAAATAGCCTCAAGGATAAGGGGGTTATTTCTTGCTCGACGTCTCTCCCAATGGTACGTACAACTACTCTCGGCCCTGGTGCTTTGGAACCCTCGCATCGACCAATCTTGCGGAATAGAGGTGATCGCTTATTCTCCCATATCCTCAACGACTCTCTTCTCCTCTCCTCTCGTGCGCTCCTCCCGTCATTTGTCGTTCCCGTCTCTTGCGATGCTTTCTCCAACCGACCCCTCATATGTTGTGTGTGGTCGGCTTTTGCTTCATACTTTGTTGGTCGTCCTTGTTACATGTGACAAGCTAATCTTGTCGATGAGCTCTTTACTCACCTTCAATGGTGGTGGGTGGTGGACCGCTTTGCTGTATAGACCTCCCACAACCCTCTGAGATATGAGGTGTGGGATCCATGGATCAATATTGTTTTCTCCACCATATCTTCGTGCATGGAATCTAAGATTTCAACGACCTTCGTGAATCACTATAAAATGGCATGGAATAAGGGCTCTAATTGCCCATCACAACCCGTTGTTGAGATCTTCTTACTTTGCTTGTGCATTCACATAACTTCGATCTTGTGGGCTTTTTTGATTATGATGTATTCGACCTATCATTGCTCTTGCATGATGATTTCTGCCTATGATGTGTTATTTTTCATCCTTCGATTCGAAATGGATATCATTTTCTTGTTGAGCATTACAGGTTTTAATATGTGCTTCTTCTGCGCATTACATTGTTTGCTTTATATTGATCAATTTTATTCTTGGTGGTGGTGTGCTTAGCATAGTGGATATCTGCTCATCTGGATTTGGAGGTTAAATAACAAAAATTAGATCGGGAGGATGATAGTAGTCTATTCTTTACTTTGCATGACTTGATTTAGTTTAGATTATCCGCATAAGTTGTTTTTGCGGTAAAATTGGACTGGAATGATTAATGCATAGGGTTTTATATAAATCATATGCCAAACTCTTAGGATTGTGATTGATTCTTTTATTTTTGTGCAACATCATTGGATCATTTCACCGTGCTCTCGTGTGTGACTGTGTATAAATGGATTTTGGTTTTATTGTTTGGTCTAAATTAGATGGTTCTCTGGTTTTTGTTCAAATTATTCAATATACCTTATATGGTTCTCGAGTTTCCTTTACCACATCTTGTGATCATATATTCTATTGATGAGCTTGCACTTGCATGATGTTTTTTTAATCTTAAGATCATTGTGAAGGTTTTCAATTTGTGCCTTGTGGAATCTACGGACTTCAACAATTGATTCTTGAGTTGAACGTGCTAGGTTGTTCTTATTTTGGATCTTGTTTGTTATTGATATGGGCAACAACCACTTGTTGGTGATGAGCTTGGACTTATATAATTTTTGTGGACTGATCACACCACTTGGATACATTTGAAGTGTTGACCTAAAATGCATCATCGATTTTATGTTTATGAGCAAGCGTATTGAGCTGCTATGATTGTGATTCTCTCTTCAAATGCACATTTGCTATTCTAAAGATGAATTTATTTTGTTTGAAGGTTGGTTTTGTGGAATCTACGAACTTTAACATTTGATTATTGAGTTGAATGTGCTTGGTTGTTCTTGTTTTGGCCCTTGTTTGTTGTTGATATGTACAACAACCACATGTTGGGGATGAGCGTGGACTTATATCGTTCTTGTGGACTGCTTACACCACTTGGATGCATTTGAAGTTTTGAACTAGAATGCTTCGTCGACTTTATGATTTTGAGCAAGCTCATTGAGCTGCTATAATTGTGATTTCTCTCTTAAAATGCACTTTTGCTTTTTCTAGATTTGAATTTGATTTCATTTGAATACTGGTTTTGTGATATCTATGGACTTTAGCACTCGATTCTTGTGATGAATGTCCTTGGTTGTTCATGTTCTGGCCCTTGTTTATTGTTGATATGGGCAACAACTGTATGTTGGTGATGAGTTTGGACTTATATGATTCGTGTGAATCGCTCATACCACTTGGATACATTTCAGGTTTTGATTTAAAATGCATCATCGATTTATGATTGTGGCCAAGATTATTGATCTGCTATGATCGTGATATCTCTGAAAATGCACATTTTCTTTTCTAGAGATGAATTTGATTTCATTTGACGGCAGGTTTTGGGGTATTTATGTACTTTAGCACTTGATTCTTGAGCTGAATGTGCTTGGTTGTTCTTATTTTGGCCCTTGTTTTTAGATATATGGATAACAACCACATGTTGGTGATGAGCTTGGACTTATATGATTCTTATGGGCTACTCACACCTCTTGGATGCATTTGAAGTTTTGATCTCATATACCTTGCCAATTTTATTATTATGAGCAAGCTTACTAAGCTGCTATGATTGTGATTTCTCTCTGAAAATGCACATTTGCCTTTCTAGAGATGAATTTGATTTCATTTGAAGACTAGTTTTATGATATCTACAAACTTTAAGACTTCACTCTTCAGCTGAATATGCTTGGTTGTTCTTGTTCTGGCACTTGTTTGTTGTTGATATGGGCAACAACCACCTGTAGGAGATGGGATTCGACTCATGATATTCAGGCCCTTGTTTGGTCGTTGTATTCCCGGAACCATATCTCTGATGTTAATTGCATTTACGTTGTCAAGTATGCTTTGTTAGATCTAAATGCTTTTTTAAGTTTGAAGAGATTGTTATTATTGCCTAGGTACCTAATTCACTTACTTGTATGCTTGGTGTGCTTTTGTCTTGTATGCGTTAAACCATATCTCTGACGTTAATTTCTTTTAGTTCCTCCAGCATGCTTTTGTTTGATCAAAAAGGAGTGTTGTAAAAATGTTTCAAAACATTTCTTATTACTGCCTTCTTCAGTTCCTTCAACTAATATCAAATTGGAGAGCATTTACTGTTGTAGCTACTACATTTATCAATTTGGAGAGCATATTTTGCGTAACTGGCATAATAATCTTTAAAATTATGTATCGTATCTATGGCTATTTTGATTCTTTTTCCGAGCATTTGAGTATAGAATCAGGAAAATTGGAAAGTTTCATAACGTCGAGATCCATGGGCTCATAGGTATTGTACATAATATCAGGTGTATTATAAACTTGGAATGGTTCACATTACAACAAATCAACTAGTCAATAACTTTGCAACACATTGCCCCCATCCATATAGGGTGAGCATGGGAGGTGCAAGCTCGTCCGGTGTGCACATCACAAATGATGACTCCGTGGGACTTCAGGTGAAGTGGACCTCTGACATGGATGAGTGTCTTCTTCATATGTTTAGGAATAACTACGACATAAGCAACTGGGTTGGAGGGTCCTTCACACCCCTTCCCTAGCATAGCATCATAGCCCACATCAACATGTTAATTGGGAAGAATTAGGACAAGCCAAATCTGCACAATGTGTGGAATACAATAAAGAATGACTATACTTCCTTCGTCCCCATGATGAGCAAAAACGGGTAGGTATGGGATCTGATATCTTGCACAATTGTCGCTCTAGATGAGTCGGCTTGGATTACGGTATGCAATAACTTAGTCTAAACTATAAGTTTCATGACATTGTCTCTTTCACATGGAATCTCTTCCAGATCGACAAGGCTTACAAACCCTATCAAAGGAAGGCATTCCCTCATTACGACCTAGTATATGTAATGGTAGGAGAGTACACTTCTAGGGGGACCTACTCCTCCTCATTGCAAATAGTCCCACCGGATCGTTGTTGAAAAGAGATTGGTTTGGTATCCTAAGAAGATAGGACACTCAGTTGTCGTGGCGACCAATCTCAAATAAAACAACAATCAAACAAACAATAGACAAATAAATCGATTAAAAGTGGTGTATGAGTTCAAAATTTATTATTGCTCTTCTAACAAGTGTATAGGTGTAAGTAATGAAGAGTGTCGAACACAGGGGAACAAGTCAGGATATGCAATTTTTTTCATTGGGGTTTTGGTTCTTCATATTTTTATTTCCTTTTATTTTAAAGTTTTTATGTCTTTTAATTATATGTAATTTTTTGTAGTTTTCAAATGGTTTATATTTTTGTATTTTCTTTTTTTATATTTATTTGTTCTTAATTTTGTAAATTTTTAGTTCTTTTTAATTTTAAAAACTATCTAACCGCTAATATAAGTAAAGAGAAAAACAATACACTTTGTATTTTCAATTAAGTCAAACAAAGTCAAAATAGAGTAAATAAAATATTTCCGTGTTTTAAAATTTTTCAAATGTATTTGGTATTTTTATCATATTTTTATTTTTTTATTGATTTTTAAAGTGATAAAAACATAAAACAATGGATAAGATTAATTCAAAAGATTCTTTAGGATTTTTAAAATAAATCTAAGTCCATAATCAATCCTAAATTATTTTTAACATAAAATATATAATAAAGAAATTTAGGCAAAGAGAACACATTTTTTTGAATTTTTTCTTTTTTAGGACTTTGAAGTTTTTATCTTTTCTGCTTTATTTTTAGTAAATTGTGTAATGGTGATTAAATACAATGTAATATATAAATTGTATTTTTTAAATTTTTGGAGATATATTTGAATTTTTATGGATTTTTAAATGTAAATTAGGGAAAATAAGCTTGTTTTTGAATTTTTATAAATAGGAAAATGAAATAAAGTGCCAACTGAAAAATATGTGTGAAAGATCCAATCACCATGCATTTATCACAATTTTCTATAATGTTTAAACGCATACAAAATTTTAATAACAATAAAATGCATAAAATTAATATAACTAGTAGAACATGGACATATCTGCAATATCAAGAAAGACAGCATGCATTTCATAACAACCAAACAAAATCCAAGGTTATACGTGCAAAATAACCAATGTTTAAAATATCAAAATGCCTGGGAAGGACCAATAAACAAATAGCCAAATGTTCTGGGTCCAATAGATAAAAGTTTGAGTTTGTAAAAAAATCACAAAATGTGGATGGTTGTAACATGCAAAATAACCCTCCACGTGCATTGATAAACTGTGGATGCATGTTCACATAACACATGTGGATGATCATGTTGATGTAACATGTCTCCTTGAATTTTTGGCTCAGATTAGATCTGGCTAAACTCTTCACTGGATGACTCGAGGTACCTTGGAAGAACTGGAATTACATGATATGTAAGTCGCTTGAAATTGCCTTAAGAAGGAATTTCTATTAGCATGAAGAATTATATTTGTTTGACTAAGTCCAAGTGTATCAAACTCTAGAAAAATGCAAATAATTTGGCTTGGGATCTAGTTACTAAGTCAAGAAATCCTTAAACTATTGGCTCAATTAACAAAGATGTAAATAGAAAAAGGTATGAAAACACAAATCATGAGAAATAAAGAGAAACAAAGAGAAGAATATGGAGAATAAATTGACAATGCAGTGAAAACACAAGAAAATCGAACGGATCCCCAAGTGAACAAGCACTTGGAAAAATAGGCCCGAATAAGTCTGAGTGTCCTAAGAGTCTTCAACATGTATTGTTACAAATTAAATGGACCCTCTCCCAATAATTAAAAATAAAAGCTAAGCCAAACTTATTCTAATCATCCCCCAGTCCTCCTTGTTGCTCTCCTATTATCTTAAGAAAGAAAAGTCAATCTTTGCCTCACTCGATTGCATCAGTTTCCTAAAAAACCATCCTCACTCAGCGGGCCTTTGCAACAAAGTCAACAAAAGAGTTAGATTAGAGCAAATAAACAATTATTAAAATAAGAAGAAATAAAGATAGAAAATGATATAACAAATATATGCAAACTAGCTAACTCGTTGCTCTCCCACAACGGTGCCATTTGTTAAAATGATCGAGCCAAGGAACAAGGTCCAGTTGTTGAGGATCTACGGTATCCGACAAGTCAGATCTGATAATGTTGTATTGGTCGCTATCAAGATGCACAATACCCGAGTCAACAAATACAACAACAATCAACCCAAAATATAGATAAACATTGCAAATATGTGTGGAGTCAAAATTCATTTTACTTGACTCTACAAAATGTGTATCAGAGCAAGTAGTAGAGTGTCGAACCACAGAGAGAAAACAGTAGCTAGCTTAATTATTAATAATTATTCAAAATAATAATTATTTTTTTTGTATTTCAGTGTTTTTGTTTTTTATGTAGGGATTTTAATTATATTTTTTATGGATTTTAAATGTTTTATATTATTTTAGTTTTTAAATTTTATTTTTAATAATTTTTTTAATTTCTTTTTTATTTGTAAAAAAAATATTTATATATAATAATGATGATATTATGTATTATATAACTAATAAATAGAGTATATAGTTTACATAGGTTATATATATATATGAGTAAAAATACAGAAAATAAAATGTTTTTGTAATTTTTTATTTTTCTCTATTTTTTGTAATTTCTATAGAACTGTTTCTATTTTTTATGTGTTTTTAAAGTATTAAATATAATAAAATAGTACATATATTAATTATCTAGGATAGTTTTAGATTTAATAAATATAAATAATTCCAAAATTTACTAAAACTATTTTTAATATATAGTATATAATATGTAGAAATTTTACTAATAGAAAAATATTTTTTGATATTTTTGAATTTTACTATTTTCTACGAGATTTTTAGGTTTTTGTGATTTTAAGGGTTTCTATTTTTATATTTTTTTGATTTTGAATATAAGGTAGAATAAGTAATAATATAACTAATATAATTTTTTGGAATTTTTTGGAATTTTTTGAAGTGATTTTATTTTTTGTATTTTAAATAATTAGACAGAATAAAAATGCATGTTTTTGTATTTTTAATAAATAGTAAAATTATCTAAAATACCATGTGAAAAATATATATTATCAAGCAATATATTAGGCACTTAAATAAAATTTCCTATAATAGTTAATGCAATAAAAATATTTATAAAGATAAATATACACAAAAATAAATGCCATAGTTTATAAGGACCTAAATACAATTTATATAAACATAGAAATCATTTAATAACATGTCCTAGAAGTAATGAGTATCTATGCAATATCCACAACAACTCACGTATCACTACACGTGAGGCGAAAGGATTGAATAACATGAAGACAAGAGTTCCAGGTCCTTCTTGCAATTAACCCACCAAATATTACTCTAAATTAAATATTTATAGGACTAATAAAAAAATCAAAAGGTGGAGGGGCTTAGTAGCAATTTACCCCCAAGGGCGTCTGACTTAGTGCATGACATCTGATCCAACAGTCCACGTTGAGACACGTCGCTGCCACTTAAATCCAACAACGTGAAGAGGATGATGGTTCACCTTGATTGAACGACCCAGGTTAGATCTGGGTTGTGAGGTTGGTCGGATGGCAATGAAGGTGCCACAAAGAACGAGGAAGAACAAGTTCTTCCCCGGCTTTGGTCGTGAAATGCGAGCACCTCCGCTGCACTCCTCAGCTCATGATCGTCTCACCACCTCCTAGGGCCCTTCCGTGCCAACAAGAATCATGAACTAAGTCCAAGTCTCAGCAATGGAGACGTGGAGTTGTCTTCATCTTCACCGACCTGGTGGTAAAACTTCTCTGTCGATTTCACTCCTAGGTGGTCTTGCAGGCCTTGGCTCCTACACAAAACGATCCAAAGGGTCGAGGTGAAAACCCTCGTCCCCTTATTGAAGTTGATAATATATGAAATAAGGGGGCGATGAGCTTCCGGCGAGCGACATATGGGGGGAGGGGGCTCGATCTCTCCGATTTGTATGAAATCAGAGGTGTAAAGGGGGTCTAAGCGATGTAGGAGATGGTGCGGAGTGAGATGGAAGTGAGTGTGAATCGAAATAGTTGGTAGAATTGATGAAAATAATGGTCGGAGCTCTAGAGTTCCGTTGAACTTTAATATATTTATCTAGGTTAAGAATGACAGAAAAAACGTGAAATAAATGTAGAACTAAAATGCTTGGAAGAATTGGGAGAGGAAAAGACCTATTGTAAACATCGATAGAGCTTTACGAGCTCTAGAGATGACGCCACCGAAAAGAAGCTCAGAGCTTCGGGATTGGCATCGCTGGGCTCCTTTTCCATGTCGCGGAATAGTTGGGACCTCTTTGTCATTAATATCACTCAAGCCTCATGGTTTTTTGGTTTTATGGAGTGCCAATGGCAAATCAAACTCAAAAAGGTGGTTGGAGGTGTTATCATAAGCACGAGAAACCATCGACCGTGGGAAGAGGATGATGTGCGATGGAGGGGTGGTTGGTGGGGCCTAGGTGATAGGCGAAGATGAGGGAGGTGGAGGCTATGGGTTGGTGGTCGACTATGGAGGTATGGAGGAGGGTTAGGAAATTGGAGGAGGGTTGCTCGTTACTTCTAACAGAAGTCAGAGGAGGGTCGGACAGTTGACCTGTAAGTCGACAATCCCAGAGCATTGATTGGTCCATGCGGACCAATCAGGAAAACGATATATACAAAACTCTATATTAATTTAATAATAAATATAAGATGAATTTATTAATTAAAAATCATAACATGAAAAATGTTTATTATTTTCAAACTATTTTATGGGAAATTTTTTACAACCTTATTTATTAGATGTTAACTTTTACAAGTATATACACAAGTATATTTCCCTATATTTTGATATTATATTTTTATTATGTATTTTTATATTTATTACCATATACATATATATATATTATATATTAATAATATAATTTAATACATATTTAAATATTTTTATTTTAATTTTCTGATTTTATTTACATACACAAATTAATATAGGTATATACATTATAGGTATATTATACCTATATAATTTATTATCATATTTTAGTGCAATTTTAATGATTTTATTTTATGTTTATATTTTATTATATGTAAAATAATATTTACAATTATTTAAAAATATAAGAAGAGTAAACATAAAAAGAATGAATTATATGAATAAAATATACATGTATATGGTACAATAGGACCCTAGAAAGCCGACTTTTGCATCTTAACTCCATTTTTAATGAAACCACCTTCATTATATAAATAATTTAATTTAGAATACAATGGATTTAAGTTTGATGAATTTTGAGTTCGCATGGAGAAGATATTGGTCTGTGAAGTTCGGTTTATGCCTTTTTCATCTATATGTCCCAATTGCACAGTGTATTATTTTTATGTGCAATTATTTTTATATTTTTCTACGTATAACAAGTTTCATTTAGATCATTTGGTTGTTTGAGGTGTATAAAATGAAGAATGAAATTGAGCAAAAATGATATTTTTAAAGTTTAAATTAAGGTTTTATTTACAGTATATTGACCCTTATCTCTACTCAGGGTTTAGGGTCATACCGTATCTTTGATACTTCATTTATTTTGATTTTTTCTTCTTTATTCTTTTATTTTTGGTTTAAATACAAGTTTTTATATAGTACATACTAATTATAGATGAATAATTAATGCTAATTTATACAAGTTAGTTGTATTTACATGTATTTTAATAAGGGTTTAAATGCAAAATGGATGAATAAAGGTAGATCAATTGCTATTCTTCTGGGGAAAGTGAGGTTTTACGTGTTCTCATCGCCTTCTTCACTTTTATCCTCCCTCTTTTTTTATATATTTTCCGCGATTTGTGTTTTTTGACTTTTTTTATATTTTACGCCTTCTATGCTTAAGCCCTTAGACTTAGGATTTTTATTTATGCTTAGCCTGGTAATTAATAGGTCCAAATCCTAAATAGATTATTAGTTCCTATAGACATCTAAGTATAGACTCATCAAATTAATCAGTGCTTCCCACTAATAGAAATTCATGTTTAGGACGGTTCTCACTTGCACAACATATAGATTAATTTCTAAACAATCAATGCATGAATCGCATTGCTTGTAGAGTGCTGGAGAAAGGTACACATTTCTAACTTTGCATATATTCATTGATCTGACGTTCATCGGCTTTTCCGACTTCTCCTCATGTTTTCTAGAATTTAAATGAATTGAGAATTGGGAAATTTGTTAGGTGATTCTTATTGATAAATATTTAAAAAAAAGTGAAAATCCAAAAATTTAAAACAAGGAGACTGCTAAATAAACTTTGACCTGAATTAAAATTCGTAATGGACTTCATTGTATTAAGTTCATAAAGAGTACATTTTTATTCTGGTACACTCCAGACCGAGTGAGGCACTACCACTAAGGATTAGAGGCCAAATCACAAGTGGTGGCTGCCTTGATTAACACATAGATTTTTGAAGTAATATCGCTTCTATTGGTGCATGGGCTAGTAGGGCTAGGTCTGTTTGCATACTTAGTCTGAATTACTTGAGCATAGGGGAATTACGACGACGGGTCCCTGTCTCATCTTTCCACATCCGAGTACCCGAAAAAGAGGGAAGTATTTTATTCACTACATCGACTTCCTCTTTCTATTTCTTTGGATAGTATAGGGCCTATATCCAATATCAAGGAGTTTCAAAAAGTACAGATTACTAGTTATAAAGGCAGTGGAAGTTCAGGACATTTGTTCGGTAGCACTCACTCGCCTATAGGGGTAGCGCTAAGGACTAAGCTTGCTAAGATTTTTGAAATAATTAATAAATTTATAGGATAAAAAAGATGAACTTTCATAGCTTCGCATGCGTTATGTTGGTGAACTTAGTTGCTATGGTGTTTGTTTTGGATCTAGTTAGGTAAGATCAGAGTCTCACGCACTTGCACCTTTTCTTTGCACTTATTTGTATCATTCCTTTTCACCTTTCTCATTTTGACACTTTTCTCACTTATTTTATTCCTTGTATATCTATTTGCCCCTTATTCCACATATCTACTCTTGTTTTCTCAAGATGTCGTGTCTTGGATGGTTTAGTCTGGACTCCGTAGATGGCCACATTGATTCCATGACTCTGAAATCTTCAAGAGAGATCGATTCATATATTGGGAGCCACTCTCAAGACTTACTGTTTCTTTATCTCAAATAATAAAAAATCACTATTGTCCTAACTATCCTCCTTTGTGGATGGAGATCGATTTGTCTCCATATACATTTCCTGATTCAATGAAATTCAGTATTTACCTTAATTATGAACATCTCTCTAATTTTGGTGCATAATTCCAAACTGATCTGAATTCATTTCCTCAGGAAAATACGCAGAATGATAAGGGATTAATTTCCTCTGAATTTGATTCAGAGATGGCTCCCAAAGAGATGGCACCTCAAGTTGAGCAAAATGAAGTGAACGCTCAGATGCTCACCTTCATACAAGTGATCTAGACACAACTGACTGGATAGGCCAAAGCTCATGCTGCCTTCCAAAAGATTCTACTGAGACTGAGGAGAGTGAGGAGAGATAAAGAGATCAGAGGATGAGGTGGAGGAGAAGAAGCACATGCAGATGGACCCCGTGGAGGGGAAGATGAGGAAAGAAGAGAGCATCCCAAGCCTACATTGAAAGAAACTTACAATCCTAGCACTGGCCAGATGACTGAGTGAATCCATACTCCACCGATCCATATACACTTTGAGCTAAAACTACAGCTCTTATCTCTTCTTCCATCGTTCCGTGGGAACACCAACGAGGAACCTTACATCCATCTATAGAAGTTTGGTCATATCTGTGGCACTACTCACTACCCTAATATCTTGTTAGGTGTAGTCAAGATGACTGCCTTTCCCTTTAGCCTGCAGGACAAGGCTCTATACTAGATTAAACAATTGGGAAAGTGGTGACAACTTCGGAGGAACTAAAGTCTGCATTCCTCCACAATTACTATCCTCTAAGCTATCTAAATTAGATGTGTGCCCGCATCTCAAATTTCTCCCAAGGGCCTCATAAGTCCATACATGAAGCCTGGGAGAGATTCACAGATTTACAAGAAAAGTGCCCCCACTATGACATTCTGAGGACCAACCTTGGTCCAACACTTTTTTGGGAGATTCAACCAGGAAAGCCAAAGGTTGATTGATTTCGCATGTGGCAGATCTCACTTCAATAAAGATGAAGATATTGTCTAGCAGAGTTTTGAACAAATGGACGAAGATGAGGCTGATGTGTCTTCATCCTGTGCTTATAAAAACAACCGCAGATCCATCATAAGCCCGTCAATATGGTGGCATCGCATGATGAGGATAGGGACGAGAGCTCCAATCTGAGTATCATAAGGAGCCACCTGTCCAAAGTGGACATTATCTAGAAATGGCCACATAACCTCCAGAAGTTAACTGTGATCGAATAGAGAAACAAAAACCTGGACAAACTAGACAAAATCACCAAGCATCTGGAACACTTGGTTAGCACGATCAACATTTGCTAGTCTATGAGCTCATCAACCATGACTCTTGTCGAGCCGAAGGAACCACTACCATCATAGAGTCTAGGGCATTCCTCATCCATCCAGCACGTGTACTACTTATGAATATGTGATTCATCACTTTTATAGTTGAAAATAGAGCCTTGTTCCTGAGTATTTAGTAGCATATTTCCCTTTATCTTGCATAAATAGCATTCATGCATAAATCCACAATACATGCATTTTATCATTCATAATTGCATTAAATAAGAAGCCAATCCATTTGTACAATCCACTTGTAAAATACTCCCAATAATTCGCCTAATTATCTATATTTTATATCCCCTCTAAAATCAAATAACACCTTCCTTATACTGCGTATATTACTAGTTAATAATGTAAGGAAGAAGGCTAAAAATTCCTATCCTGTAAATTGCCCAATAAAGCCCCAAATCCAGTTGGAGAACCTAGACCTTAGAATGCCAATATCCCTCTTATACAACCTCCGAATTAGGTCTACTCACCTTCAAATTAATACACATCCAGAGACCTTTCAAATGAGACAATTTCATTCTATTCGGAGCTCGTATGCAAAACTTGGGTTTTTGGGCCCCTTTGTATACTATATGTATATATATTTGTACTCTTATATTTTTGTATCATATTTGACCTCATCACCATTTTTGGTAAACATGAAACTTGTAGATCACATCGAGATATACAACTTTCATGTTTTGAGTTTTTCCAAATTCGATCTCCATCTCTCTCTAAATCCAATTTCTTTTCCAGCCATTTAGAGCAGGCCACGTGGCACCCTCTGATTGCGCCACGCGGCCCGCCACATCACGCGCCACACATCCCTTCTCCACCACCGTCCGATCATGTCCTTTCTCTCCTGATATGGATCGTCCAAACCACGAAGCTTCTCCACCGTTCGATCGAACCCTGGACTCAATCTAAACCGCTAACTAGCGCTGCACCCTCCTTGCACCACGTGGCGACGTCTACGCCCTCCGATCTTCGCCAGAAGCTCTCAATCCTGGCCATTCACCTCGCTTTGGATCTCCACTGTTTGACCAAACCCCAGGGCTTCATCTCCGCCGCACGCTAGCGCCTTGACCCACACCCGCCACATGGTGCGCCCTGCGCCCTTGATCTAGCCCCCGTCGATCCAATCTCAGCCGCATCATTCCTCCCTTCTCCTGATTGTTGGATCACTCGATCCAATGGTCAAGACATCGTCTCCTACCTCCCAATTGGCCCGCGCACCACGTCACCCACCTCGCTCGAGTGCCGCCCCCTTTCTATTTTGGCCACCCTCTCCACCTTCTGTCACCACCGTTGCATACCCCACTCTTCCCTCATCCTCGCCAAACCCCTCGAACATCATGAAATCCCTCCACCTCACTGCACGACGCCCACCAACTCCACCACTTCGCCACCTATGCCATCACCTTCCACCTATAAATACGCCCCCATCGTCGACTGTCAGCCCCATCCACCATCACGGAGAGAATCCCCGAGCTCCAACCTTCATCTTGGTGACAGCGATTTAAGGAGACGTTGAGCGACAACCGAGATCCATCTCCGACGAGATCCACAGCCATCCCCCGTTGTGCCGTATCCTCCTCCGTGAGCTGCATGAGCTCAGGACCTGCTACCGGCCTTCGAGCGACGATCAGGAGCACGACTTCGAGCTCCAATCCTCAGGTAGACACCTCCATCTCCCTCCCAATCTTCTTCGTCTTTTTCTTGCTTTTTCTCCTATTTTATTTGCCGCCCACGATAAACTCCACGCTCCTCTGACCATCCTCTGAGCTTCGCCTCGGAGCTGGTATCTTCACACATGCCTTCATCCTCTTCGACGACACACTCCACCTCATGCCAACGTAAACTTTGCCACCTTGGCGGAGCACCATCACCAGACCACTTAATCACTTCTCAGGCCTCTCCCCGCACTCACGGTCATCCCACGAACACATTCGAATGCCTCGGTTATTCAATTAACCCCCCTGCAGGTACTTTATCATTGACTGGCCAGAACTTCATCGGAGCTCCTTCGAGCTTCTTCGCCTCCGCTCTCCAGTCCAGTCCAACCACTCTTGAGACCTCTGGCCGATCCCCGACGCCTCCACGATTCTTCCCACCTACTTGGGAGCCACCGACGATCTTCTCCGACGACCAGAGGAAGAGGCAGAGCCAGAGCCCCTTCATCAGAGCTCAGCCACCTCCGCCGCAAGTGGCGGCGGACTGGTTTAGGATGAAGAGCAGTAGCCGTCCGATCCCTTTGATCGGACGGTTCGGAGGATGCCATGCCGCCTTGGTTCTGCAGTCGTAGGATTAGGAGGATCCTACGCACCTGATCGTGCCACGTCGCCACTCACCCTGAGCTTCAGGGGCCGTTGGATTCATCCTTATCCAACAGCTCTTGATCGTCCACAACTTCATCTGCATCGAGCTCTAGCGACCGTTGGATTGACCTTGATCCAATAGGTTGCAGCGTGCCACGAAGCACCTCTGAGCCTCTTCCCCGACTATCAGGCTCGGAGCACCCGAAGCTAGCCAAGCCTCCATCCAAGCCGAGTCCGAACCTTCAGAGTCCCCGAGCCTCAGCCGAGCCTCCATCCGAGCCTGGGACCCAACGTGGTTTTTACGTGCAGCCTGGGTATTTTGCAGCGAGGCCCCTGAAGGTTTTGGAAATTACATTGCAGTCCCTGCCAGGAGACCCCACGTGAGGCGCACGTGTTCTGTGGGTATTTTGCGTACATACCCCCTCATTATAGGTAATTGCATATTAGTCTCTGTCAGCATCTTTAATTTCTATCAATTTTATTTTCTGTAATTGCAGTTAGGCCCCTGTCTTTGCACACATCTTTAGGCATTCATTTGAAATCATTTTTCAAGTTTGAAAATTGCATTGTGTATCTTAATTTGTCCTCTTTCATATATGACACTTGTCATATTTTTGTGATAGCAGTGGATTTTATTATTAATTAATTGGTGGAATTTTGTCATATTTTGCCCATTTATGCCTTTTAACTTATAGTAAATTCTCTGTTGCTCCAAAAATCCTCATAAAATACACATTAGACTTAGGATAATTAAATTTTACATTATGTCCAAAAATAATCTCATTTGCATGCAACCCGAGGCCTGTATAAATCCTTTTGTGATTTTCTTAATTATTTTTTAACAGGTCCATTTCACATAGAAATTTTGGTTATTAATTTTCCTGGATTCTTCAAAGTTAGATCTATCTAGGATAATTTCTATATCTGAAAATATTGTGATTTGGTATTTATTAAAATTAATTTAGGCAAAATCACCTTGCATTCATTTTTAATTCACAGTAAATTCATCTAGTGTCAGAAAAATCTAAAAAATTTAGCCTAGCTTAATTTCATTGCATTCCACCATCTGGCAAGTTTCATAATTTTTGGAATTAATTTGACCACTTTTCTGAGTTAAGTTGTAAACTGGCCCGATTTTACATGTGTCTTTTCTTTCTTGCATAAAATATATTGAAAAAAACCAAAAAAATATCACCTGAAAATCCAACCTTGGAAATTTGCTTAAAATCTACCTAAGGAGACAGTTGCCTCCCTGAGTTCGACCTTGGGCTTGCCCAAGTAAAATAAATTTGCCGCTCGAGATTAATTGAACATTGATTAAAAGTGGTTTATGATTAGCTCTTATTACCTGACTACAACGAACGACACAACAATTAATTTGACCATTAATTTGATTAAATTAACAAGGGTAGTAAGATGCTCTTCAAAATGGTGCCGTTGACGGGGAGGCATGGCTTAGGTTAATTTGTTGTTAATTTCTAAGTGTTTGATTTTCCATCCCCGGGTAGTCTGACCCCTGGTTTTCTTGTGAATATTTTTCTGTCCTTTAGTTTTGTATTTTTGTGTCGTTCTCTATCTAACCTCAACTTGTTTTTGTGTGAGGAATGCGAGGAGTCGAAGCTGCTTCGAGGAACCTGCATTTTAACTTTTTGAGTGATTTAAGAGAAATTGTATTTTTTATTTCTTTATTTTTGCATCATTTCCAACGGTTCCCGTTTGGGTTCTCGCGTGTATAAACATATTGGAACCGTGTCCCCGTGTGCTGTGTGGATTGAATTTTTAGAATAGGCTTGCACTAGCGGCTCCTCGAGCCACTCTAGGATTTGCTTGTGCTCGTAATTCTTTAGGACCACACATTATACTTAAAAGACACACCTAGATCACAGATCTAGTCAAATCAACATATGCTTCACTCGCTAATAGAACTGCTTGTCTAGGAGCAGATTTTTGTCGTCTGCATTTACATGTAGTATAAAAATTTTCAATTCTGTTTTGCATCCTGCATAAAGTGAAGGGATCACTGTAAGTATTCTTCACTCAGCATAAGAATCATTTATTTTCGTGCATCAGCTTTTCTTGATTTCTCTCTCTTAGTTTTTCAAACTTAAGTAAAAGGAAATTGGGACTGGACGATAGGCGTGCTGTGTGGATTGGACTAAAACAGTGATAACTTAACTTAAAACCGGGACTGCTAACATTATTGACCAAAAGAATTCAGTAAAATCGGAAATTCTGCTTGTTGGAGATTAATCCCCGACCTTGTTTTCAGGCTGAGTGAGGGTACTTGAGTGTGTGTGAACACCTTAAGGCAGAACCCAAATCCTCGCCTTCCATATCACGTTCCGACTGATCCTAACAAATATCACAAGTTGAATTATTCAGGTTCACTGACTAGTATCAAGTAGCCTCTGCCTGTCTTAGGTAGATAGGGGCGAAATTGCGGTACTTCACGATAAGTTGCCAGTAACCCCCCGTGGTGAAGTTCCGGTCTTGTCAGCCTCCGCCTGCTTGTAGGTAGATAGGGGCAGGTCTTTGAATCCATCGACTTGGGATATGAGCGAAGAAAGGAAGGACCGGCGATATCTTAGGCGACAGGTTAAACAGGGAAGACGCATTCGGCTTTGAGCTGACTTCCCTATAGGCCGCGTAACACCTTGCTATCTTGCTTGAAAAAACACACTTAAAATCAACCAGATTAATTGGACTCGACTTCGGGTCCTTCACCGCATTGAGTGTGAAACCACATGGTTTGGATTGAATTGCTTGCTTCAGGTAGGAGTAAAATCCTATCTTCACTTAGAACTCCCGATTCTTCTTGCTAATACAAGATGAGTGACTGTGGGGATATCGACTCCTTATTCGCCAATCTCTCTTTGAGCCCCCCACGAAACTCATCTTCACCAGCCCAAGCGCAACTTGGACCACCCAGAACTTATGACCCTCTTGAGTTCTGGATCCCTCTACCCCAGGGTGGTTACTCTTAAACCAACCCTTTCCTCTCCTCTCAGCTTACCAAGGAAGACCATCGCCTCGGTAAGAATCCCATCCTTGATTTGTCCTCTAACCCAGACCATCTCCATTTCCCAGGACCAGAGGACACAATGTCGAAGAAGAACCCTAAGAGGAGGAAAACAGAGAGGACCCGATGATTCAAGTCTTAGCCCGGCTGGCTAAAGCCGAACAACTCAACGCAGAATTAACGACTAGGCTGGGATAGGTGATCGAAGCTGAAGGAATATACAGACCGATGGTGGATGCCTATAATCTAGAAGAGAACGAGATACATAGTTGACTAGCACCTGAGGTCCCCCCTGAAGCATTCGAACTGAAACCCCACTTCCTGAGCTTGCTGCTGAAGTTCAATGGAAATACGAATAAAGAACCGTATACCTTCCTCAGAGACTTCGAGCTGGTTTGCAACAACCTTAGTCATCCTAGGGTTGGGCAGAATTACATCAGACTGAAGGCCACCCCTTTTTCCTTAGGAGATAAGGCAGCACATTGGCTGAAGAACCTAGGGGTGATGTGTACAACCATGATTCAGTGCAAGGACCTCTTCCTAAAAAAGTTCTACCCACTTAATAGGACTAATCAAATGAGAACAAAGATTTCAAGATTTTCCCAGGGACCCAGCGAACCATTCCATAAAGCCTGGGATAGGTTTAATGACCTCATTCAGAAATTCCCGTGCCATGGCATTTCAAAGGCGATCTTAATCTAGACCTTGTTCTATGGCATGACCCTGGAGATGCAGGGGTTAGTCAGTACCGCCTGTGGAGGAAGTTATCTGAACAAGAATGAAAATGTTGTATGGAAAATCTTGGAGCAGATGGCAAGAACAGGCAGGTCGTAGGCCACCATGGCCTATCAGTTTTCTCCTTCGAGCCTCACCAACGAGACAACCCGGAGGACTGTAACGAATCTGACGGATGACCTTATCCCTAGCATGGGGATAATCACGGACAAGTTAACCATGGTCGAGCAGATTCACAAGAGGGTCACTGACCTTGAGTCTCTCTCGAAATTGCCGAAGCAAGTGGAGGAACATACTGAGAGGGTAGCTAAGATAAAGCTACCTGCCCCTTCTGCACCACATGTACCTGTACACCGTGTCCATCTTGTATAGGAATAGGCACCAGGGCCTCAGAGTAGTTGGGTAGAGGAGCAGACTTACACTCAGCAGGACCAACACACACCCCCACAAGTGAAGACAGGATACGAGCAGCCTCCGTAGGTGTTCGAGATCAACGGGTTGTGGTACAACCATGACCCCGTTAGCAAACAGTCGGGGATAGGGAACGGTCAGCCTCACCGACCTTCCCTAGCTTACTAGGAAAACGGCTCCATCCCCGCACCACGCTTTGTTCAGTCCAAGCCCGAACGAGAGTACTAGCCTCAGCAGCACCAGCAGCAGCCGCACACATTCTACTCGGGCCAGCAGGGCCCGTCACCGTCCCATCAGCAGTAGCAGTATCGGCATGGCCAGCAAGGCCAGTATAGGACCTCATCGTCAAGTCAACATCAACCAGCCCAACCCACCAAATTGGAGTCCCTCACCTTGGCGATCCAGACCCTGACTGATAGGGTCCAATAGATCCAGAATGACTATATGGATATGAGAACTGATCTAAACCGCGTTTCTCATACCCAGGACCAGCATATAGCGCCAAAGACCCCAATTCCTGCCCAGGTTCAGGCCAACCCCAACATCTTGACTCAAGGCCAGAACCGACCACGAGATCAGGTATACTATTTAGATAATTCTTTATATGAACATGAGATCCTTTCGTACGATAATGTAAACCATATGTCCCTAAGGAGCGGAAGGACCATGATCGTACCTGATAGGGTACGGGCACAGGAGGAAGAAGCTGCCAAGTCTCTACCTGAGGAGAACTTGGAGGTAGAGGAGGAGCAGCACCACCATCACCACCACCGGTAGAAGAAGAGGACTTCTGAGTCCTCGAAGAAGCAAGGGAACTGCACCAGCAGGGAGTCCATGGAAACCGATGAAGATCCTGCACCTTCATCTGAGGAGGATGTTCCAGCAGCCACGGAGGATGCATCACTGGTTTTGCAGCAGCAGTTTTCTTTTAGTCATAGTCAGAGTCCAAGTCAGTTTCAGAGTCCAAGTCTTGTACAAAACTCAGTTCCAATAATGAATGAAAATCTTTCAGTTTCAGAATCTGAGTTGGAGTCAATAATCCCTTTCCCCCGAGCTTTTTAAGGGTGGAAAGAAGAAAAATTAAAAATCCAAAAATATGACCCTGAGATGGCAGAGTTTTGAAACAAACATATCAAGGTCACAATCCCCTTTGACAAGTATGTGGAAATGACACCTACATTTTAAAAATACCTTAAGGTGAGATGCACACCTACTAGGGATAGCAGGAAGACCAAAAGCCGTGTTGAGAAACACGTTCTCACAGTAGCCACGACTTGTGCAATAAAGAACTCATTTCCAATGAAACGAAGAGACATGGGTGCACATTGTGTGGTGAGTCATGTTGATGACACTGCGTTTGCACGCACTCTCCTAGATAATGGATCCTCCATCAACGTAATGCCTACAACCCTCTATGAGCGGCTTAATCTCGGACCTCTTAGGAAATCCAGAGCCATCTTTCAGTTCGCTGATAAATCAATCAAGAGGTTCCAAGGAGAATTGAGGAATGTTGTCATCAAAGTCGAGGGTTAGGAATACATGGTGGAATTCACCGTCCTTGATATGGAAACCCCTCGTAATTGGAGAGATTCCCAGACCATACTAGGCAGGCCCTTCCTCAGAACAACGGGGGACTTGTTTGATTATAAGATTGGGAAGATCCAGTTCCAAACTCCAGGCGGAGACGAGGAGCTTGAGATGAAGCAAACCAGATGGCAGAGACCTGATTCCGAATCCAGCACCGAGTACTCTTCACCCGAAGCAGACTACAACCGTGTAGACACAGTTGGGCCATGGAGACAGTTACCAACCAGCACCGATGAGTCCCTCCCCTCTGGAGATGATCTTGTGCATGAGTCAGTTTGCGAGGTCCTTAGAAACGAGTACAGCTCAGAACCTGCATCCCCCTACATCTTCGATGACTTAGAGGCCCAACTGGGCATGTCAGTCCTTCCCTCTTTAGGACAATCAGAAGATGAGGATGACGAGTCAGACGTGGCTTTTGCCGATTGCATGGAAACCTTTGACGATCCGACTCAGAGCTGAATGAATTGGTGGCAGTAATTGCAGAGACAGATCCAACCACTTTCAGCACTAAACCAGATTCGATTGAGCCAGACTTCCTAGATGATCACACATTTCCTGAGCTCAAACCTTTACCCATAACACTCAAATATGCCTTCCTTGCGGGTGATGAGAAGGAATATCCGGTCATCATCAATTCACGATTGACCGAGGAGCAGGAATCTCGCTTGCTAGAGATCCTGGAGAAAAACCGCAAGGCTATAGGCTGGAGCATTTCCGATCTCCACGGGATAAATCCCGCTCTGTGTTCGCACCATATGTACTTGGAGAATGAAGCTAAACCCTCTCGCAAGTTTCAACGTCATTTGGATCCAAATTTACGAGAGGTAGTGAAGAAGGGGATAGAGAAATGGTACAACGCGGGTTTCATTTATCCCATCTCCGACTCTAAATGGGTGTCCCCGATCCATGTTGTCCCGAAAAAGTTGAGAATTCATACAACAACCAACGAGGACAGAGAGGAGATCGTGACGCGAGTACCCACGTCGTGGCGTGTCTATGTGGATTACAGATGCCTGAATGCTGCGATGAAGAAGGATCATTTCATCCTACCATTCACTGATCAGATCCTAGAGAGACTAGGGGAGAAAGAATTCTTCTGCTTCTTAGATAGGTTCTCGGGCTACAATCAAGTAGCCATAGCTCCGGAGGACCAGGAAAAGACCACATTCACATGCTCCTTTGGTACCTATGCTTTCAGGCATATGCCCTTTGGGCTATGCAATGCTCCAGGTACTTTTCAATGGTGCATGATTGCTGTATACGCCGAAATGGTCGGTGAATTCCTAGAAGTCTTCATGGACGACTTCTCGTTCCATGGCAATTTATTCGATTCCTATCTTAGGAATCTGGACAGAGTCCGCAAACACTGTTGTGAGTAAATCTGGTGCTCTCCTGGGAGAAAAGTCACTTCATGGTGACAGAGGGCATTGTATTGGGGCATGTAATCTCCAAAAGAGGATTGAAGGTTCACCCTGCGAAGATGGATGTGATCAGACGACTCCATCCACCAACCAACGTTAAACAGTTGCGGTCGTTCCTCGGGCATGTCGAATTTTATCGGAGATTTATCAAGGATTTTTCTAAGATTGCCCGACCGCTAACTGAGCTTTTAGGTAAGGACATGGAGTTTATCGTTGATCACAAATATCTTGAGTCCTTTAAGCTATTGCAAGGAATGATCATGGACGCCCCGATCCTACAAGCCCCAGATTGGTCTCTACCTTTTGAGATCATGACAGACGCATCAGATTTTGCTGTTGGGGATGTGTTAGGACAGAGGAGGGATGGCGTCTCATTTGCAATCTACTACACAAGCAAAGTGCTTCATATCGCTCAACGTAACTATACCGTTACGGAAAAGGAGATGCTTGCAGTAGTGTTCGCCTTGGACAAGTCCAGATCTCATTTAATCAGATCCAAGGTAATTGTGTTCACTAACCACACAGCACTACGATACTTGAAGGAAAAGAAGGACGTGAAGACGCGTCTTCTTAGGTGGATTCTACTTATCTAGGAGTTTGATTTGGATATTCGTGATAAACCTGGAAAGAAGAACGTAGTAGCTGATCATCTCTCCCGCCTTGAAGATCTTAATACTTCTGAGGATTCACCTATTCGAGACTCCTTACCTGACGAGTTGATTTTTGTTGTCGACTCACTCCCATGGTATGCAAATATCGTGAACTATCTTGTCTCCAAGAAGGTTCCCGAAGATTGGCCCAAGAGCCACATTAACTGACTCAAGTCGGATGCTAGACACTACCATTGGGAGGATCCGATCCTTTTCTTTGAAGGACCGGATTGTGTCTGGAGACAATGTATTCATCAGGAGGAATACCAGAGTGTCCCTTATTTATGCCACAGCTTGGAGGCAGGAGGACACCACTTCGGGAAGAGGACCGCATGGAAGGTACTTCAGTGTGGCTTTTCCTGGCCGACTCTGTTTCGCGATGCCATCACCTTTGCAAAGTCGTTCCCAGTATGCCAGAGGATGGGAGGAACTGTTGGTTACAAGGATGAGATGCCGATGCAGCCTATCATCATTTGTGATGTCTTTGACGCCTAGGGCATCGACTTCATGGGCCCATTCCCTGTTAGCCACGAATTTGAATACATCCTTCTTGCAGTAGATTACTTGTCCGATGGGTGGAGGCTATCCCAACCTGAGCCGCAGACAGCAGGATTGTCTGTAAATTAATAAGAGACCATATCATCTCTAGGTTCGGGATCCCCAAAATGCTGATATCAGATGGTGGTAGCCACTTTGTAAACCGAGATGTGAAGAAACTCTTGAAGGACTACGTCATCGAACACCATGTCACGAGTCCTTACCACCCACAAACTAATGGTATGGCTGAGGTGTCGAATAGGGAGGTGAAAACTATATTGCAGAAGCTTGTCCGCCCAGACAGGAAGGACTGGTCTTAGATCTTGGATCAAGTCCTATGGGCTTATAGGACAGCTTACAAGACACCTTTAGGAACCTCCTCATTCCGGATGATATTCGGAAAGTCATGCCATTTTCCTGCAGAATTAGTGCACAAATCAGAATGGGCAATCAAGAAGGTCAATTGGAACACACACCTAGGGCAGAAGTAGAGAGAAATGGATCTGAATGAGCGTGTGGAAGTCAGAAACCGAGCATACGATAACAATTTGGTGTACAAGGACAAGGTGAAGCGTTTGCACGATAGATATATCGGACGAAAGATCTTTGTTCCTGGACAGAAGGTATGATTGTTTAATGCAAGGCTGAAGATCATCCCAGGTAAGTTGAAGTCCAAGTGGACATGCCCATTCGTTTTCCGTGTGGTGCATAATAGTGGATGTGTTGAGGTCTTCGATCTTACGGATGACGCACCGACATTCCTAGTGAATGGACAATTGTTGAAGCACTTCGTCGTAACCAACGAGCAATTAGTCCATGTTGAGGAGATTGTATTTATGCGTGAGACAGATTCAGTAGATACACATCGAGTCGCGCATGAGACCTTACAATAGTGAACTCTAGCCATCAGCAGCATCTGGAAAGATTCAGTCCATGATCCTTGTACATATCCATCATTCCTATACATTCTGCCCCTTCCCCCCACAACTCTAATATCACATCCCAGCTTCATCTATCTCCATCCACGACTATACTTAGGATGACCAGATCCTAAGTATAGGGGGGATGAGTCAACTGAGTCTGTTCACTGTACATCCTCCTGATCACATCGATCCTCATACTGACTCCAGTCCTATACTTAGGCTAACCTGGGCCTATGTATAGGGAGGACCAATGCCCACCTTGTATATGTTCATCCACTTCTCCTCTTGACCTCGTCCGCCCCATTTTTGACCTTCTTCTACACTTAGGCTGCCAGAGCTTAAGTATAGGGGGGCAGGACAACTTCTATACATTTTTACTTCTTTTGCTCTCTTACTCTAGCACGAGCTATGTCTTTTTCCTCGCTTTTCGTGCTCTGAGGATATAGCACACACTAAGTATAGGGAGCGTGTATATATTACATATATACTTTACCCATAGCTTGTACTTTCACGTATTCCTTATATATATTACGTAATAGTTACGGGATGGGTCGAGAAAATGTTTTGTAAACTACACCTGTATAATCTGTATAATACTCATAAAACACTTGTACCATAGGAGGTATACCAAATTAAAAAATGGAAAAATCAAAGGCTTATTATTTACTCTTGCACATCATCTCTGCATTTGAAAAAAAGGAAGAAAAAGAGTCTTGCATTGCATTCATCTACATAGCATGTCATCTACATCTCATCAACATATCTTGTGTATGAAAAGTGAAAAGCTAGTGGGTTATGAACCAAGTTATGAGTAGATGTTGAGGAGGGACTTGGTTTGACCTTAATCCACCTAATTTCAGAGGAACCTTATAGGAACTGGAGTTAAGATTTCTCAGGTCAAGTGACTTAATTCTTTGAGTCCGCAAGTCTATGTTCACATGTCATCTTGATCAATCTAAGTAGAATATCTCGTGTACACGCATGATTCTTATAGACAGTGACCTAACTTTGACAAGCACCATGTACGTAGCTCTTCATTGATGAGGTGGTGAGGAGGTAGAATCCTTTAGCTGGCGGTAGCATACGGGTGGCAACATCCGTACTCCTCTAGGGAGGGAAGTGCACCTCAACCTAGTCTGGTGGTGTTGACATCTAAGGACAGGATGCTGTGGGTTGCAATAATGCTTCAAAAGAGGGATAGTCTACTGGCTCAAGAAGAAAAACTCCTGATGTACATGTTGCACCTTATATAGTTTGAAAAAAATGCAAAAACTCCAAAAAATTAGACAGGTCCAAGTGAAAAATAAAATACCTATCGGAGTATGTATATTAGCAAAGAAATGCAGCTGGATGACTTGGTTACACGGGTCAGGCATCCTGGGATAGGTAGCTAAACTGGCTACCGTCCATTCTTCTCTCTACCCCCTCCTCTTGAGCCGGTCGCACTTGAACTTAGAAGGGAATACCCCACTCCTCTAGGACAGAGTTACTAGACCGGGTAACTATAGTTACCATGTTAGAGGAGGATGTTTCTGAGCCATTTCTGATGTGGAGAGTTACATTTCACTTACACAGTACAAGTAAGAATCATAGTCATCAGAAATTTACGTCTGAGGATTTGTTCTAACCTGACTATTAAGGAGTCTCGAATAGAATACTTGTGGAACTTGAAGTCTGTTAGGTCTTAAGTTCAGATCTTAATGAGGTTCCGCCACATAATTAATCCAAAGGTCGAGTCAAACTCCATTTTCAACTTTTGTTCATGACTTTGGTATGGAACCCAAAATCATTTCACTCTCACATTTCATTTAGTTTCTCGTGGACGAGCAAGGTTTAAGTATAGGGGGTTGATGAATTTGTGATTCATCACTCCTAAAGTTGAAAATAGAGCCTTGTTCCTGACTATTTAGCAACATATTTCCCTTTATCTTGCATAAATAGCATTCATGCATAAATCCACAATACATGCATTTTATCATTCATAATTGCATTAAATAAGAAGCCAATCCATTTGTAAAATCCACTTGTAAAATACTCCCAATAATTCATCTAATTATCTATATTTGTTATCCCCTCTAAAATCAAATAACACCTTCCTTATACTATGTATATTACTAGTTAATAATATAAGGAAGAAGGCCAAAAATTCCTATCCTGTAAATTGCCCAATAAAGCCCCAAACCAAGTTGGAGAACCTAGACCTTAGAATGCCAATATCCCTCTCATACAACCTTCGAATTATGTCTACTCACCTTCAGATTAATACACATCCAGAGACCTTTAAAATGAGACCAATTTCATTTTATTTGGAGCTCGTATGCAAAACTTGAGTTTTTGGGCCCCTTTGTATACTATATGTATGTATATTTGCACTCTTGTATGTTTGTATCATATTTGACCTCATCACCGTTTTTGGTCAACATGAAACTTGTATATCACATCGAGGCCTAGAACTTTCATGTTTTGAGTTTTTCCAAATTCAGTCTTCATCTCTCTCTAAATCCAATTTCTTTTCTAGCCATTCAGAGCAGGCCACATGGCGCCCTCTGATTGCGCCACGCAGCCCGCCCCATCATGCGCCACGCATCCCTTCTCCACTACCGTCCGATCGTACCCTTTCTATCCTAATCTAGATCGTCCAAACCGCGAAGCTTCTCCACCGTTCGTTCGAACCCAGGAATCAATCTAAACCGCTCACCTGCGCTGCGCCCTCCTTGCGCCACGCGGTGACGTCTACGCCCTCCGATCTTCGCCAGAAGCTCTCAGTCCTTTCCATTCACCTCGCTTTGGATCTCCACCGTTCGATCAAACCCCAGGGCTTCATCTCCGCCGCACGCTAGTGCCTTGACCCACGCCCGCCGCGTGGTACGTCCTGCGCCCTTGATCTCGCCCCCAACGATCCAATCTCAGTCGCATCATTCCACCCTTCTCGTGACCGTTGGATCACTCAATCCAACGGTCAAGACATCTTCTCCTACCTCCCGATTGGCCCACACCCCACATTGCCTACCTCGCGCGCGTGCCGCCCCCTTTCTATTTCGGGAGCCACTCCGGCCACCCTCTCCACCTCTTGTCACCACCGTTGCATACCCCACTCTTCCCTCATCCTCAACCCCTCGAACACCATGAAATCCATCTACCTCGCTCTACGACTCCCACCAACTCCACCACTTTTCCACCTACGCTGTCACCTTCCACCTTTAAATTTGCCCCCACCATCGACTGTCAGCTGCATCCGCCATCACGGAGAGAATCCCTGAGCTCCGACCTTCATCTTGGTGACAACGATTTGAGGAGACATTGAGCGTCGATCGAGATCCATCTCCGACGAGATCCACGACCATCCCCCGCCGTGCCGCAACTTCATCCGTGAGCTGCACGAGCTCAAGACCTGCTACCGACCTTCGAGCGACGACCAGGAGCATGACTTCATGCTCCAATCCCCAGGTAGACACCTCCATCTCCCTCCCGATCTTCTTCGCCTTTTTCTTGCTTTTTCTCCTATTTTATTCGCCGCCCATGATCATTCCACGCTCCTCTGACCATCCTTCGAGCTTTGCCTCAGAGCTGGCATCTTCGTGCATGCCTTCATCCTCTCCGACGACACACTCCACCTCACACCGACGCAAGCTCCACCACCTTGGCGGAGCACCATCACCAGACCACTTAATCGCTTCTCAGGCCTCTCCCCACACTCACAGTCATCCCACAAACACATTCACATGCCTCGGCTATTCAATTAACCCCCTACAGGTACTTTATCATTGACTGGTCGGAACATCGTCGGAGCTCATTCGAGCTTCTTCGCCTCCGCTCTCCAGAGCAGTCCAACCACCCCTGAGACCTTCGGCGGATCCCTGACACCTCCACGATTCTTCCCTCCTACTTGGGAGTTGCCGGTGATCTTCTCCGACGATCAGAGGAGGAGGCGGAGCCAGAGCCCCTTCACCGGAGCTCAGCCACCTCCGTCGCAGGAGGCGACGGACCGGATGAGGACGAAGAGCGGTAGTCGTCCGATCCCTTTGATCGGACGGTCCGGAGGATGCCACGTCGCCTTGGTTCCGCAGCCTAAGGATCAGGAGGATCCTACGCACCTGATCGCGCCACGTCTCTACTCGCCCTGAGCTTCAGGGGCCATTGGATTCATCCTTATCCAACAGCTCTTGATCGTCCACGACTTCATCTGCATCGAGCTCCAGCGACCGTTGGATTGACCTTGATCCAACGGGTTGCAACGTGCCATGTCGCCATTCATCCACGGCCTTTGGATCATTACTTGATCCACGATCCATAGCGTGCCACGAAGCACCTCCGAGCCTCTTCCGCGACCATAAAGCTCGGAGCTCCCGAAGCTAGCCGAGCCTCCATCCGAGCCGAGTCCGAACCTCCAGAGTCCCCGAGCCTCAACCGAGCCTCCATCCGAGCCTGGGACCCCATGTGGTTTTCACGTGCGACCTGTGTATTTTGCAGCAAGGCCCCTGAAGGTTTTGGAAATTACATTCCAGTCTCTGCCAAGAGACCCCACGTGAGGCTTACATGTTCTCTAGGTATTTTGCATACATACCTCCCTCATTATATGTAATTGCATATTAGTCCCTGTCAACTTGTTTAATTTCTATCAATTTTATTTTCGGTAATTGTAGTTAGGCCCCTGTCTTTGCACGTATCTTTAGGCATTCATTTGTAATCATTTTTCAAGTTTGAAAATTGCACCATGTAGCTTAATTTGTCCTCTTTCATATGTGATACTTGTCATATTTTTGTGATAGCAGTGGATTTTATTATTAATTAATTGGTGGAATTTTGTCATATTTTGCTCATTTATGCCTTTTAATTTATAGCAAATTCTCTGTTGCTCCAATATTCCTCATAAAATCACATTAGACTTAGATAATTAAGTTTATATTGCATCCAAAAATCATCTCATTTGCACGCAACTCGAGGCCTGTATAAATCATTTTTTGATTTTCTTAATTAATTTCTAATAGGTCCATTTCACAGAAATTTAGGGTAATTAATTTTCCTGGATTCTTCACACTTAGATCTATCTAGGATAATTTCTATATCTGAAAATATTATGATTTGGTATTTATTAAAATTAATTTAGGCAAAATCACCTTGCATTCATTTTAATTCATAGTAAATTAATCTAGTGTCAGAAAAATCTAAAACAATTTGCCTAGCTTAATTTCATTGCATTCCACCATCTGGCCAAGTTTCATAATTTTTGGAATTAATTTGACCACGTTTCTGAATTGACTTGTAAACTGGCCCGATTTTGCATGTATCTTTTCTTTCTTGCATAAGATATATTGAAAAAGACCAAAAAAATATCACCTGAAAATCTGACCTTGGAAATTTTCTTAAAATCTACCTAAGGAGACAGTTGCCTCCCTGAGTTCGACCTTGGGCTTGCCCAAGTAAAATAAATTTGCCGCTCGAGATTAATTGAACATTGATTAAAAGTTGTTTTTGATTAGCTCTTATTACCTGACTACAACGAACGACACGACAATTAATTTGACCATTAATTTGATTAAATTAACAAGGGTAGTAAGACCTCTTCAACTACATGCAGGCATCGGATCATGCTCCACTATCACCACAACAGTGACAAATGATTGTGTACCACCCAGATCTCTAGTCTTTTGTCAAGTTATTTTTCCCACATCTACTCCAAATTCAGGAGGTGAGCGGCATATGACGCAATGAAGCGTAATTGTCTTGTCTTGACGGACATCAGCAAGGTCAATCTTCTGCCATCTGACCATACCACCAATCTCATGGTGGGAAGTTTTTCCAGCATCAGCCATAGTCACATTAGTCTCCACCACAAGCTCATACTTGGAGACACTCATATCAGCAGTTGGCATATGGCAAATGACATCCATATTATCATTACGTGACTGCTTCATACAGTAATCAATATCCTCCTCCTCCTGACTATTATAAGCAATAGTATCCTCCTCATCATTATTTAAAGAATAATTAGTCGCAGCCTCTGCAGCATCACTACCAATCTTAGTGTGGTCAACACATTGAATCATCAAATGCAATGCCCTTTAACCCAGCTCTTGATTGTTTGGCTCAGCTAGTGAAGAGCCTAACAAAGATGAGCCAGAAGCGTGATGACCTCACTACAACCAAAATAATTATATCCACATAGGATGAGGCCAATCCCAATATTTTCAAGTGTAAAGAGCAGGTAGTTCATGATGTGTCATCCAACCTCGAAGAGTCAGGTACTAATGATTTTGATATGTTATCTAACATGGTGACTCTCAAGAGTAGTAGGACCTTGTAACAATCAGCCACAGCCAAGGGGAAGGATAAAGTGTTAACTAATGAATCACCATTTTCTACATCAGCCGATCTAGCAGTTGGGTCAGATGACAATGATGAAGAAGGAGGACATACCAAAGAAAATAAAAAAATGAAGAAAATCAAAAGGATCCAAAATATAATAAAATCCAAGGCCAAGCTGAGTAAGCTAAGGAGAAAGCTGCAGCAGTAGTAGTTATCCCGTGTCGATCGAAGAAGTTGAGTTTCATGTTCTTATTTCTCCACCTATATTGATGACTGTATCCCTTCTAGTCATCCAATTGTACAAGATGATTCAATTGTAAATGAGAACAATGCTTTTTAGTCTGTAAATATTCCTATTCTATAAGATATGAAAAAAATCCAAAAAATAGAAAATTTAAAACAACATTGCCTGATACTACCACTTTTGAGATTTTACAGAATATTTTTTCTCGAGATGCCTCTAATGAAAGCTGTGGAATACATGCCTCCTGTTAAAAAAAGAATGAAAGAGGCATGCATATCAAAGCAACAACCCCGAAAATACCGACACAATAGATCAGAGAACGTCCTGACCGTGGCTACCATAAATGTGACGAATAGCCATTCATCTACCTTTATTCTTCCATTTTACATTTAAATCTTTATCAAAACACATGTAAATACAACTAACTTGTACAAATTAACAGTCTTTATTCGAATGTATGTATGGTATAAATACCGGTATTTAAATTCAAAAAAAAAATAAAGAAAAGAAAAATAAAGCAATTATTGTAAATATTGATTGACCCTAAACCTTGAGACTAGGTCAATATTGACTTGGTTGCTAAGGAATAAGGTGGGGGGAGATAAGGGTTTGACACTTTATACCTGAAACCATGATTCTGTACTCCAAAAATAACCATTTTTACTCCAATTTATACTTCATTTTATACACCTCGGGTAATATAATGGTCTACATGAAAATGGTACATAAAAATACATAGAATACTAAAAAAATAATTGCACATAAAAATAATGCACAGTGCAACTGGGACATAAAGATGAAAATGTTGTAAACTAAACTTCACAGATCAACATATTATCCATATGAATTCAAAATTCATCATACTCACTCATTGTATTCTAAATTAAACTATCTATTTATTGAAGGTGGTTTTATGAAAAATAGAGTTAATATACGAAGCCAACTTTATGAGGTCCCATTTTACTATGTAATTGTATATTTTATTCATTTAATTCATTCATTACATATTTACTCTTCTTATATTTTCAAATGCTCATATATATTATTTCAAACATATTAAAAATATAAACATAAAATAAAACGAAAAAAATATACTTAAATAAATAATACATTAAAATACATAGGTATACTATAACTATAATGTATAGACATGTAATTATTTAGGTATATAAATAAAATTTTAAAAATAAAATAAAAATATGTAGATATGCATTTAAGTATATTATAAATATATAAAATATGTATTATGATAATAAATATTCAAAATATAAAATAAAAATTAGATACATAAATATAGGTAAATATACTTATATGTATACTTGTAGAAACTAACACCTAATACATAAGGTTGTAAAACTAAATAAAAATCACTATAAAATAGTATATAGAATTAGAAACATTTTTTTATTTTTTGAGTTTTATTATATAAATCAATTCTATTTTTTCCTATTTTCTTTCTATTTTCTCTATGTTTTGTCTTTTTGTGGTCCTATGTTGAACAATGAGAGGCGTCCAACAGTTGACCTCGGGTCAACTATCCTACCTTCATCTCTGACTCTATCATAGTCATAAGAGATCCTCCTCCATTGTTCTTCTCTACATACACTCCTACATATCCCTCGAGCTCCCCGCCAACCTGTAACCACTACATCTATCTCCCACGAGCCTCCACCAACCTCCATCATCCCGCATACCATCACCTTCCCAAAGTTGCAAGTTCCTATGTTTATAAATAAGGGCCTCCAGTATCTTTTGCAATTTTGATCCCTCTTAGCCCTTTGTAACCCCAAATCTTCTTGTGCTTGAGTCTCTTGGTGATAGAAAGAAGCTCGCAAAGGCATCGACGAGGAGAAGAAGTAGACAGAGAGATGATCCACCATCATCGAGCATCATCTCTAGCATGGTCATATGCTCCCTGGTTTCCATCAAGTTTGAGTAGTTAGATTTAGGTTTTTAGTTCCCATTTTCTATCCTTAGCTTAGTCTTAATCGTAGTGTAACTTTATTTCATGTGCCTTTGTTGTAATCCCAATATTTTCATTCGTAGGAGCTTAGAGATCCGGCCACTATATCACTATGAATGAACCTTGTTTCAACCCACTATCATATCCATCATCTTACCACTTCATTCCTCCATCGAAACCACCACCACAACACCCTCATCCTACAAGGATCAGGTCCAATCGAAGCTCCTCCTCTGCCTTTCGTCGAGGCTTCATCGTCCCTTCATTTTTGTTGCATTACAACTTCAATATCGGGTCAAGGTTGTTTGCCTCAAACCCCTTGAGCTTTTTTTGCAGGAGCTGAGTCATGGAGAAACACTTGGGAGAGAAATTGAAGCTGGACTTGAGTTCTAGGTTGTTAGGTCCCCATCACTGGCATCTGAACTCCATTAGAAGGACCCTTACAGGTGTAGTTGTGTGCCAGGAAGGTGAAGGGGCAGTCTGCATCGAAGAAGGATGATGGAGTGAGGCGATTTGGCCGATCAAAGGACCTCCAGGTCGAAGTTCTTCATCGGTTCTTGGAGGTGCCCTCAACACCATTGGTTGTAAAGCATGACCTCGATCTAATCTAGGCCATTGGTTAAATGTGAAGTGGTATGTCCCTCAACACCATTGGATTAGATTAAGTTATTGATCAGACGTTGTCGGATAGCGTGCCTGGAGAGGTAAATTTCACCTAGCCCCTCCTGCTTTTTCGATATTAGTTGTAATATTTTACATGTTAGTTGCTTTGTAAATTTACTAGAATATATTACAAAGTGGACTCTAAGCATTTTGAATTACAAAATGGTCATTCCGCCTCATGTGTAGGGGCATGTGAATCCTTATAAATTTGCATGTATACCCTTAGACTTTTGGGACTTGTTATTAAATGGATTGAAAGTTTTATTAATTGTAGAAAGGTCCCAGAACATGTGGTATTTTTATTTTATGTATATTTTTCTTATTAAATATTTATATTTCGCCAAAAATCGTAAAAATATAATTTAAGTGTCTAATATTGTACTTGACCACACCCTATTTTTATTTGGAATTAAGCTTAATTTTCCTCTTTCTTAAAAATCCAAAAACATGTATTTCTGCCCAATCTAAATAATTAAAACCATAAACATTAGAAAAAATCCTCTAAAAATTCAACAAAAATATATTATCTATATTATTATATTATCTATTACATATCAAAAAATCACTAAAAAATACAAAACTTAAAACTTAAAAATCACAGCCATAAAAATCTTATAAAAATTATAAAAAATTATATAAAATCCAAAAATATATCTTTCTATTTGTAAATTTTCTATATTAATCATACTATATATTAAAAATAGTTTTACTTAATTTTAGACTTATTTTTATTTTGCTAACTTAAAACAAGTTTAATTAATTAATATGATCATTATTTTGTTATATTTAATACTTTAAAAAATATAAAAAATAGTAAATATTCTATAAAAAATTATCAAAATTAGAGGAAAACATAAAAAATAAAAAAAATATTTTATTCACTATAATTTAACTATATTTGTATATAAATAAAAATATAATAGCCTAATATATACTATATATCCTATATATTACTTACATAGTATTCGTAGTTGCATTATTAGTCTATCTATCATCCAACATGGAGAGAGCTAGGAAGCAATGCGAGCATTCTGACTGAGTACCACATCTTTATTTTTCATCTTTCTTTGCATTTCAGACCTCTCCATTTGATTTTAATAACATAGGCCAAGCAAAGGATTGACAAAACCTATAGGACTTTACATAAAAATATTCAAAAAAATGACAATAAAGAAAATAAAAAAGGGACTACTAAGAAAATTTGACAAAAATAAAATCAATTAATTGGACTTCATTCTATTGGGTGAATAATACCCTCACTGTTCTTAGGTATCATCCAAACTGAGTGAAACATGAACCTTAAGGATTAGAGCCCAAATCCTATCCTAGGTATTGCCTTATATATTGATTGGATTCACGAAGTATTGAAACTTCTATCAGTGCATAGGCAAGTAGAGCTGAGTCTACTTGCGGACGTAGTCAGTAGCAATGAGCATAGGGGAATTATGATGACAGGCCCATGTCTCATCGTACCACGTACGAGTACCCCGCAAGGTGGAAGTATTTGATTCGTCATATCAGCTTCCTTCCTCTGCTTCTTTGGTTGAGTAGTAGATCTAGACCCAATAACAAGAACCTTACAAAATTACAGGCTACTAGTTACAAAGGAAGTGAGAAGTGTAGAAGATTTTCTGGTAGTACTCACTCGCCAATAGGGTTAGCCGCTAAGGAATACTTTTGACAGGATTACTTGAGAACCAATAAAATTGACAAGATAATTGTCGAACCTTCACGACTCACTGTGTTGAGTAGGCCAATTTATCCTTGGCTTGATGTTTCATTGATTAGTTCTATTTTTGTCAAGATCAAAAAATTGCGTGCACATGCGCCTTTCACTCATACTTCTTTTGACCCTTCTTTTCTTTTTCTCAAATTGAGCCTTTCTTTTACTTTCTATTTCACCTCTTCTTCATTCCGTGCTCTAATTCCACATCATATCAATCCTTTTTTGCTTCTAAGATGTCGCATTCGAGATATTTTTGTTCAGAATTCGTGAACACAAAAATCGAGTCCCCAATACCAACATCTCCAATAATTCGTTGCGATTCTAAGGAACCCGGTTCGAACTTTGTGAGTCGCTTCTATTAATTCTTGTTTTTTGATTCACTAAGATCTCAAGACCACTCGTGTACTAATTCTCTACCATCCGAATGGAGACCAACCAATCTTCACTCTCTTCCCCAACTCCAATAAAGTTCATGATTGACCTAAATCTTGTACACTTCAAATAATCTAAAATCTATTTCAATACTGATTGGGGTAATTTTCCCATCGTAGATTTTGAACTCGACATGGATCTTCTATCCTCAGACTTTGAACTTGAGATGGCATTGAAGTTAAAGGGACAACAAGTAGATCAACATGAGATCGATGCGCATATGCTCACCTCGATACAGGACATTCGATAGTAACTAAACAAACAATCCTTTGCCAGCCAACATTTTGAGATATGTTGGCTGAGATGAGAAGGGATAAAGAGAAACATGGAGGGGGAGAAGCACAACATGGTGGAGATGACCGCCAAGCAGGTGAATGATGAATCTCCATTTCATCATCTTTATTCAATTATTTTAGCTTAAAATCCCTTATGAAACACTTGTATATAATACTAACTCCATATTCTTACTAACTTGTATCTGTGTGTAAATATTGTACACTTATTACCATTTTAACCTAAAATAAACAAATAAGTAAATAAAGGAAAAATAAAGAAAAGAAAAAAATTAAGACTGTATATATGTAATAGATACAAGCTGACCCAAACCCCGAGAGAAGGTCAAGACCTGACATGATCGACTCGGAATAAAGTAGCGTGAGATAGGGTCCTTAATTAAAAAATAAAAAACAAATGTGTGCGGTGTATATTTATATACTTACACTATTTTATTTTTACATAAATTGACCTCAAACAAAATAATTTTCAAAACAAAAGTTGTAAATAAAAATGTTCCTAATTAATAAAAAAGTTTGCAAAATAAAATCATGTACAGAATAAAGGCAACCACACTTGAAAAAAGCCACTAAGCAATAATTGAAAGATCAATTCCGACTCCATATGAATTCAAATGTAACCAAACTCACTTCCAATGTATTCTAATTAATTATCTTTAAAATGGCTACGAGATCATAATTTTTGGAGTTACGATTGAAAAGTTGGTTTTTGGAGTGTTTTATGCAATTTTACCATTTATTTGTACAAATTTTATCTGTAAATATTTGTAAATATTTTTACTAATTATATAAAACAAAAATAATAAAAATAATAAAGATTTTAAAATAAAAAAACTAATTTCCATATTTAACTAGGTATATAATGCACCATATGTATATAGTATATGTATATAGTTGCTATTCTTAAAAAACAACCACAAAAAACAAACAAATTAAAAATTTTTATTCATTTTAATTAAGTGACGAAAATACAAAAAAATAATTTCTGTAAATAATTTTAACATAATCTCTTTATTATCTCTGTCTTATTTCAATTTTTTCCTTATCTCTTAATCTCATTTCAAATATTTGAATTTCAAATTCTTATTTTTTCTATTTACATGGCTCCTTCTTCCTCATTCCAACTTGATCAATCTTTGGTGAGAGGAGCTCGATCTCCGAGAGTCTTCTTGTTGCAGATGGGTGCCTAGCCTCCGAGCGGTCCGGTGACAGCGAGTCGCCCTTCGTCGAGGTGATTAAGGTCTTTTCCGCTCCTAAGGTGAGATCCCTTTCTCTTATTTTATCCTTGGTTAATCGTAGTTTAATTTTTTTGTCGCATTTTTATTTTGTTGTCATTTTTTATATAGATCATAGAATTTCCATCACAATTTGATCCGAATCTGACTCGATTTTTCATTTCACATCTCGATCTATTCGCGTTCTTTTCTACCTCGCACGATCTCTCATCTTCAACCATGCACGGTGGTCGGAGAACCGGTTCCATCTGCCATTTTCCTCGGAACCACACTCATTCATGTTTTGGGATCGTTTCGTCATGCTCGCATCCTAATTGTTTACAAATAAAAAATAAAAAATATTTTTTTCTTTCTATCTAACATTTGCTTTGCAGGATAAATAAAACAACAAAAAAATAAATAAATTATAAAAAAGCTCTACAATTTCTATTTTAAAAAAATAAAAAAAGTTTTTTTTATTTTTTCATGTTACTATATACATTTGAAAAGTAAAAAAATAAAAAAATCAATCACGGTCGGCACCACCCTTCCAGCTGTAGTCGGCGCATGTCGCGTGTCTACGCTAACACCGGCCTACACCGCCGCCCACGAGAGCGGTGCCCTTCAGTCGTCTCAGCCAGGACCGTGCACCCCTCTTGAAGCTCCTGCTTCCACTGCCGCTAGCTGATGAATATGCGATTACTCATCTTTATTCATTTATTTTAGCTTAAAATCCCTTATAAAACACCTGCATATAACACTAACTCCATATTCTTACTAACTTGCATCTGTGTGTAAATATTGTACACTTCTTACTAATTTTAACCTAAAATAAATAAAGAAAGAAAGAAAGGAAAAATAAAGAAAATAAAATAAAAAAGGAAGACTGTATACAGGCTGACCCAAACCCCGAGAGGAAGTCAAGACTTGACCTGATCGACCGGGAATAAAGTAGGGGGAGATAAGGGTCCTTAAGCAGAAAATCAAAAAAAAAGTGTGTGTATTGTTGTAAATACTTCTCACTTGTTTTGTGTATATCCGTATAAAACTGACAATAATTTATTTATGTCAAAATTGACCTCAAATCAAATAACTTTCAAAATCAAAGTTGTAAATAACAATGTGTTCTAATCAATAAAAATGAATGCACAACTAAATCGTGTACAGAATAAAAGTAACCACACTTGGAAAAAGCCACTAAGCACTAATTGGAAGACCAATTCTGGCTCCATGTGAACTCAAATTGAACCAATTCCATTGGATTGTAAATTAAATAATCTTTAAAATGGTTATGATTTCATAATTTTTGGAGTTACGAGTAAAAAATCAGTTTTATGTGGTGGTTTGTGCAATTTTCCCATGTATTTTGTACATATTGTATTTATATATATATATATATATTTGTAAATATTTTTTATCAATTAGTTAAAATAAAAATGAATATAAAAAAATTAATTAAAATTTTTAAGACAAAAAAGGCTAATTTCCTCATTTACCCTTGTATATAATGACATATTTGTATATAGTATATGTATATAGTTGCTATTTTTAATAAACTTCCATAAAAAATAAAAAAATAACATTTTTTATTTCAAATAAATAAAGTGACAAAATTTCAAAAAAATTACATAATTTTGTAAATAGATTTATCTCTTTTACTTTATCTCATTTTAAATATTGATCTCTCTTATCTCCTCCACCAAAAAATTCAAAAATTCAAATTTCATCTCTCTTATCTCTTCCACCAAAAAATTAAAAAAATTTAAATTTCATCTCTATTTTTTCTATTTATATGGCTCCTTCTCCCTCGTTCCAACTGGATCAATCTTCAGAGAGAGGAGCCCGACCTCCGAGAGAAAATTTCGTCGAGAAAAGTACCTAGCCTTCGAGTCGTCCGGTGACAGCGAGTCGGCCTTCATCAAGGCGATCACGGTCCATTTCCGCTCCCTAGGTGAGATCCACATTTTTTTTATTTTTTTGTCTTAGGTTAATCATAGTCTATTTCGTTGCTTTTTAATTCCATCGTCATTTTCTTTCTCTAGATCTTAAAAAAATCACGATTTTGATCCGCTTCGACTCAATTTTTAATCTCGCGTTCTTGATCTACTTGCATTCTATTTCTATCGTCCACGATTTCTCAATTCTGGCCGCTTACGGTGGCCGGAAAACAGATTCGAATATCTCATTTCCGTCAGATCCTCGTTCATTTTTTCGAGTTGTCTATAAATAAAATAAAAATAAAAAAATCCATATAATTGTTTTTCTTCTCTAACCTTTGTTTTGCAAGAGAATCAAAATAAAACACAATAAAAAACTATTTTTTTACTATTTACATTTCATGTTTATAAGAAAAACAAAAAAAAAGTATTTCGTTGTTTTCTTTCTTCATATGATTACAATAAAAACAAAAAAAATATAAAAAATAAAAAAAATAATAAAAAAGGGGGATGGCTGCCCCCAGGCGCCGCTGCCCCTCATCCGCCCTCAGACCGTTACGCGCCCTCCTGACCCACCTAGGCGTGTGTCTCCCAGGCAGCCTCCTTCTAGCCACACCATGCGGTGCCTCCTCTCCGAAGCCCTCACCGTGCCTCCACCATCAGCACCCTTTGCGCAGGCAGCTCACCAGCCCACGCCCGTCCATCTCTCTGCCCAGCCTCCCGTTGCCTCCTCCGCGGCGGTCTTTAGCCCACCCGTCCTCTCCGCTGCAGGTCTCAACCGTCCTTCGCTTGGGGCAGAGCCGCCCCGCCGCTCATCGCCATGCGACCAGACCACAGAGCCCTCGGCGGTCCAGCCATCGACATCGTGTGGCGCCCCCTCCGTCCACGTGTGGGTGAAGAAGAAGGGGTGCCGCCCTCCGACCGTCGACCTCCCTTCGAGCCGTGCGCCGCCGCCGCCATCGTCATCTGAAGAAGGGGCGGCGATCGTGCTCCCCCTTGGATTCTATTGAGAAGAAAAGAAGAAACCTAGGGCTTGGAATTGAATATAAAATTGGAAAAATTACATTTCAGCCCTCCGAGAATTCCAATATTGCACGAATGCCCCTCTAGTCCAACAGATCATGTGCATAGCACGCCTTACGTGGGTAAATTATTATTTCCTTCATCGATTTTATTTTTCTTATTCTTGTTGTAAAACATTTGAAAAATTGCATTTCAGTCCTTGGATTCCAGAACTTAACTTTACTTGTGTTTCATATTGAATAAATGTTTTCTTTGGTTAATTAATTCTTGAAAATTCATGCAATGCTCCTGATGTGATTATCTTCCTAGTGTAAAAATTTCATTTCATTTTGATTTCATTTATTATTATTAAAAAATCAAAATGTGTCATTTTTCCTTATTTGAAATTCAAAATTTCATAAAAATTCGAAAATAACTTTGAAAATTTCAAAAATATTAGAATAGTTTTATTTCATTGTCTTTTAAATTCTGACCAATTTTCACGCATTGATTCTTTATAAAACCCCCAAAAATTGAAAATTACAAAAAAAACTTATAAAAATCATAAAAAATTTCTATAAAAATCCACAATATGTGATTTTAGTTTCTGATTGTAGATATTTGCATGTAATTCGTTATAAAAATAATTGCCAGTAATTTTGGGTACTTAAAATATTTTTAATTTGAAAATTACTCCAGGTTGTGCATAATTTTGCATTTTCTCACTGTTTGAGTTTTAGAAAAATACAAAAACATATGAAAATTCCACAAAAAATTTGAAAAAAATTTCAAAACTATTAAAACCCAAATTTTTTCTCTTGATTTTTCTGAGCATTTTTGGTATAATTAAAAACTATAAAAAAAGTTGGTGTGCATATTTCTTGTGCTTTTTCATATTGTTCGTTATTTCTGAAAATTAAAAAAAATACAAAATCAAAATCATTAAAAATTTAAAAAATCAGAAAATATAAAAAAAATATTAGAAAAAAATTAAAAAATAAAAGATAAAAAAATCACAAAAACCAAGGATAGTTGTCCTTTGAGATTCCTGTTTTCTCTTAATTAATTTCTGATTAATTGAATATCTCTCGGGAATTATAACCTCCCTGAGTTCGACCCTGACCGCTATACAGGTTAATAAGTAGCAAGTATAAAAAAAATTTGTTTGTTTGTCATGGGATTTTTGGGGATAACAACGACTATAATTATTTATCATCAATTTTCGATCCTCCATATTATAGTGTATCAACAAAATGGCACCGTTGCCGGGGAGGCACATCGAGGGTAGTTAGGTTTCTCTTTTGAGGTGTTATTCTAGATTGTAAAAATCTGTTTACATTTTTACCATTCACTTCATTGTTTATATCCACTGCATTCATTTCAATTTTTTTCTCATATTTGATAATTGTGTTTCTTGCACATTCTCTTTTCTTTTTCTTGCGAGGGCCCACGGAGCGAAGGAGGCGATCCTAGGAGAGCCGAAGCACCCAAGCGACATGGAGGCGGCTTGATTCTTCACCAAGCCGCAGGATAGCGTGAGAATATGAGAAGAAGAAGTGAAGGAGATAAAAAAAGAGAGAGAGTTTTCTTTTCTACCATTTGAACTCTTGTAAACGGAAATTCATTGGTTGCGGGGTATGTTTCGCCAAGTGCCGGTGCACTTGGGGGACCTCACCGGTTTTTGTTTTCATCGCCTTTATTTTTCTTTGTTTCCCGCGGATTTCATGAGCTACCTCTTGATTGCTTTAATTATTTTACTTGAGCCAGGTAATTAATTAGGTCTAAATACCATAAATAAGAAATTTCTATGCCTATAGAGTAGAGCGTAATTTGGACTTAGTCAAATTAACTTGTTCTTGCCCGTTAATAGAAGCTATCATCTAGGACGGTTCACTTGCATCATATAGGCAAGTTTATTTAAATTATGCACATATCACTTGCATGTAGAGTGCTGGCGACAAGGTACACATCTCTAACCCCTGCATGCATCATTGTTTTTAATCGCGCATTGGCATTTCCGATCTCCTTCCTTGTTTTCACTCACATAAGTTAAAAAGGAAATTGGACACTCGGTAGGCGATTCATTGAAAATATTTTAACCAAGTGATAACCGCTAAAATCGGGACTGCTAAAGAAAACTCGACCCTAAAAAAAAGGAAAATCATTGTTTTGGGGAGAGTAACCCCCTCATTGTTTGGTTTGCTTGAGCGAGAGAGCGATCCGCACACTAGGATAGAGCCACGCCCAAACTCTTTTCAGACTACTATCTTGGGTTAGTCGTTCTCCAGTAAGGATCTCTCCGGTAGCCGGTAAAACGACCCATGACGTCCTTAACAGATTGAATTGATCGGGTAGCCGGTAAACGATATGCAATTCATACTGGATGGGAAAGATCTAACTTTGGCATTGAGCCAGTCTCCTGAGAGCATTGGGTTCCTAACAGCTCGCTTTAACTGCTCTGATATATTGTATTCTCACTAAACTCTAAAATTCACAAGATAATTGACCGAACCTTTATGGTCTTCACTTTGAGTTGAGTTGGTGAACTGGGGGTCTGTATTGTGTTTGATTGCTTGTGTGCTTACTAGATCCTTCTGTGCATTTGCACCTTTTTCTCCATATCTTTTGACTTGACCACTCGTGCTCTCCCGATCCCGTCTTATGTTTCGGAAGTGGCCGACTGGAGTTATTTTAATGTGATATTTGCAGATACCTCGTACTCTCCAGACGATCTACCTTCCTTTTTCCAGGAGGACGTTTCTCCTGATTTTTGTGCATATCCGCCTAACCCATTATTTCAGGAATCAGAGGACTTTGATTTTCACCCACCCTCATTCATCCCACCCGATCCTGGGATTTTGGAGTCACCTTTCATAATTTCCACACATGAGACACTGAACTAGATGCTGGAGCATACGAATTCGAGTATTAGCAATCTATTTAACATAAATACGAGCCAGAATGTTGCTCCACTATTTGAGGATATGGATTCACTTGAGGATAATCATGAGATCTTATAATAGCCCAAAATACAAAAAAATTAGAAAATTTTAAAAACCCAAAAAGATTCTGGGAGACACATTATTGATTCATTTTGTGAGGAGAGGACCCAAATGCCCGATCATTTACCCACACATATATCCACCACATGTCCCGATCTTGACCCTGAGGATTCCATTATACAGACTGCTCTTGGCAATCCTTGTGTAAATATTGATTCCGACCTCCTCCCTTGTATGGAGGAGGTCCAAAAATTCAAAAAATGTTGACTAAACCCGAAGTGGTGGCCACTCTTCATGAGATCATTAAAGACCCACTTCAACAAGCCATGACAGATTTATCTACTCCTCAAAACAAGAAGAGAAAGCGAAGGAGAAGATCTGAGCATCACATCTTGACCATGGCCACTGCCTACGCCATCGCTAACCGTCCATATTTTAAGAAAGGGAACACTGCCACACCTCTTGTGAGTTGATCCATATCTAACTATTCTTGTGATAACACTCTCCTTGATGGCGGTTCATCAATCAATATAATACCCATATCTATGGTACAATCTCTTTATCTTGCGCCTCTCAAGAAAACCAAGATGATAGTTCAATTTGCTAATGCATCTATCAAGAGGCCGAAGAGTATTCTAGAAAATGCTGTCATTCTTATTCAGGGCATGAATTTCACTTCAGATTTTGTTGTAATGCCCATGGAAACCTCCACCCCTATGGAGCACCCTCCAATCATCCTGGGACAACCTTTCCTCACATCTGCGGGAGCCATTATTGATTATGGTTCAGGATACATTCGCTTCCGTTCTTATGCAAGGAGCGATGTGTTGATCACTACACCCACTACTGACCAAAAACCTGCATCCCATGAGAGCCTGCACATGTTAGCCAACCCCAAAGAATTTGACCTCGATGATAATATCATAGATTCTTGTTATATGTTGGATGATAAGGAAACCTAAGAATTCCTTATGAAGGAGGAAGACTCGTAAAGCATAGACCTTGGAGTTCCCCCTTCTGGTATGTGGTGATGCATTGATGACATCCGTGGAATTTACACGATAGACACCCTAGAGTGGAAGGCAGATTCTGAGACTAGACATGATTCGACTACTTCCACTGATGAGTCCATTCCTATTCACCCTGATTCAGATGAGAGCGACCACGCCAAATTTGATTTGATTGCTTTTATAAAGGAATTTGGGCCTTTTGATAAAGATGATGATCTGGTAGAGGCTCGCCAGGCTGAAATTGATCCTACTTTTTGTGATAATGATTTCGAGCCATTTTACTTTGATGTTTACAAGACTTCCCAAGCAGGACATGACCACACTACTTCCACTAACCCGTTTAGGTATGCACAATCTGAAACCGCTGAGGATACATTCTTGGTCAATCATACTTAGTTTATGTCTAATGATGATCCCAATATCGACCTACACCTTGTCAAATCCATACCTCATCGGTCCCGCAAGAAGGTTCGCTTTCAACCTTCTTGACCTTTGTACATCCACTCCTCTTGTATATCCTTTCATTTCACTCTTTCTTCTCCCGTTTTATCACTCAACCCTTTTCCGTGTGTGTATATATGCTATACTTAGGATGTGCTTTATCCTAAGTAAGGGGGGTGAATGATTTGTGTTGTTCATATTCGTCCTGTTCATCACTCTAGTTGTTGCCTATACTTAGGGATACTCTACCCCAAGTATAGGGGGTGATGTTGTTCATATCGTATCTTTTTATTTTTGAGTATGTACATTCTCTTCATCAACTTTCCCCTTTGGTACACTCTACTATACTTAGGATTACTTGATCCTAAGTGTGGGGGAGATCACCAACTTCTCTTCTTTTTATCTTTCTTTGAGTCGTTGTAGCATATGAGTCTTTTCACTTTTCTATACTTAGCATGAGTTATGTCTTCCTTTTTCGCTCTCTGATCACTATGAGGACATAGTTCGAGCTAAGTATAGGGGGTGTCGTATATATTGTATATATACTTTAGGCATAACTCGTACTTTTAAATACGTTTATTTGGGAGGTTATGTGTATAATTTTGTAAAATCCACGTGCGTAAAAAAACAAAAAAACAAAAAAAAAACAAAAAAACAAAATAAAAAAATAAAAACAAAATAAAAAAATAAAAAAAGGAGTTAGAACAAAAAAAACAAAACAAACAAACAAAACAAAACAAAACAAAAAAAACTAACAAAAAAAGAAAAACAAACCTTGTATATACTTGTACTTTTTTATTACTAACCCTTTTTCCTTAAAAAAACTACAAAACCAAAAATCTATAAAAACTTGCATAATTCGAAAAAAACCTTTCTTTTACATCTGCATTTTCTTCCAAAAATCAATAAAAAGTTCAAAATTAGAAAATTGTTAAAAAATGTTCTTTTCACATGTTCATCATTTCTTTTAAAAAACTCTTTGCATTGTTCATATTTTGCATTTGCATGTGCATTTTTCAGGATAGTATTGACATTTAAATAATGTCTGGAATAAAATTGAAGAATGGAGCTTAGTTGACCTTAATCCACCTAATTTTCAGAGGAACTTCACCGAGAAATAGGATTTTAGAAGCTTAAGCTCTTTGACTTAATTCTTTGAGTTCCACATGATAATGTGCAGCATTTGACTCTTAGTGTCTAACATGGTTTCTTCGTTCTGGTTATAACTCTGGAATAGGGAATCAATTTGTACTCTCGCACTTTGCACTTATCTCAACTCAGACGGGATGTTGGAAGACTGTGTGAGTTTCTTTTCTGGTAGCGTGGAAATCTAAAGACCGATGTACGAGTTGAAATGAAGCTTCAGAAAAGGGATGGACGGCTGAGCACAATTTTTTCTAAGACCCCAGAACATGTACAGAAACAAAAAGATTCTATATCCGTAGGGGCACAACAAGATCCAAGCAGAACCACCAAAAATCCAAATACAAATAAGCCACTACCAAATAAATATCTGACCAAAAAGGTCCAAGCTTCAAGAAAACCTGCAGATCTTGGTGGAGACTCGGCTACACTGGCAAGCTTCACAAGGAGAGGTGACTACACTGGCCACCCTCCAGTTCTTTTCTCCTTCTTCTAACTTCTCCCCCAATTTGATTGTGATCACAACGCGACATACCTTAGAAGGAAATACCTGACTCCTCGAGGACGAGTTATTGGAGAGGGGATTTGCATGGTCGTCTGGCATTCTGAATGGAAAGAGCTAAAACCTTTCACACACATGAGTCGATTGTTCAATGTTCATAGGGTATGCTTTGGGAAGAGGATTGATCTAAGATGACTTCTGAGCTGAAACTGTGACAATGATGTGTAGAACATGAAGGCTGTCGATTTTAAAATTCTAAGTCTCATCGAAGTTCCGACACACCAATAATCCAAAGGTCCGATAGAGCTCCAAACTACAATTTTATGAAGATAAGTTTAATACTCAATATTATCCTACTTTCTTTATTTTCCCTTTCTTTTTCTTTTTCTTTACTTATTATTTCAAATAAGTGTTTGCTAAGGGACTAGCAAAGGTAAAGCATAGGGGGATGATGAATCTGCGATTCGTCATCTTTATTCATTTATTTAAGCTTAAAATCGCTTATAAAACACCTTCATATAACACTAACTCCATATTCTTACTAACTTGCATCTATGTGTAAATATTGTAAAATTCTTACTAATTTTAACCTAAAGTAAATAAATAAATAAATAAAGGAAAAATAAAGAAAATAAAATAAAAAAGGAAGACTGTATACAGGCTGACCCAAACCCCGAGAGAGGTCAAGACTTGACCTGATCGATCAGGAATAAAGTAGGGGGAGATAAGGGTCCTTAAGTAGAAAATTTAAAAAATGTGTGTGTTGTTGTAAATACTTCTCACTTATTTTGTGTATATCTCTATAAAACTGACAATAATTTATTTGTGCCTTAAATGACCTCAAATCAAATAACTTTCAAAATCAAAGTTGTAAATAAAAATGTGTTCTACAATAAAAATAATTGCACAACTTGGAAAAAGCCACTAAGCACTAATTAAAAGACTAATTCCGGATTCATGTGAACTCAAATTGAACCAATCTCACTTCCACTGGATTATAATTTAAATTATCTTTGAAATTGTTGTGATTTCATATTTTTTGGAGTTACAAGTAAAAAGCCGATTTTTGGGGGTGGTTTGTGCAATTTTCCCATGTGTTTTGTACATATTGTATTTGTAAATATATTTGTAAATATTTTTACTAATTATTCCAAATAAAAATAAAAATAAAAAAATAAAAAAATTAAAACAAAAAAGGCTAATTTCCTTATTTACCATTGTATATAATGTCATATTTGTATATAGTATATGTATATAGTTGCTATTTTCAATTAACCACCATAAAAAATAAAAAAATAACAATTTTTAATTTCAAATTAACAAAGTGATGAAAATTCAAAAAAATAGATAATTTTGTAAATAGTTATATCTCTTTTACTTTATCTCATTTCAAATTTCATCTCTCTTATCTCTTCCACCAAAAAATTCAAAAATTCAAATTTCATCTCTCTTATCTCTTCCACCAAAAAAATCAAAAATTCAAATTTCATCTATATTTTTTCTATTTATATGGATCCTTCTCCCTCATTCCAACAGGATTAATCTTTAGAGAGAGGAGTCAGATCTTCGAGAGAAAATCTCGTCGAGAAAAGTGCCTAGCCTCTGAGCCGTCTGGTGGCAGCGAGTCAACCTTCGTCAAGACGATTACGATCCATTTCCGCTCTCTAGGTGAGATCCACATTTTTCTTATTTTTTTAATCTTAGGTTAATCATAGTCTATTTCGTTGCTTTTTAATTCCATCGTCATTTTATTTCTCTAGATTTTTAAAAAAAATCATCACGATTTTGATCCGCTTCGACTCGATTTTCCATCTCACATTCTTGATCTACTCACATTCTATTTCTATCTCCACGATCTCTCAACTCCGGCCGCGTACGGTGGCCGGAGATTGGATTCGAATCTCTTATTTCCGTCGGATCCTCATTCATTTTTCTGAGTTGTCTATAAATAAAATAAAAATAAAAAAATCCATATAACTATTTTTCTTCTCTAACCTTTGTTTTGTAGGAGAATCAAAATTAAAAACAATAAAAAACTATTTTTTACTATTTACATTTCCTGTTTATAAAAAAAGGAAAAAAAGTATTTCGTTGTTTTCTTTCTTCATCCGATTACAGTAAAAACAAAAAAGTACAAAAAAAATAAAAAAGGGGACGGTTGCCCCCAAAAGCCGCCGCCCCTCATCCACCCTCAGACCGTTGTGCGCCCTCCTGACCCACCTGGGTGTGTATCGCCCAGGCAGCCTCCATCCAGCCGTGCCGCCCGGCGCCACCTCTCCGAAGCCCTCACCGTGCCTCCGCCATCAGCACCCTTCGTGCAGGCTGCTAACCAGCCCACACCCGCACATCTCTCCGGCCAGCCTCCCGTCGCCTCCTCCTCGGCGGTCTTTATCCCACCCGTCCTCTCCGCTGCAGGTCTCAACCATCCTTCGCTTGGGGCGGAGCCTCCCCGCCGCTCATCGCCATGCGACCAGACCACGGAGCCCTCGGCGGTCCAGCCACCGACATCGTGTGGCGCCCCCTCCGTCTGCATGTGGGTGAAGAAGAAGGGGTGCCGCCCTCCGACCGTCGACCTCCCTTCGCGTCGCGCGCTGCCGCCGCCATCGCCATCTGAAGAAGGGGCGGCAGTCGTGCTCCCCCTTGAACCCTGTTGAGAAGAAAAGAAGAAACCTAGGGCTTGGAATTGAATATAAAATTGGAAAATTTACATTTCAGCCCTCGAAGAATTCCAATATTGCATGAACGTCCTGCTCCAACAGATCACGTGCATAGCATGGCTTACATGGGAAAATTGCTATTTCCTCCACCGATTTTATTTTTGGTATTCTTGTTGTAAAACTTTTGAAAAAGTGCATTTCAATCCTTGGATTCCAGAACTTAACTTTACTTGCATTTCATATTGAAATAAATGTTTTCTTTAGTTAATTAATTCTTGAAAATTCATGCTAGCTCCTGATGTGATTATCTTCCTACAGTAAAAATTCCATTTCATTTTGTTTTCAGTTACAAAATATATCATTTTCCCTATTTGATATTAAAAAGTCATAAAAATTCAAAAATAACTCCGAAAATTCCAAAAAAATTAGGGTAGTTTTATTTCATTGTCTTTTAATTTCTAACCAATTTTCACATATTGATTCTTTAAAAAACCCCAAAAAATTGAAAAATACCAAAAATCTTATAAAAATCGTAAAATATTCTACATAAATCAAAAAATTGTGATTTCAGTTTCTGATTGTAGATATTTGTATGTAGTTTGTCATAAAAATAATTGCCAGGAGTTCTGGGCATTAAATTTTTAATTTGCAAATTACTCCATGTTGTGCATAATTTTGCATTTTCTCATTATTTAATTTTTAGAAAAGTACGAAAACATCTGAAAATTCGACAAAAATTTTCAAAAACATTTCAAACTTTTATAACCCAAATTTTTTTCTCTTGATTTTTCTGAGCATTTTTGGTATAATTAAAAATTACAAGAAAAAAAGTTTGTGTACATATTTCTTGTGCTTGTTCATATTGTTCCTTATTTCTGAAAATTAAAAAAATTACAAAATCAAAATTTGAAAATCAGAAAATATAAAAAAATTATTAGAAAAAAATTAAAAAAATAAAAGATAAAAAAATCACAAAAACCAAGGATAGTTGTCCTTTGAGATTCCTGTTTTCACTTAATGAATTTTTGATTAATTTAATAACCCTCGTGAATTGTAGCCTTCCTGAGTTCAGCCCTATCTGCTATACAGGTTAATAAGTAGCAAAAATAAAAAAATGTTTGTTTGTCACGAGATTTTTTGGGATAACGACAACAACATTTTTATTCATTAATTTCTTATCCACCCAGAATCTTGTGCCAACACTAGCCCACCGTTCCACTGCCCTCCACACCTGCCATCTCTCTTGGAACCACCGCGCTCTCGCGACTCCAGCCGCCTTTCTCCACCACTGGCATGTCTCCATCCTCCGCTAGCGAGCTGCACCTCCACGCCATCGCCTGGCAGCAGCCCCGCGAGCTGTCGCGCCCCCGATCTCTTGGCACCGATTGCCATACGCTCGAATCTCCGCCGTACGCGACTGACCAGCGGTGTTCCTCGCCACCGCACGTGCCCCACAGTGTTGGACGTCACCGCCGCCGGTCTTGAGGAAGAGGAAGGGAGGGGCAGCGCCCCCTGCTCCTTTTGTCTTTTGAAGAAACGACGAACATAGACAGATGAAATCCTAAGGGGTTTTTAAATAAAAAATAGGAAAATCACATTTCAACTCTCCAAGGTTTAAGAAATTGCAGGAGAGCCCCTTCGAGCATTAGACACATGCATTGCACGTGTTTATTTGGGTAAATTGCGTACTTTATCCCGCATTTTATTTTTGCTTTTTTTGCGAAAACAATAAACTATTTGCAACTAGTCCCTGACTTCCAGACCTTTATTTTGCTTGCTTTTCTTATTGAAATAAATGCTTTTGTTGGTCAATAAATTTCCCAAACATCATGCTATGCTCCTGATGTGCATATCATTCTAGCATAAAGTTTTCATTGCATTTGAAATTCATTTGTTATTATTACAAAATCAAAAACAGTGTCATTTTCTCTTTCTAAAATTCATAAAAATTTGATTATTGCTCTAAAATTTCCAAAAAATAGATTAATTTCCTTTCATTGTCTTTCAATTTCCGTGCAAATTTAGTGCATTGGTTCTTTTCAAAATCCAAAAAATTGAAAAAAATAAAAAATCTTAGAAAAATAACAAAAAAATCTATAAAAATCCAAAAATCATGATTTCAGTTCTTATGTGTATATATTTGTCTATAGTTTAACATAAAAATAATTTCCAAGAGTTTTGGGCACTTAAAATATTTTTACGTTGGAAATTACTCCAAGCTGTGCACTGTTTATCATTTTTGCCACTTTTGATTTTTAGAAAAATACAAAACATCTGAAAATTCTACAAAAATTCCCAAAAATATTTCCAAGCCTTTAAAACCCAAAAACATTTTCTCTGTATTTTTTCGAACATTTCTAACTATTTTGAAAAATACAAAAATAGTGTGGTGTGCATATTTCTTCACTTGTGCATATTATTCCTTATTTTTAAAATAAAAAAATTAAAAAAAATAAAAACCATTAAAATTTTGAAAATTAGAAAATAAAAAATTAGAAATAAAAAAAATTAAAATGATAAAAAACCATAAAAAACCAAGATAGTTTGCCATTGAGATTCCTTTTTCTCTTAATTGATTTTCGATTATTTGAATAACCCTCGGGAATTGTAGCCTCCCTGAGTTAGATCTTGTTGCTATACAGGTAAATACGTAGCAAAAATTTCTCTCGCTTCATTATTCTTGTAATTATTTTTGTAGCTTGAGAAAAAAAATGTTTCTTTGAGCCGGGAATTTTGGGGATCGCAACGACTTTATACCAATAAAAACCAATCCTCGAAGATCTCGCCCAACAAAATGGCGCCGTTGCCGGGAAGACACAACAGGGTAGTTAGGTTTCTCTTTTGACCTGCTATTCTTGGTTGTACATATCTGTTTATATTTTGCTACATTATTCCATTGTTCATATTCACTGTTTTTATTTCATTTTTTGCTCATATTTGATAATCGTGTTTCTTATACATTCTCTCTTTTCTTTTTCTTATGAGGGCCCGTGGAGCAAAGGAGGCAGCAATCCTAGGAGAGCCGAAGCACCCAAGCGAAGCGGAGGCGGCTTGATTCTTCACCGAGTTGCAGAATAACATGAGAGGAGGAGAAGAAGAATTGAAGGAGACAAAAAAAAGACTTTTTATTTATTTATTTTTTCTAGCATTTGAACTCTTGTAAATTGACATTCATTTGTTGCGGGGTCTGTTTCGCCAAGTGTCGGTGTACTTGGGGGAACTCATCGATTTTGTTTTCATCGCCTTATTTTTCTTTGTTTTACGCGGATTTCGTGAGATACCTATTGATTGCTTTAATTAATTTGCTTGATCCAGGTAATTAATTAGGTTGAAACACCCTAAACAAGAATTTCTGTAGGCTATAGAATAGAGCGTAGTTGGACTTAGTCAAATCAACATATTCTTGCCTATTAATAGAAGTTATTATTAGGACGATTCACTTGCATTTGCATATAGGTTAGTTTATTTTTCTGTATTTCAATTCTACGCGGATCACTTGCATGTAGAGTGCTGGCGAGGCATTGTTGATCTCCTTCCTTGTTTTCACTCACATAAGTTAAAAAGGAAATTGGACACTTGATAGGTGATTCATTAAAAATACTCAAAGCAAGTGATAACTTCCTAAAACCGTTACCGCTAAAGAAAACTCAACCCTAAAATAAATGTAAATAATTGTTTTGGAGAGCGTAACCACCGTCTTATTTGATTTGTCTACAAGCGGGAGAGCGACTCGCTGATGAATATGCATTTCTTCATCTTTATTCATTTATTTTAGCTTTAAATCCCTTATAAAACACATGTATATAATACTAACTCTATATTCTTACTAACTTGCATCTGTGTCTAAATATTGTACACTTCTTACCATTTTAACCTAAAAAAATAAAAAAAAAGAAAGAAAGGAAAAATAAAGAAAAGAAAAAAGAGAAGACTGAATATATGTAATATATACAGGCTGACCCGAATCCCCGAGAGAAGGTTAAGACTTGACCTGATCGACCAGGAATAATGTAGGGGAGAGAGGGTCCTTAATTAAAAATCCAAAAAATTGTGTGTTGTGTATATTTGTATACTAAACTATTTTATTTGTACATAAATTGACCTCAAATAATTATCAAAACAAAAGTTGTTAATAAAAATGTTTCTTAATTAATAAAAATAATTGCAACAATCAAATCATGTACGGAATAAAAGCAACCACACTTGGAAAAAGCCACTAATCAATAATTGAAAGACCAATTCCTCCTCTATATGAACTCAAATTGAACCAAACTTACTTTCCATTGTATTCTAAATTTACTTATCTTTAAAATGGCTATGATTTCATAATTTTTGGAGTTACGGGTGAAAAGTTGGTTTTCTAGGGTGGTTTGTGCAATTTTCCCATGTATTTGTACATATTGTATTTTGTTAATATTTGTAAATATTTTTACTAATTATTTAAAATAAAAATTAAAAAAATAAATTTTTTAAAACAAAAATCTGATTTCCTTTTTAACTATATAAATAATGTATTATATGTATATAGTTTATGTATATGGTTTTTTCTTAAATAACCACCACAAAAAATAAAAAAATTAACATTTTTATTCAAATTAATAAAGTGACGAAAATACAAAAAAATTAGTTAATTTTTTTAAATAATTTTAATACTAATATTCTTACTTTATCTCATTTCAATTTTTTCTCTTTTCTCTAATCTTCATCAAAAAAATTCAAAAATACACATTTCAATTCCTATCTTTTCTATTTATATGGCTCCTTCTCCATCATTCTAACTTGATCAATCTTTGGTGAGAGGAACCAAGTCTCCGAGAGTCTTCTTGTCGTAGAAGGGTGCGTAGCCTCCGAGCCGTCTGGTGACAGCGAGTCGGCCTTCGTTGAGGCGATCCAGGTCTTTCCGCTCCTAAGGTGAGATCCACATTTTTCTTCTCTTTTTTTTCATATAGATTAATCTTAGTTTTATTTTTTGCCTTCTTTATTTCATCGTCATTTTTTCTGATTTAAAAAAAACATCATGACTTGATTCGCCAACGATATGATATTTCATCTCACTTTCTCGATCTCTACACATTCGTTTCTACCTCGCACTATATCTCTCCTCCGACCACGCACGGTGGTCGGAGATCCGGTTCCATCTGCCATTTTTCCTCGGAACCACACTCATCCACATCTTCCATTTTGATTTTGGGATTGAGTCATCATACTTGCGTCCTAATTTGTTTATAAATAAAAAAATGAAAAAAATATATTTGTTTTCTTTCTTTTTAACATTTGTTATGCAGGATCATCTAAAAACTAAATAAATAAAATATAAAAAATTTTAAAAAAACATTTTCTATTTTATGCTTTTAATTTCTCTATTTCAGATTTACAAAAAATAAAAAAAGTTTTTCATTACTGTTTACATTTGAAAAAAAAAATATAAAACATAAAAATATAAAAATGGCCAGCCGCCCATCGCGAGCAGCCCATGCCGCACCATCGCCGCTCTACCATCTGGGCGGAGCTCCTCCGCCACAGACCGCTGCCATCTTCACCAGCAAAGGCTCGCCATCCCATCGCGACCTCGCGCAGCAATCGTGCCGCTTCTGCGTCCAGTCGTCGCGCCGGCACTGCCCGCGTACGAGTACGCCACGAACCCTAGAAGCGCACGCGCCATCACGCTCCCTCCACCAGCCCTCCACTTGTCGGCCGCCCGTTTCATTCTCCACCGCCTTGAGCACAAGGCGGCCATCGCCATCGAGAACTACCAGCATCAGACCACCGCACACGACGAAGAGTAGCGCGTGCCTGTGAGCCACTGATCTTCACCGCCACCCACGCCGACATTCTCCACCGCCTTGAGCGCAGGACCGCCAATACCATCGTACGCGACACCACCGCCCGCAAGCTCCTGCCGCCAACATGTAGGACCATTCAACCGCTTGCCGCCGCCGATTCTGGAGGAGAAGATTAGGGGCAGCGGCGCACCCCTTGGCTCCCATCTGTGAAGAATGAATGAAGAAGCAAAAGAGAACCCTAGGGCATTGAATTAAAATATTGGAAAATTACAACTCTACCACTGAAGGTTTCATAAATTTCAAATGAGCCCCTGCTCCAACTCAACCTTTTACTGGGTAAATTGCAAACGTCACCCTCTATTTTATTTCTATTATTTGTTCAGTACAAAAACAATAACTAATTACAATTTCAACCTTGCTTGACAGACTTTAAATTTGCTTTTCTTATTGAAATAAAAGTTTTCCTTGGTCAATAAAATTCCCAAAAATCATGCTATGCTCCTGATGTGTGAATCTTTCTAGCTTAAAATTTTCATTGCATTTAATCATCATTTGATATTATTAAAAAATAAAAACAATGCCCTTTTCTCATCCTTAAATTCAAAATTCGTAAAAATTTGAATATTGCTCTAAAAATTCTAAAAAAATAGATTAATTTCCTTTCATTGTTTTTTAATCTATGTGCAAATTTTATGCATTAATTCTTTTAAAAACCCCAAAAATTGAAGAATATAAAAATCTTTGAAAAATCATAAAAAAATCTACAAAAATCCAAAAATCATAATTTTAGTTCTTTTTGTAGATATTTGCCCATAGTTTAGAATAAAATAATTGCCCAAAGTTTAGGGGTCCTTAAAATATTTTTAAGTTGCAAATTACTCTAGGTTGTGTATTGTTTATCATTTTACCACTGTTTGATTTTTAGAAAAATATCATAAAATTCTACAAAAAATCCCAAAAAAATCAAAGCCTTTTAAACCTTAAAATATTTTCTCTGGATTTTTTTGTATATTTTTTTGATATAATTGAAAAATACAAAAAGAGTGTGATGTGCGTATTTCTTCACTTGTGCATATCGTTCCTTATTTTTGAAAATAGAAAAAAATGCAAAAATCAAAATCACTAATATTTAAAAATCAAAAAATAAAAGATAGGAATAAAATAATAAAAAGAAAAAAAAAGAAAATTTCCACAAAAACCAAGGATAGTTTGCCTTTGAGATTCCAGCTTTTTCTCTTAATTGGTTTTTCATCGATTATTTGAATAACCCTCGAGAATTGTGGCTTCCCTGAGTTCGATCATGTCCACTATACAGGTAAATAAGTAGCAAAAACATTTCTCTTACTCCACATTATTTTTTGTAATTATTTTTGCAGTGAGAGAAGAAAGAAATTGTTTGTTTGGTCGCGGGATTATTTGGGGATAACGACGACTCCATTAATAATTATCAAACCTCGAAGATCTCGTGTCTACACCCGCACACTAGGATAGAACCATGCCCAAACTCTCTTCAGATTACCGTCTTGTGATTAGTTGTTCTCCAATGAGGACTTCATCGTATAACTGGTAATCGATCTGGGATTTCCTTACCAGAGTGGGCAGAGCAGGTAGTCGGTAAACTATCCCCACTCATACTGGCTGGGAAAAACTAGTTGTGAGATTTGGACAGTCTCTTGGGAGCATTGGGTTCCTAACATCTCGCTTTAACCACTCTGATAGATTGTATTCCCACCAAACATTAAAATTGACAAGATAATTGACCGAATATTCACGGTCTTCACATTGCGTTGAGTTGGTGAACTGGGGGTTTGTTTGGTGTTTGATTGATTGTGTGCATACTCAATCCTTACGCGCATTTGCACCTTTTTTCTTGCATAGCTTGACTATTGTGTTCTCCTGATCCCCGTATTTTATTTCGGAGATGGCCGACTGGAGTTATTTTAATCCGATCTTCGTGGACTTCTTGCACTCTCCAGTCGATCCACCTTCCTTTTTCTAGGAGGACTTTCCTCCAGATTTTTGTGCATATCCGCCTAACCTATTATTTCTGGAATCAGACGATGATTTTCATTCACCCTCATTCCACTCACCCGACCCTGTGATTTTGGAGTCATCTTTCATGGTGTCCACACTTAAGACCCTCAACTAGATGATGGAGCATATGAATTCGAGGATTACTAATCTATTTAACATAAATAAGAGCCAGAACGCTGCCCCACAGTTTGAGGATATGGATTCACTTGATTATAATCATGAGAGCTTGTAATCGCCCAAAATACAAAAAATGAGAAAATTTTAAAAAAACCAAAAAGATATGGGGAGACACATTGTTGATTCATTTTGTGAGGAGAACGCACCCATGTCAAACAATTTTCCCACAAAGTCATCCACCACATGTCCTAACTTTGACCCTGAGGATTTCATTATACAGATTGCTCTTGGCAATCCACGTGTACATGCTTATTATGATCTCCTCCCTTGTATTATGGAGGTCCAAAAAATTCAAAAAAATGTTGACTGAACCTGAAGTAATGGCCACCATTCACGAGATCATTAAAGCCCCACTTCACCAGGCCATGACCCATTTATCTACTACTCAAAACAAGAAGAGAAAGTAGAGGAGTAGATCTGAGCGTCACATCTCGACCATGGCCATTGCTTATGCCATCTCTTACTGTCCACATTTTAAGAAAGGGAACACTGCCACACCTCTTGTGAGTTGCTCCATATCTGACTATTCTTGTGATAACACTCTCCTTGACGGTGGTTCGTTAATCAATATAATACCCTTCTCTATGATACAGTCTCTTCATCTTGGGCCTTTCAAGAAAACCAGGATGATAGTTCAATTTGCTGATGGATCTATCAAGAGGCCAAAGGGTATTCTAGAAAACGCTGTCATTCTTATTCAGGGCATGAATTTCACTTCATAATTTGTTATATTGCCCATGTAGACCTCCACCCCTGTGGAGTATCCTCCAATCATCCTTGGACGGCCTTTCCTCACCTCTGTGAGAGACGTTATTGATTATGGATCAGGAAAGATTCGCTTCCGTTCTGATGTAGGAAGCGATGTGTTGATTACTATACCCATTACTGACCAGAGACTTGCATCCCATGAGAGCCCGCCTGTGTTAGCCAACACCAAGGAATTTGACCTCAATGATAATATCAGAAATTCTTGTTATATGTTGGATGATAACGAAACCCAAGAATTCCTCTTCAAGGAGGAAGACTCAGAAAGCATAGATCTTGGAGTTCCCCCTTCTGGTATGTGGAGATGCATTGATCACATCCGCGGGATTTAACGATAGACACCCTAGAGCGGAAGGCAGACTCTGAGACTAGACAGGACATACATGATTTGACTACTTTCGCAGATGAGTCTGTTCCTATTCACCCTGATTTAGACGAGACTGATAAGGCCAAATTTGGTTTGATTGCTTTTATAAAGGAATTTGGGCCTTTTGATAAAGATGGTGATCCAGTAGAGGCTCGCTAGGCTGATATTAATCCTACTTTTTCTGATAATGATTTCGAGCCTTTTTACTTTGATATTTGTGAGACAACCCTGGCAGGACATGACCACACTACTTCCACTTGTCGATTCGTGCTTGCACACTCTAAGACTGCTGAGGATACATTCTTGGTTGATCCTGATTAGTTCATGTCTAATGATAACCCCAATATCGACCTACACCTTGTCAAATCCATACCTCAACGGTCCCGCAAGAATGTTCGCTTTCGACCTTCTTAACCTTTGTACATCCAATCCTCTTGTATATCCTTTCGTTTCATTCATTCATCTTCCATTTTATCATTCATCCCTTTTCTGTGTGTGTATATATTCTATACATAGGATGTGCTTTATCCTAAGTATGGGGGGGGGGGGTAAATGATTTGTGTTGTTCATATTCATCCTGTTCATCAATCTTATTGTTGTTATACTTAGGGATACTCTACTCTAAGTATAGGGGGTGATGTTGTTCATATCGTTTTTTTATTTTTGAGTCCGAACATTCTCGGTATCGTTTTTCCCCTTTTGTACAGTCTTCTATACTTAGGATTACTTGATCCTAAGTGTAGGGGGGAGTACTGACTTCTATTCTTTTCATTTTCTCTTTGAGTCGTGTAGCATAGGAGTCTTTTCACTTTTCTATACTTAGCACGAGTTATGTCTTCATTTCCCGCTCTCTGATCACTACGAGGACATAGTTCAAACTAAGTATAGGGGGTGTTGTATATATTGTATATATACTTTAGACATAACTCGTACTTTTAATGATTATTTTTGGAGATATGTATTTAAATTCGTAAAATCCACATGTGTGTATATAAACTTTGATCACCTTTCAAAAAAACAACAAAACAAAACAACAAAACAAAAAAAAAGAAAAAAACAACAAAAAAACAAAAAACCTAAAATAAATCTTGTATATACTTGTATATATTTTTTACTAACCCTTTTTCCTTTTTGAAAAAAAAACTACAA